>OY821517.1:237046411-237162225 GCA_963682025.1 Cordilura impudica | reverse complement strand
GGACCCCATAAAATATATATATTTGTGATCCTTATAACAACCGGAGTTGATATAGCTATGTCCGTCTGTCCGTCTGTCCGTCTGTGGAAATCACGATGACGACATCAATCGGGCAGCTAGGGGCTCGTTGACATAAAAAATGATTCATTAACATCCTGAAAAGTTTGCTATTTGAAATCGTCCAAATCGGTCAGTTAGAGCCCGAGATTTGAATAAAGAACTAAAAAAAGTCTTGAAAAAATATAATTTTCTATGTTGTTCTTGTCACGATCACTTCCTCAATAGAATAGCTAAGGTGATTATTTTTAGCGAGAATGATTCAACAAATTTATGGAAAGATTTCTATTTCAAAAATCATTAAAATCGGTGGAACAGGTCCAGGGAAATCTCTGAAAAATTAAAAAAAAAATGAAAAATATGATGTTTTTATATTTTTCTTGTTGTTATTCTAAATGTTGTATTGTTGTCATAGATGGACTTGTTGTTTTTGTGGTCGTTGTGGTAATAATATAATAAAAACTTACCCTTTGTACATTTTTTTTATCAACTCTGGTAGAATAATTTAAAAGTTTCCATTGTTTTGGCATCACTAAAAAAATTTACTAGATCATTTCTGTCATTTCCACGAGCCTGCCTGCAAAGTTTCAGATCGATTGGGTCACGGGAAAGGGGTTAAAATCGATCCAAAATTTTTTCGACAAGCAGACACTACGAGTTCATATAAAGGGAGTAAAAATTCACCAACATCTAAAGCAAATAATGCTAAAATACCTAGTTGTTAATAAAAAAAAAAAAACAATGTAAATATAGCAAAAAAAAAATTTATGTATAAATTTATTTATAAATTTATATAAACATATTAAATAATACAAATAATATACATATATTTTATAAGCCGATAGCCTAAGTTGCTAGTGCTTTAGACTTAAGATTTATTGTGATTTTAATTATAATAAATATCTTAATAATAATAATAATAATACATATATTATATATGTATATCCATAACAAATGTATGTTAGAAATAAGTCGGTATATTATTTTATTTACTTAAAATTCTGCAATATTTTATTGTGGGGAAAATACATTTATTTTGCATTAACAGAGTGTCACTTCATTTTGCTCAGCGTGACTATGACACAGTAGATGGCGCCACAATTTTTGTTCTAATTAGCTTTGCAATAGTTATTTCTATTTTAACATGAATGTCAATATTTTCAAATAGATATCATACAGCACAATGTTAAGAGTATACACGGGCTGGTCTTTTATTATTTCATACGTTTTTTCATTATTCTTTTACAAATATGAACATAAGTTTGGCATACTAACTTTTTGTTGTCTTTACAAAATAGAGTTACCGAGTTCATCAATGAGTTTTTTGCTTTCAAAACAGTGCTACATAGTTATATAGAATTATTATTCTGCTTTACCTACAAAATATCTGATTGCGATTACATCTAATTTTTAAAAATTGTTTATAATTACTAAAGCAGTATTATTCACATAAATACAAAATTGCACTTTTTAAATTTTCCATTCAAATTTTAGAAAATATCAATTCTAAAAACTGGAATTAAAATTTCCAATTATAAATTATAAAATATTAATTGAATTTCAGAAAATCATATCAAAACGTCGGAAATAATAATTTTAAATTTAGAAGACATCAATTGCTTCAAATCCAAAAAAAAACAACAAATATGTTTACATTTAAAAAATGTTTACATTATAAAAATATTGGCATTCAGGAGAAATTAATAGCTTTTCAGTAACTTCTTTTAACGATAGTCGAATCGTTAAAAAAAGAAAAGCAAAATTATCAGTAAAATTTTTAAACAATATTCGCTATTGTTAAAGTCAGCTGTTGTTGTTATCTAAACGACAATCATTTTTGTGTTGTTTATTCAATCGATAAAAACTTAAATTTTTAGGTTGAAATGTCGTCATACATAAATAAATATCATAAAATAGTGAAAATATTTAGCTTCTATTAAAAAACTTTTTTATATAAATAAAAAAATTAAATAGCATATTCAATTCATTATTTCATTTTCAAATAAATAAACAGAAATATTAGTAAAAATAAATAGAGATATTAAACATAAACATAAAATCATCCTGTCAAACACGAAGTAATTTGTTTTTTCTATTCTTCTTTGTGTTTTCGCTTATTTTGACAAAGATGCCACTCGTTTACAATTTAAATAAATAGAAAAATAGATTTGTCGACTGTCGTTAAGATGTATGTACTTAGTGAATCACTTAATCCTTAGTGCAAACAACAAGAGCTGTCGATATATTTTGCCATTGTCGGATCGTTGAAATTTACAGAATCGGACTACAGAAAACATTAATTTAAATTTAATGAATTTTATAAACCTCAAATGATATTTAAGAATTGCGAACATAAAAATTGTTACATAAATAAACGCAATTTGATGAGAATGTTATTTATATATAAATTTTCACAATTTTTTTTGGATGAAAATTTGAAGTTTTTAGAAAATAAAGATAACAAATTATTTTATTTAAAATGTTTGGGACTTTTGGTTTTTGCGTTTGGCATCCCTAATTTGATTATTTATTATTATAAATTTATTCTCTATGTTTTCAAAATATGGCAATATTTTAATAACAAAGTTGAGAGAGCTTTTTTTTTTTGTTATTATTTTGTTACTCCATCCGACCTATATGGCCACAATAAAGAAATATTTGGCCAGTTAAAAGAAACTATACAACCATCTCCAATTAGCACGATTTAATGTATATAGCCACCCTACACAACCATTACCTTTGCAATGGAGGTTAGGGCGAGCTATTTAATTAGCAAAAACTAAGTTAAACGAGAAGTTATGTCATATAACCGGAAACGCATGCATATACATAGGTATATAACCTAAATGCATGGCGATCAGCAACCACGATGACCAAAAAGCAAACACCGAAATAAATCCGAAATAATAGAAAATGCGAAAACCAACCCAAAGAATTTTCTGAAATAATTTGGTATTTAGTTTAACAAATTGTTTACTTTTTCCAATATTTTGTTTACATTTATTATCAATACTCAAGCCGAGGTGGAGGGTATCAAAAATTCGGCACAGCCGAATTTAACACTCTTACTTGTTCTTATTTAGCATTTATTTACGTTCTTATTTATAAAATTATTAATTTTTAATACTTTCTTCCCGCATTTGTACTGATTTTACATATTTTTACAATCGAATTTTTAATTATTTCCCCGGTAAGAATATCATAATCAAGTAAAAACGTATTATCAATGTTATAGTTAACAGATAAACCTGTTAACAGAGTATTTATACCCTATACCACTATGTGGTTTGGGTATAATCACTTTGTGCTGCTGTTTGTAACTATCAAAAATATTTGACCTAGACCCATCTTTTATTATACCGATCGAATCAGAATCACTAGCTCATTCGATTTAACGATGTCCGTCCGTCCGTCGGTCTGTGTGTCCATGTAAAGCTTGTAATCAAACTGTAGGTCGCAAATAACTACTAATATATTTACATGAAATTTGGTATATAAGCTTTTATCGGCCATAGGATGAATCAACATAAATTGCCATAAGATCCAAATTATCATATAAATCTTAGTCAAATTGGGTTTTAATCATTAATTGTGCTGTAAGGAGTGAATGTTAATATATAGTTTGTGTTAATATAGTTATAAGTGCGTTTGTTAGTATACAATTAAAAAATATGCTGAACTAAAGCTTAAACCCAAATAAATGAAACAAAAGCTACAACACGAAAACCGCATGAACAGGCCAAAATAAAATTACATCACAATATCAATTTTTAAAGCACTTTTTTTTGGAAAAACTTACATGTGTGATATGCACACAATTTTATCACCGTAATTTTTGACTTTATGCTTGGTGTTGGAAACACGAAGAACAAAATAAATACGCACACGAATATACATATTTAAAATATCTTCATGCTTAATATTACCACAGCAAAGATAATGTTCAATCTTAGTCAATTCCCTGAAAATGATTTTACTTAGGTCTTTAGAATGGCAGTTGTCATTAAAAAGACTTTCAAAATGTTCTTCTAATGAACTAATATACCTTTATCTAATGCAAGCCCCAGCGCTTCTGAAAATAGCTTGAAAAATTTTTGGGCGTTATGCGGAATTTCACCAAAAAAGTGCTCTAAGTGATCCTGTTTAACCTGCGAGTTTGGATGCTCTCAAAACCTTTTTATTTAAAAAAATGCGAAAGACCAATTAAGGAATCATCATTGAGGAATTTAATTTGCTCAGGAGAGCCTGTAAAACGAGCGTGTTCTGCTCGGCTGTTATGAATGTCGAAAAGATCATTAATAAATAAAAAATATTCGGCAGTATTAAGAATTGTGGGAGCTTTTGAAATATCACATTTCCCAGAAGCATATAAGCAGCACATACCAACAGATGTAGTCCTACTCAGAACTTGTGCAGCTAATTTGACTTTCATTCTGTTTAAGTTATTCGGATAAATGTGCTCATTAGTTAGCTTATAAGCATATTTCATTGTATTTTTCAATTCTATGTTATAAAAATAAATTAGATCTTTCCAAGATACAAGTTTGCCATAAAAAAAAACTTTTTTTCGGAAATTAAGAAGACAGTTTCGGGAACTTTTTAAAAGATGTGGAGCATCATGTAAAAAAAAAAAATTTTTACCATCCACTAAAAAAAATGGCCGTTCTGGACTTACTCTAAGAATTGAAGCCAAATCTACAAAGTTTTTGCCTTGGTCGCCTGTTAAAATCTTCACCTATTCCTTCAACTGTCGTAGTATCCCCCAATGCACTTAAACCCTCTATATTGCAATTTTCAGAAAATGAAATTTGATTTATACGCAAATAATTTGAAGTTGACGGTAAATAATCTAATATTTCTAAATTTGAATTTGAAATTTGTTCAGCATTTACAGGTATTTTAGGTAAAGCATATCTAGATAATATTTTCCCATTAAAATGTTCATGCGCAAAATGCCGACTGCATACAAAAAGGGCCATTCGGCAGGTCTAAAAAGAAAATAAAAATATTTAAGCATGACAGCAAAACACAAATATCTTGTCAACAAGTCTAAAATCATGGCTAAAAACAAAAAAGTTAAAAAAATTATAACAACAAAGTTTAATACAATCACTGATAATGCCAGAAACCGATGTTTAAGAATACAATGTAGTTATGATTTTTAGAAATATATGTATGGTTTATTCTTATATACCACGCTCTATTTACAAAATACATGTTTTTACATTCCCTAAACACTTATTAACCCACCGTCGCTTAACCCTTTCGCTACATCCTTTTATTGTCAAATGCTAAAAATCTAATTCTTCGACTTTGTCATTCTTTTGGCTGTAATAACAAAAAGCTGAACAAATTTATTAAATTTTTTAATATTAAAATTTTGTTATATGTATGTTTTTATTAAATTTATTCCAGTTTTTACTTTTCTATACAGTTGGAAATATAATTTAAAAAAAAATAAAGTAAAATAAAAAAGATAGTAAATAAAACAAGTAAGAGTGTTAAATTCGGCTGTTGTAATGGTGCGGCGGTGGTGGAATTACCGCTTCCTGTTTCCCTGAGCCTTTGCTGGTCGCACGTGCTTGCGAAGGGGCCTAGCTCGCCGGATGGGTGGGGTCTTGCTCAGGCCCAGGGAAACCGCACTACAGATGTTCACGTGCGATTTACAAAAAAACACTGTCAAAAACGGAATCTAAAGGATGGATGGATGGCATACTTACCTTCCGGTGGGGACTAGCTGTTATGCCCCTTTTTGCCCTCCCTACCAAGTTACCTGATATTCCATCTTAATTGGAGGTAACCCACTGAAATGATAAGAGTTTGGTTTGGTTTGGTTTCTACATTGAGTTTAACAAGTTTTATTGAACCTTCATTTTAAGGTTATAATTTTAAATTAAGTTAAGCAAAATTTAATTTTTAGGGAAATTTTAATTTTAGGAAAATTTTTAAATTTAGCTCAATTTTAATTTTAGAAGAATTTTTAAATTTTAGCAAAATTCTGATTTAGGAAAATTTTAGCAAAATTTCTATTTTTAACTTTATGATTAGATAAATTTTATATTTAGTAAAAATTTTTTCTTTTAATAATTAGAAAATTTTTATATTTATACAAATTTTATATTTCGAATATTTTATATTTTGCGAATTTTGATATTTCGAAAATTATATATTTATTTAAATTTTATAATTAGAAAACTTTTTTATGTAATTTTTTTTGTATTTAGGAAAATTTTTATATTTAGAATACCTTACACTTAGCTAATTTTTAATGACAAAAATTTCGTTTAATTAGAAAACCTCACATTTAGAAAACTTTTAAATTCTAATTAGAAAAATCTTAAAAAAAATTCTCATATATAGTTAGACAAATCTTAGGAAATTTTTGTTTTTCTTTTTTTTTCTTTTAATTTTATACCATAATTAGCAAGATTTAGGAAAAGTTTAATTATAGGACAATTTTTTTTTAATTTTAGGAAAGTTTTTAAATTTTAGGAAAATCTTTAATAGTAGAAAAATTTTAATTTTAGCACAATTTTGATTTTTGCACAATTTTAATTTTAGCAAACATCATATCTAAAAAATATTTGATATTTAGTTTAAATTTCTAATTAGAAAAAAATTTCTTAATGTAGTAAAATGTTTAGTTTAGTTTTATATTTAGGAACATTTCTTAATGTAGGAAAAATATTATTTGATTTTATATTTTAAAACATTTTATATTTCGCAAATTTAGTACAATTTTTTTTTTTAGTCTTAGCAAATTATTTATGATTTATAAAAATTTTTTTTTATTTTTAATTTAACTGTAGAAAATTATTTGTATATAAAAATCAAAATTACCGACTTATTGTTGTTGTTGCCAGATGCCGGGGTTTTCCTTCTTTAATCCTTCACGGACAGAGTTAAGCCAGATCATGTATCCGGATAGAGGACGTTTTGGTTTGTCTGCCATATTGTGTTCTTTGAATTCATGTTCTTGCACAAAGTTTAAACTACTGCAATTAAGTTCTCTCTTTTTTTTTTTGTACATTTATTTAAAAACTCCCTTCATTCAAATTTATTTAACTTTTAATGTCTTTAATTTAATATTTGTTCTTTCAGTTTTTATTTTGTTTGTTTTTAATTCTGATTGAACTATTATTTTAACACTCAACGAAACTTAATTTAAGTCTTAAATGATAACTACAAAAGATATTTGTTCGATTTTTAAATTTACATTTGGCTCGAACGTTTTCTTTAGCATAAACAGAAATTTTATTAATTAACACAAAAATTTTTGTTTTTATATTCACATGTCACATGTAAAGTTTTATTTCTTTTCTTAAAGTTTATTTTAAGTTTCTTACTTTCTAAATTTTTTTTTTGTTTTAACCGTCCTTACACTACATTTTAAATTTTAATTCTAAAGAGGGTTTTTCCTCAACCTTTACTTTCAACACTTACATTTCCACTCCTTCAACTTGAATTATTTTCCTAACATTATACCTATCATCACTCATTCATTCAGCTCCAGCTAAAACATGTTTTGTATTAACTACGCTCAACCACTCATTGAATAGCCTATGTATATCATTATGGAATATTTATCTCGTTATCCATAATACGCATAGATATACAGACAATCGTTCATAATCTCACTCTTTTCGTAAAAAAAATACCAACTCATATTAAAAGGAGAGAGAGTAAGTGGGATTACTGAGTGAACGAAGGGGTAAGCTAATACCAATAGCTGAAAACAAAGTGGGAGAACGAGAAGGATTGCAAGTTGTAGTTGACCCATACATACATGAATAATCATGATTTAATACAAAACAATGAAGAGAAAAAAAAAACTCGCGCCATAAATCAGTTTGCCAAAAATAGAACCAAAAAAAAATTTCAATCTACATATTACCATATAAGGTGTTGTTTACATGTACATACATGAACTTGAAAATAATTTCAAGATCAAGGTTATTTTTTTTTTTCTTTCTTATTTCTGCTTGTACCAGAAATTCTTTGGCTACAGTGAAGAGCAAATCTGATCACCGTCACAAATCAGATGGTTTTGATTTCCATGAAAGGAAAAATCAACTGAAAACGGTCCGATGGGTTTTTAAGGTTTGCCATTTTTAAAACTTTGCCTTGACTTAAATCTTATGCATTTATAAAAAAGAAATCAAAACAGCAGTTTACGCTGTTGGGGTTTTCCAAAACATGGTTCGATATTCATCGTTCAACGGAAAAGATTCCAACACAGAGATTTTTGGTTATTTTAAAAATTCAGTGTATTGGATTCTTATATCTAACAGAGACCTTAAACTAGCGATTTTTGTTCCTTTCAAAATTCGGTGATTTAAGTTCTCTCATTAAACAATGGACATGGACGCATAGGTTTTGGGGGACCTTACTAAATTAAAACCGGTGTTTTGAACTCTCTAATCATAAACAAAAAGGCTTTAAACAGAGGTGTTGTTGGCAACGGGCTTAATACATGACTAGCTCTAAAATGGTGTTAGGCTATGTTATGAGATAATGAATGAATGAAGATTAGCTTAATGTCAACAATTTCATATGAATTAAATTCAAATCAATATCAAAAAAAAAGATTTCGGAAAATTAAATCGGGTTCTAAAATTTAAATTAGATTCAAATCGAACCCACGCAAAAGTTTTAAATATTTTACATTTTTTTTTTTCAATAAATGTATTCCCAATGTAGTAATCAAAACCAAACCAATTACTACAAAAAATCCGTAAGTAAGTATGACCATCCATCAAAAAATAAAAATTTAAAAATTGAGACTTTAAATTGTTTTCGAATCTTTGCTACAATTTCGTACTGTAAAAATTATTTCGGATAAGTAACCGGTTCATTTAGAACGAAATTCTTATATCCCGGAAATAACCTTTACTGACCAAAGCAAATTAAAAAATTACAAAAATAAATTAAATGTTTGTAGGGTGAACTAAAATTTAAAACCCATCCCAATTTCGGTTAATATAAATAGCGATTTACGCATATTTAATCAAAATTCCAGAAATTGAAAGGAGGCATGAATTTCAGAACACATATAAAAGTTAATGATTTAGGAACAATAGGTGCTTTCCCGGTGCACAGATGTAAAAAAAAATTAAAATAAATAATAAGTTCCTATTTAGGCAAGAAAAAATTGAAGTAAAAAAAACTGGGCTATTGTCGTTCAGGCCCCACGTTGGGCGCCATTTCTGTAAAAAAACTGGGCTATCGTCGTTCAGGCCCCACGTTGGTGTTAGCAACGTGGTTATCGAAAATTATCAACTTATCGGCCCCACGTTGGGCGCCATTTCTGTAATGGTGCGGCGGTGGTGGAACTTCCGCTTCCTGTTTCCCTGAGCCTTTGCTGGTCGCACGTGCTTGCGAAGGGGCCTAGCTCGCCGGATGGGTGGGGTCTTGCTCAGGCCCAGGGAAACCGCACTACAGATGTTCACGTGCGATTTACAAAAAAACACTGTCAAAAACGGAATCTAAAGGATGGATGGATGGCATACTTACCTTCCGGTGCGGACTAGCTGTTATGCCCCTTTTTGCCCTCCCTACCAAGTTACCTGATATTCCATCTTAATTGGAGGTAACCCACTGAAATGATAAGAGTTTGGTTTGGTTTGGTTTCTACATTGAGTTTAACAAGTTTTATTGAACCTTCATTTTAAGGATATAATTTTAAATTAAGTTTAGCAAAATTTAATTTTTAGGGAAATTTTAATTTTAGGAAAATTTTTAAATATAGCTCAATTTTAATTTTAGAAGAATTTTTAAATTTTAGCAAAATTCTGATTTAGGAAAATTTTAGCAAAATTTCTATTTTTAACTTTATGATTAGATAAATCTTATATTTAGTAAAAATTTTTTCTTTTAATAATTAGAAAATTTTTATATTTATACAAATTTTATATTTCGAATATTTTATATTTTGCGAATTTTAATATTTCGAAAATTATATATTTATTTAAATTTTATAATTAGAAAACTTTTTTATGTAATTTTAGAAAAATTTTGTATTTAGGTAAATTTTTATATTTATATTTATATTTTTATATTTAGCTAATTTTTAGTGACAAAAATTTCGTTTAATTAGAAAACCTCACATTTAGAAAACTTTTAAATTCTAATTAGAAAAATCTTAAAAAAAATTCTCATATATAGTTAGACAAATCTTAGGAAATTTTTGTTTTTCTTTTTTTTTTCTTTTAATTTTATACCATAATTAGCAAGATTTAGGAAAAGTTTAATTATAGGACAATTTTTTTTTACTTTTAGGAAAGTCTTTAAATTTTAGGAAAATCTTTAATAGTAGAAAAATTTTAATTTTAGCACAATTTTGATTTTTGCACAATTTTAATTTTAGCAAACATCATATCTAAAAAATATTTGATATTTAGTTTAAATTTATAATTAGAAAAAAATTTCTTAATGTAGTAAAATGTTTAGTTTAATTTTATATTTAGGAACATTTCTTAATGTAGGAAAAATTTTATTTGATTTTTTTTTGTACATTTATTTGAAACTCCCATCATTCAAATTTATTTAACTTTTAATGTCTTTAATTTAATTTACTTGTTCTTTCAGTTTTTATTTTGTTTGTTTTTAATTCTGATTGAACTATTATTTTAACACTCAACGAAACTTAATTTAAGTCTTAAATGATAACTAAAAAAGATATTTGTTCGATTTTTAAATTTACGTTTGGCTCGAACGTTTTCTTTAGCACAAACAGAAATTTTATTAATTAACACAAAAATTTTTGTTTTTATATTCACATGTCACATGTAAAGTTTTATTTCTTTTCTTAAAGTTTATTTTAAGTTTCTTACTTTCTAATTTTTGTTTTTTTTTTGTTTTAACCGTCCTTACACTACATTTTAAATTTTAATTCTAAAGAGGGTTTTTCCTCAACCTTTACTTTCAACACTTACATTTCCACTCCTTCAACTTGAATTATTTTCCTAACATTATACCTATCATCACTCATTCATTCATCTCCAGCTAAAACATGTTTTGTATTAACTACGCTCAACCACTCATTGAATAGCCTATGTATATCATTATGGAACATTTTATCTCGTTATCCATAATACGCATAGATATACAGACATTCGTTCATAATCTCACTCTTTTCGTAAAAAAAATACCAACTCATACTAAAAGGAGAGAGAGAAAGTGGGATTACTGAGTGAACGAAGGGGTAAGCTAATACCAATAGCTGAAAACCAAGTGGGAGAACGAGAAGGATTGCAAGTTGTAGTTGACCCATACATACATGAATAATCATGATTTAATACAAAACAATGAAGAGAAAAAAAACTCGCGCCATAAATCAGTTTGCCAAAAATAGAACCAAAAAAAATTTCAATCAACATATTACCATATAAGGTGTTGTTTACATGTACATACATGAACTTGAAAATAATTTCAAGATCAAGGTTATTTTTTTTTTCTTTCTTATTTCTGCTTGTACCAGAAATTCTTTGGCTATAGTGAAGAGCAAATCTGATCACCGTCACACTGTGCCGAATCTTTAATACCCTCCACCTCGGTTTGAGTATTGATAATAAATGTAAACAAAATATTGGAAAAAGTAAACAATTTGTTAAACTTAATACCAAATTATTTAAGAAAATTCTTTGGGTTGGTTTTCGTCTTTTCTATTATTTCGGATTTATTTCGGTGTTTGCTTTTTGGTCATCGTGGTTGCTGATCGCCATGCATTTAGGTTATATACCTATATGCATGCATTTCCGGTTATATGATATAACTTTTCGTTTAATTTAGTTTTTGCTAACTAAATAGCTCGCCCTAACCTCCATTGCAAAGGTAATGGTTGTGTAGGGTGGCTATATACATTAAATCGTGCTAATTGGAGATGGTTGTATAGTTTCTTTTAACTGGCCAAATATTTCTTTATTGTGGCCATATAGGTCGGATGGAGTAACAAAATAATAACCAAAAAAAAAGCTCTCTCAACTTTTTTATTAAAATATTGCCATATTTTGAAAACATAGAGAATAAATTTATAATAATAAATAATCAAATTAGGGATGCCAAACGCAAAAACCAAAAGTCCCAAACATTTTAAATAAAATAATTTGTTATCTTTATTTTCTGAAAAACTTCAAATTTTCATCCAAAAAAAATTGTGAAAATTTATATATAAAAAATAACATTCTCATCAAATTGCGTTTATTTATGTAACAGTTTTTATGTTCGCAATTCTTAAATATCATTTGAGGTTTTCTTAATTTCATTGAATTTAAATTAATATTTTCTGTAGCGCGATTCTGTAAATATCAAATTCAACGATCTGACAATCGACAGCTATTGTTGTTTGCACTTAGGATTAAGTGATTCACTAAGTACATACATCTTAACGACAGTCGTCAAATCTGTTTTTCTATTTATTTAAATTGTAAACTAGTGGCACCTCTGTCAAAATAAGCGAAAAACACAAAGAATAGAAAAAAACAAATTACTTCGTGTTTGACAGAATGATTTTATGTTTATGTTTAATATCTTTATTTTTTTTTACTAATATTTCTGTTTATTTATTTGAAAATGAAATAATGAATTGAATATGCTATATTATTTTTTTATTTATATAAAAAAGTTTTTTAATAAAAGCAAAATATTTTCACTATTTTATGATTTTTATTTATGTATGACGACATTTCAACCTAAAAATTTAAGTTTTTATCGATTGAATAAACAACACAAAAATGGTTGTCGCTTGGATAACAACAACAACTGACTTTAACAATAGCGAATATCGTTTAAAAATTTTACTGATAATTTTGCAATTTTCTTTTTTTTACGATTCGACTATCGTTAAAAGAAGTTAGTGAATCGCGGTACTGAAAAGTTATTAATATCTCCTGAATGGCAATATTTTTTTTAAATGTAAACATTTTTAAATGTAAACATATTTGGTGTTTTTTTTTTTGGAATTTCAATTTGTGTTTAAGGAATAAAATTTATATATTAAAGATGCAATTGATGTCTTCTAAATTTTAAATTATTATTTCCGACGTTTTGATATGATTTTCTGAAATTCAATTAATATTTTCTAATTTATAATTGGAAATTTTAATTTCTGTTTTTATTAGAATTGATATTTTCTTAAATTTGAATGGAAAATTTAAAAAGTGCAATTTTGTATTTATGTGAATAATAATGCTTTATTAATTATAAACAATTTTTAAAAATTAGATGTAATCGCAATCAGATATTTTGTAGATAAAGCTGAATAATAGTTCTATATAACTATGTAGAACTATTTTGAAAGCAAAAAACTCATTGATGAACTCGGTAACTCTATTTTGCAAAGACAACAAATAATTAACATGCCAAACTTATGTTCATATTTGTAAAAGAATAATGAAAAAACGTATGAAATAAAAGACCAGCCCGTGTATACTCTTAACATTGTTCTGTATGATATCTAGTTGAAAATATTGACATTCATGTTAAAATAGAAATAACTATTGCAAAGCTAATTAGAACAAAAATTGTGGCGCCATCTACTATGGCATAGTCACGCTGAGCAAAATGAAGTGACACTCTGTTAATGCAAAAGAAATGTATTTTCCCCACAACAAAATATTGCAGAATTTTATGTAAAAAAAAATATATACCGATTTATTTCTAACATGCAGTTACTATGAATATACATACATACATACATATATATAATATATGTATATTATTTGTATTATTTAATATGTGTATGTATGTATATGTAAATATTACACACAAAAAATACAACATCAAACGTTATTTTTGTGTTTTTCTCTTTAAATAAATTAATACATAAATTTTTTTTGGTAAATTTACATTTGGGCAATTCACAACAGGTGTTGTATATTGTATGTTGTATTGAAATACACAATACAATCATTTGTTGTGAACACTCAGTTGTATTTTCATATTGTAAAACGCTTTCTTTTGTAATTTTCGATCCAACGAGGAAAGATCGCTTCGTCGCTTCTGCTATTTTGTATAAGAGAAAACACTTGTCAGTGTTTGCTTTTTGGTCGTGAGATATATCCTGGAGTTTTAGTTACGTACCTCTTGCTTTTTAATTTATAATGAAAAAAAAAAAATGTTAAATGTTTTGGTTGGTACTGAAAGAGAAAATACATACTAAAAATATAAAATTAATTTTTATATAAATAAACTCATCGATGTATTTGCGTTATTTGCATTATTTGCCATATTTTATTTTATAATTATTTATGCTGATAAAATTCTATGTATTTGTTTTTTCTTTTTCATAAAAACTGGCATTCACATTTACTTAACATAGCAAATGAAGTTGGATCGTGTATCAGATTTTTCAGTGAAAATTAACAACAACAATTTTACACAATTGTAAAGTGATACACGATACAACAGATACAACGATACATTACCCATTGTGAATTGCCCAATTGTTTTTTTTTTTATTTACAACTAGATATTTTAGCATTATTTGGTTTAGATGTTGGTGAATTTTTACTCCCTTTATATTAACTCGTAGTGTCTGCTTGTCGAAAAAATTTTGGATCGCCTTTAACCACTTTCCCGTAACCCAATCGATCTCAAATTTTGCAGGCAGTCTCGTGGCAATGACAGAAATGATCTAACTAATTTTTTTAGTGATGCCAAAACAATGGAAACTTTTAAATTTTTCTACCAGAGTTGATAAAAAATGGTTTGTTTTCATTAGATTATTATCACAACGACCACAAAAACAACAAGTCCAGCTATGACAACAATGCAACATTTAGAATAACAACAAGAACAATATAGAAATATCATGTTTTTAATTTTTTTTTAATTTTTCAGAGATTTCCCTGGACCTGCTCCACCGATTTTAATGAGTTTTGAAACAGAAATCTTCCCATGAATTTGGTGAATCATTCTCACTAAAAATGATCACCCTAGCTTTCCTATTGAGGGCGTGATCGTGACAAGAACAACATAGAAAATTATATTTTTCAAGACTTTTTTTAGTTCTTCATTCAAATCTCGGGCCCTGATCGACCGATTTGAACCATTTTAAATAGCAAACTTCTCAGGATGTTAGTGAATAATTTTTTATATCAACGAGTACCCTAGCTGCCCGATTGATGCCGTCATCGTGATTTCCACAGACGGACAGACGGACATCGCTATATCAACTCCGGTTTTTATAAGGATCACAAATATATATATTTTATGGGGTCCAAAAATTTTTTTCTAATTATTACAAACGGAATGACAAACTTATATATACCCTCTGCACACTGGAGTGGAGGGTATAAAAATATTAATATATACCCATTATTGTATGTACGTATGTATCTCTAAGGGGTTTGTAAGGCAAGAAATTAATTATCGTTGGTAAAGTAAACAAAACGGGCAGTTTTGTTAGAACTGGTTATTAATTTTATGAGCAAAATATTATTTAATGGAAAAGTGGATTAATAATTAAACTTTAAGTAGTTTAATTAAAGTAGTTCAATAATTACACTACAACCCTCTTAGAAATGCATCCATTAGATCAAAAATATGATATGCATCCCGTTTTCATACAATTGACAATAACTGACAGCAATTGACAAATGGAAATGAAATAGTGAAAACCAGGCATTACTTAATCGTACCCCACCGTTAATAGGCAAAATGGTAAGGCAAAGATATAACAAAAAAAAATCGGCAAAAGGAATAAGTGTAAACTCTACTTTTTGATCATTTTGAAATGATTAGTTTCTGTATCTATAATATTAATAGGCTAGGCGATTTCTTGTGAACGATGTTTTGTTCTACCGTTTTATCCCGATTTTGACCAAACGTATATTATTTGAAAGGTATTTCTTTTTAGCCGTTTTGCAGATTTTTTATTTTTTCCTTTATTTTGAGTAAATTGCATTTAAAGTTGCTACTAACACATACATAAAATTATACAATGCTATGTGTGTGTTTATTAAATTTGTTAATGTGTTTGTAATAAAAATGAGTTTTTTTTTGATTTGTGAATTGGCTATAATTGACTACCATAATTTTAGGGTCTTTATTTAATGAAAAAAATCAAATTTCCTACAATTTCCACTCGAATTTCGATTGCTGAAATCTGCTAGTTAATATTAATATTAAATATTTGAAATCAGAATAGCTACCTATGTCTAATATAATTGTGTTAACAAATTTATTGCATTTGAATACTTCAATTCGTTAAGCAACAAAAAAATATGATGTAAGCTTATAAATAAAGCCAAAAATCAGTAAAAATTCATTACATTTTTTAACTACACCGACTTTTACAATTTCCTGGACCTATGAATCTAAGCTCTGGACCATATAATTTTAATTTTCTATGACACTTAAATCATATATATATAAAATTTTATAAATTTATTTCCGCCTTTTGGGATAGATTTTAAGATCAAATACTCCCCTATGCGTTGACGGAAGTTCTTAGTATATATTTAAATGCTTTTAACTCGCGCCATAAATCAGTTTGCCAAAAATAGAACCAAAAAAAATTTCAATCAACATATTACCATATAAGGTGTTGTTTACATGTACATACATGAACTTGAAAATAATTTCAAGATCAAGGTTATTTTTTTTGTCTTTCTTATTTCTGCTTGTACCAGAAATTCTTTGGCTATAGTGAAGAGCAAATCTGATCACCGTCACACTGTGCCGAATCTTTAATACCCTCCACCTCGGTTTGAGTATTGATAATAAATGTAAACAAAATATTGGAAAAAGTAAACAATTTGTTAAACTTAATACCAAATTATTTAAGAAAATTCTTTGGGTTGGTTTTCGTCTTTTCTATTATTTCGGATTTATTTCGGTGTTTGCTTTTTGGTCATCGTGGTTGCTGATCGCCATGCATTTAGGTTATATACCTATATGCATGCATTTCCGGTTATATGATATAACTTTTCGTTTAATTTAGTTTTTGCTAACTAAATAGCTCGCCCTAACCTCCATTGCAAAGGTAATGGTTGTGTAGGGTGGCTATATACATTAAATCGTGCTAATTGGAGATGGTTGTATAGTTTCTTTTAACTGGCCAAATATTTCTTTATTGTGGCCATATAGGTCGGATGGAGTAACAAAATAATAACCAAAAAAAAAGCTCTCTCAACTTTTTTATTAAAATATTGCCATATTTTGAAAACATAGAGAATAAATTTATAATAATAAATAATCAAATTAGGGATGCCAAACGCAAAAACCAAAAGTCCCAAACATTTTAAATAAAATAATTTGTTATCTTTATTTTCTGAAAAACTTCAAATTTTCATCCAAAAAAAATTGTGAAAATTTATATATAAAAAATAACATTCTCATCAAATTGCGTTTATTTATGTAACAGTTTTTATGTTCGCAATTCTTAAATATCATTTGAGGTTTTCTTAATTTCATTGAATTTAAATTAATATTTTCTGTAGCGCGATTCTGTAAATATCAAATTCAACGATCTGACAATCGACAGCTATTGTTGTTTGCACTTAGGATTAAGTGATTCACTAAGTACATACATCTTAACGACAGTCGTCAAATCTGTTTTTCTATTTATTTAAATTGTAAACTAGTGGCACCTCTGTCAAAATAAGCGAAAAACACAAAGAATAGAAAAAAACAAATTACTTCGTGTTTGACAGAATGATTTTATGTTTATGTTTAATATCTTTATTTTTTTTTACTAATATTTCTGTTTATTTATTTGAAAATGAAATAATGAATTGAATATGCTATATTATTTTTTTATTTATATAAAAAAGTTTTTTAATAAAAGCAAAATATTTTCACTATTTTATGATTTTTATTTATGTATGACGACATTTCAACCTAAAAATTTAAGTTTTTATCGATTGAATAAACAACACAAAAATGGTTGTCGCTTGGATAACAACAACAACTGACTTTAACAATAGCGAATATCGTTTAAAAATTTTACTGATAATTTTGCAATTTTCTTTTTTTTACGATTCGACTATCGTTAAAAGAAGTTAGTGAATCGCGGTACTGAAAAGTTATTAATATCTCCTGAATGGCAATATTTTTTTAAATGTAAACATTTTTAAATGTAAACATATTTGGTGTTTTTTTTTTTGGAATTTCAATTTGTGTTTAAGGAATAAAATTTATATATTAAAGATGCAATTGATGTCTTCTAAATTTTAAATTATTATTTCCGACGTTTTGATATGATTTTCTGAAATTCAATTAATATTTTCTAATTTATAATTGGAAATTTTAATTTCTGTTTTTATTAGAATTGATATTTTCTTAAATTTGAATGGAAAATTTAAAAAGTGCAATTTTGTATTTATGTGAATAATAATGCTTTATTAATTATAAACAATTTTTAAAAATTAGATGTAATCGCAATCAGATATTTTGTAGATAAAGCTGAATAATAGTTCTATATAACTATGTAGAACTATTTTGAAAGCAAAAAACTCATTGATGAACTCGGTAACTCTATTTTGCAAAGACAACAAATAATTAACATGCCAAACTTATGTTCATATTTGTAAAAGAATAATGAAAAAACGTATGAAATAAAAGACCAGCCCGTGTATACTCTTAACATTGTTCTGTATGATATCTAGTTGAAAATATTGACATTCATGTTAAAATAGAAATAACTATTGCAAAGCTAATTAGAACAAAAATTGTGGCGCCATCTACTATGGCATAGTCACGCTGAGCAAAATGAAGTGACACTCTGTTAATGCAAAAGAAATGTATTTTCCCCACAACAAAATATTGCAGAATTTTATGTAAAAAAAAATATATACCGATTTATTTCTAACATGCAGTTACTATGAATATACATACATACATACATATATATAATATATGTATATTATTTGTATTATTTAATATGTGTATGTATGTATATGTAAATATTACACACAAAAAATACAACATCAAACGTTATTTTTGTGTTTTTCTCTTTAAATAAATTAATACATAAATTTTTTTTGGTAAATTTACATTTGGGCAATTCACAACAGGTGTTGTATATTGTATGTTGTATTGAAATACACAATACAATCATTTGTTGTGAACACTCAGTTGTATTTTCATATTGTAAAACGCTTTCTTTTGTAATTTTCGATCCAACGAGGAAAGATCGCTTCGTCGCTTCTGCTATTTTGTATAAGAGAAAACACTTGTCAGTGTTTGCTTTTTGGTCGTGAGATATATCCTGGAGTTTTAGTTACGTACCTCTTGCTTTTTAATTTATAATGAAAAAAAAAAATGTTAAATGTTTTGGTTGGTACTGAAAGAGAAAATACATACTAAAAATATAAAATTAATTTTTATATAAATAAACTCATCGATGTATTTGCGTTATTTGCATTATTTGCCATATTTTATTTTATAATTATTTATGCTGATAAAATTCTATGTATTTGTTTTTTCTTTTTCATAAAAACTGGCATTCACATTTACTTAACATAGCAAATGAAGTTGGATCGTGTATCAGATTTTTCAGTGAAAATTAACAACAACAATTTTACACAATTGTAAAGTGATACACGATACAACAGATACAACGATACATTACCCATTGTGAATTGCCCAATTGTTTTTTTTTTTATTTACAACTAGATATTTTAGCATTATTTGGTTTAGATGTTGGTGAATTTTTACTCCCTTTATATTAACTCGTAGTGTCTGCTTGTCGAAAAAATTTTGGATCGCCTTTAACCACTTTCCCGTAACCCAATCGATCTCAAATTTTGCAGGCAGTCTCGTGGCAATGACAGAAATGATCTAACTAATTTTTTTAGTGATGCCAAAACAATGGAAACTTTTAAATTTTTCTACCAGAGTTGATAAAAAATGGTTTGTTTTCATTAGATTATTATCACAACGACCACAAAAACAACAAGTCCAGCTATGACAACAATGCAACATTTAGAATAACAACAAGAACAATATAGAAATATCATGTTTTTAATTTTTTTTTAATTTTTCAGAGATTTCCCTGGACCTGCTCCACCGATTTTAATGAGTTTTGAAACAGAAATCTTCCCATGAATTTGGTGAATCATTCTCACTAAAAATGATCACCCTAGCTTTCCTATTGAGGGCGTGATCGTGACAAGAACAACATAGAAAATTATATTTTTCAAGACTTTTTTTAGTTCTTCATTCAAATCTCGGGCCCTAATTGACCGATTTGAACCATTTTAAATAGCAAACTTCTCAGGATGTTAGTGAATAATTTTTTATATCAACGAGTACCCTAGCTGCCCGATTGATGCCGTCATCGTGATTTCCACAGACGGACAGACGGACATCGCTATATCAACTCCGGTTTTTATAAGGATCACAACTATATATATTTTATGGGGTCCAAAAATTTTTTTCTAATTATTACAAACGGAATGACAAACTTATATATACCCTCTGCACACTGGAGTGGAGGGTATAAAAATATTAATATATACCCATTATTGTATGTACGTATGTATCTCTAAGGGGTTTGTAAGGCAAGAAATTAATTATCGTTGGTAAAGTAAACAAAACGGGCAGTTTTGTTAGAACTGGTTATTAATTTTATGAGCAAAATATTATTTAATGGAAAAGTGGATTAATAATTAAACTTTAAGTAGTTTAATTAAAGTAGTTCAATAATTACACTACAACCCTCTTAGAAATGCATCCATTAGATCAAAAATATGATATGCATCCCGTTTTCATACAATTGACAATAACTGACAGCAATTGACAAATGGAAATGAAATAGTGAAAACCAGGCATTACTTAATCGTACCCCACCGTTAATAGGCAAAATGGTAAGGCAAAGATATAACAAAAAAAAATCGGCAAAAGGAATAAGTGTAAACTCTACTTTTTGATCATTTTGAAATGATTAGTTTCTGTATCTATAATATTAATAGGCTAGGCGATTTCTTGTGAACGATGTTTTGTTCTACCGTTTTATCCCGATTTTGACCAAACGTATATTATTTGAAAGGTATTTCTTTTTAGCCGTTTTGCAGATTTTTTATTTTTTCCTTTATTTTGAGTAAATTGCATTTAAAGTTGCTACTAACACATACATAAAATTATACAATGCTATGTGTGTGTTTATTAAATTTGTTAATGTGTTTGTAATAAAAATGAGTTTTTTTTTGATTTGTGAATTGGCTATAATTGACTACCATAATTTTAGGGTCTTTATTTAATGAAAAAAATCAAATTTCCTACAATTTCCACTCGAATTTCGATTGCTGAAATCTGCTAGTTAATATTAATATTAAATATTTGAAATCAGAATAGCTACCTATGTCTAATATAATTGTGTTAACAAATTTATTGCATTTGAATACTTCAATTCGTTAAGCAACAAAAAAATATGATGTAAGCTTATAAATAAAGCCAAAAATCAGTAAAAATTCATTACATTTTTTAACTACACCGACTTTTACAATTTCCTGGACCTATGAATCTAAGCTCTGGACCATATAATTTTAATTTTCTATGACACTTAAATCATATATATATAAAATTTTATAAATTTATTTCCGCCTTTTGGGATAGATTTTAAGATCAAATACTCCCCTATGCGTTGACGGAAGTTCTTAGTATATATTTAAATGCTTTTAATTCATTTGGGAAATATTTGTTTTATATAATTTCTTTATTATAACGAAAAGTACAAATACCGTATTTAGGAAAGTCACTTATTTTTCTCAAAAACAGAAATAAACAAAGTGTTTTCGTTTTTTGATAGATTTGAGTGAAGATCAGGAAGCAACTTTTTATAATGCGACTATGACTAGAAATGTTTTATTTTTGATAGTCAGGATCCTAATGCAATTTAAGTTGATCTCACAGATGGTCAAAAAAGAGTTCTAAAAGCTCTTATAGTGGTAGACATACATAAGAATCTTTGACTTGTTTTTTTAAGATGTTATTTAATGCTAAATTTAATACAAAAGACTATTTTAAACTTCATTGTTTGTTCTTTCATAAAGATTAAAAGTTGACCAGTTTATATAGTAGTAGGTACATATTGTTTTAATATTTTAATTTAAGCAAATGAAAAGAATTTACATATAAGTGATTAATTAATACTTTGCTTGGTATCTTTTTTTTTTCGAATACCACATTAGAACGAATTTACTACTTTCAAACACAGATGGACGGACGAACATCGCTAAATCGACTCAGAAAGCGATTCTGAGTCGATCGGTGTAATAAAAGAAGGGTTTACGTCTATTATTTTTGGTAGTTACAAACATAAGTACAAAGTTATTACACCCAAACCACATAGTATAGGATATAAAAATATACAAAGAAATTTTCTACAAAAAATATATTAAAAAACACATACCAGTTTGGATCTTTCGGCATCGAATGGAGTGTTGCCTCACCAAAATGACATCCCATTAAGCACTTTCTATATCTAAATAAAAAAATATTTTATTAATATTTTGTAAAAAAAAAGAAAGAAAAATAAGTTTCAAAAATTTAAGTTTGAACAAATTTTAAATTTGCAAAAATATAAAAATAGTTTTTATCAGTAAATGATATACATACATAGTTCCCATATACAATAACCTCCCGTCGATATTAACTTAAATCTACCTAAAGCAGCACATATATGAAATTTGCTGCTTAGAAATGTCTTTTATATTTTTCCAAAAGACAGTATATCATCTGCATCCCCAATAACACCAACAACTTCGTTACGTAGTGAACGTAAATATTAGTACTCGTATTCACATAAATCAACGAGAACCACAATAGGTTCCTCAGCTTTTGACTCAACTGCTGAACATCCCACGGATTCTATCAACTTCAAGCGGACATAATACTGGCAGTAAATACAATACACCACGAGAACCAGTAAGAGATTGCGTAGCACAAAGAACTCGTTCGAAAACCATCTCCCCTGAAGAACCAGGTACAAGTAATGCTGTGGTATTATCAGCAGTGGTTATACACAAAGACGTACATCGTATGCAAAGACAGCAGCAATAGTTACAACAACCTCAGCAGCCTCAATTAGCACTAGTAATAATACTATCAACAACAACGTTAACAAAAATTGAATTAAAACGTCCTCCTAAGTTCAGCACATTTTTATACCCTCCACTCCAGTGTGCAGAGGGTATATATAAGTTTGTCATTCCGTTTGTAATAATTAGAAAAAAAATTTTGGACCCCATAAAATATATATATTTGTGATCCTTATAACAACCGGAGCTGATATAGTGATGTCCGTCTGTCCGTCTGTGGAAATCACGATGGCGGCATCAATCGGGTGCTCGCTGATATAAAAAATGATTCATTAACATCCTGAAAAGTTTGCTATTTAAAATCGTCCAAAGCGGTCAATTAGGGCCCGAGATTTGAATGAAGAACTAAAAAAAGTCTTGAAAAAATGTAATTTTCTATGTTGTTCTTGTCACGATCACGCCCTCAATAGGATAACTAAGGTGATCATTTTTAGTGAGAATGATTCTCCAAATTCATGGGAAGATTTCTATTTCAAAAATCATTAAAATCGGTGGAACAGGTCCAGGGAAATCTCTGAAAAATTAAAAAAAAAATTAAAAATATGATGTTTCTATAGTGTTCTTGTTGTTATTCTAAATGTTATATTGTTGTCATAGCTGGACTTGTTATTTTTGTGGTCGTTGTGGTAATAATATAATAAAAACTAACCCTTTGTACATTTTTTTTTATCAACTCTGGTAGAAAAATTTAAAAGCTTCCATTGTTTTGGCACACTAAAAAAATTTACTAGATCATTTCTGTCATTGCCACGAGCCTGCCTGCAAAGTTTCAGATCGATTGGGTCACGGGAAAGGGGTTCAAATCGATCCAAAATATTTTCGACAAGCAGACACTACGAGTTAATATAAGGGGAGTAAAAATTCACCAGCATCTAAAGAAAATAATGCTAAAATACCTAGTTGTTAATAAAAAGAAAACAATGTAAATTTAGCAAAAAAAAAATTTTATGTATAAATTTATTTAAAGAGAAAAACACAAAAATAACGTTTGATGTTTTATTTTTTGTGTGTAATATTTACATATACATACATACACATATTAAATAATACAAATAATATACACATATTCTATATATGTATATCCATAATAACTGCATGTTAGAAATAAATCGGTATATTATTTTATTTACAAAAAATTCTGCAATATTTTGTTGTGGGGAAAATAGATTTATTTTGCATTAACAGAGTGTCACTTCATTTTGCTCAGCGTGACTATGCCACAATAGATGGCGCCACAATTTTTGTTCTAATTAGCTTTGCAATAGTTATTTCTATTTTAACATGAATGTCAATATTTTCAAATAGATATTATACATAACAATGTTAAGAGTATACACGGGCTGGTCTTTTATTTCATATGTTTTTTCATTATTCTTTTACAAATATGAACACAAGTTTGGCATATTAGCTTTTTGTTGTTTATTACAAAATAGAGTTACCGAGTTATCAATGAGTTTTTTGCTTTCAAAAAAGTTCTACATAGTTATATAGAATTATTATTCTGCTTTACCTATACAATATCTGATTGCGATTACATCTAATTTTTAAAAATTGTTTATAATTACTAAAGCATTATTATTCACATAAATACAAAATTGCACTTTTTAAATTTTCCATTCAAATTTAAGAAAATATCAATTCTAAAAACTGGAATTAAAATTTCCAATTATAAATTAGAAAATGTTAACTGAATTTCAGAAAATCATATCAAAACGTCGGAAATAATAATTTTAAATTTAGAAGACATCAATTGCATCTTTAATATACATATAAATTTTATTCGTTAATCACAAATTGAAATTCCAAAACAAACACCAAATATGTTTACATTTAAAAAATTTTTACATTAAAAAAAAATATTGGCATTCAGGAGAAATTAATAGCTTTTCAGTAACTTCTTTTAACGATTGTCGAATCGTTAAAAAAGAAAAGCAAAATTATCAGTAAAATTTTTAAACGATATTCGCTATTGTTAAAGTCAACTGTTGTCGTTATCTAAACGACAACCATTTTTGTGTTGTTTATTCAATCGATAAAAACTTAAATTTTTAGGTTGAAATGTCGTCATACATAAATAAAAATCATAAAATAGTGAAAATATTTTGCTTCTATTAAAAAACTTTTTTATATAAATAAAAAAATTAAATAGCATATTCAATTCATTATTTCATTTTCAAATAAATAAACAGAAATATTAGTAAAAAAAAAAATAGAGATATTAAACATAAACATAAAATCATCCTGTCAAACACGAAGTAATTTGTTTTTTTTTTATTCTTATTTGTGTTTTTCGCTTATTTTAACAGAGATGCCACTCGTTTACAATTTAAATAAATAGAAAAATAGATTTTTCGACTGTCGTTAAGATGTGTGTACTTAGTGAATCACTTAATCCTCAGTGCAAACAACAATTGCTGTCGATATATTTTGCGATTGTCGGATCGTTGAAATTCTGTCGGATCGTTGAATTCGCACTACAGAAAACATTAATTTAAATTCAATGAATTTTAGAAAACCTCAAATGATATTTAAGAATTGCGAACATAAAAATTTTTACATAAATAAACGCAATTTGATGAGAATGTTATTTATACATATATTATTTTTCACAATTTTTTTTTTGGATGAATATTTGAAGTTTTTCAGAAAATAAAGATAACAAATTATTTTATTTAAAATGTTTGGGACATTTGGTTTTTTGCGTTTGGCATCCCTTATTTAATTATTTATTATTATAAATTTATTCTCTATGTTTTCCAAATATGGCAATATTTTAATAAAAAAATTGAGAGAGCTTTTTTTTGGTTATTATTTTGTTACTCCATCCGACCTATATGGCCGCAATGGAAAAATATTTCGCCAGTTAAAAGAAACTATACAGCCATCTCCAATTAGCACGATTTAATGCATATAGCCACCCTACACAACCATTACCTTTGCAATGGAGGTTAAGGCGAGCTATTTAATTAGCAAAAACTAAATTAAACGAGAAGTTATGTCATATAACCGGAAACGCATGCATATTTTTCCAATATTTTGTTTACATTTATTATCAATACTCAAACCGAGGTGGAGGGTATCAAAGATTCGGCACAGCCGAATTTAACACTCTTGTTTTTTTTTCAATACTGAATATAGGACATGGGCAGTGTTAATACGATGTAGAACCTAGTGCCCAAAATTTTTGTTCATTTCCTGGCCCTATTAAGGGTACGTAATTTTCCACAATTGCCTCTTGGCTGATGTAAAAGAAAACAAGAGTGTTAAATTCGGCTATGCCGAATCTTTGATACCCTCCACCTGGGTTTTACATTTACATTAATATCTGGACTTCTTGCACTATTTGTAACAAATGTATATAAAATATTTGAATATGTAAACACTTTGATAAACCTATTACTAAATTATTACAACAAATGCTCCGAATTTTCAGGATTTTATAGAGTTGTCTACATATTTTAGGTCATAAATTGGCACAATGACACCCGATTTATCCCTTTTTAAATACTTACCTGATCTAGATAATTACAAACAATATTAAGTTTAACCAGGTAAATGTTTTATTTTGTAATTTTCTTTTTAATTTAAATTTTTTTAATATAAAGGTGCATTTTATTTTTTACAATCCTTTTCAATTTTCCAGAGTGAGTCAGCATAGATCAACTTTCAACTCTTACTTGTTTTTATTGTATTAAATCTATCTTTGTGTCTTTAAATTAATTAAGATAATTAAGATGAAAATATTTAACAAATTGTTTTTTTTTTAGTTAATATCTGAACATTTTACTGATACAAGGCAAAACTAAAACTACCAAAAATTTCAATCAAAACTATTTTGAATGTATTTGTTAAATATCGCATAATTTTTTTCAATTTTAAACTTTAAAGTCTTTTTTAAGTCTGGTAATAACTCTATAATATGAAGGAATTAAATATGTGGCTTCTTTAATAACAATGACAAGTATAAAACTCATTTTTGTGCATTACATTAAAATATTATAAATTTGAACATAATTAATTTTAGAAAAATGTCCGATTCGTTTTTCGATGATGCTGAAAACACATCAAAGAAATACAGAAAATAAAGATTTTGCTTCACTTAGTTGGGAGACGAGAAGCTAATGGATGGCTGGAACAGGTCAAAGGTGACGACTATAAATGCAGATGCAAGGCTTGTGAAAATATATTAAAATGCGATAAATCAGATCTAAGTATACATGCTTATAACCACTGTTATAAAAAATCTTTTAAAACCAACAGTGTTGCCATAATTTGAAATTGTAAAGATGCTAAATTGCAAAAAAAAAAAAGATGCTAAAACGTACTGGAGTCTAAAAAAAGATGCAAATTTTTTTTTTTCAAATTTCATTACCTTTATATTGAAAAATTAAATACTTATTAATAAATTCTTTGGTTTTTAAATCGAAAAATTAATATAAAACATACATAAGTTTCGATTTATATTTTTTACATTTTAATTAATATTATTTTGGATTTCATCTGAAATTTTTTTAAAATCAAATTGAGTTTATTTTAAATTTAAATTAAATATTTTTAATTTTAGAGGGATTTTTTAGTGTATATTGTAAGTGTGACACCACCGATTTTTCAATTTCAAACCTTCTTTTATACATATTACAGAACATAACAACTCGGATTTTATTCTGTTCGAAGTTTGCTTTTAACTAAAGCCATTAAACTAAACAAACGTTCAACTTCGGCTTTTGAGAGAGGCAAAACTAATAAAGACAATACAAATATTGATAACTCCTTAAATGGATTTTCGCCAATAGAATTTTTGTTAACTTCAATCCATAAAGAGTTTGTATTCAGTGTTGTATCCCAATTTTGTTCTGTGATATAACTCCATTGGATTTGAATTTTTTCTGTTTCAGATGATATAAATTTAAATTTAGTATATTGGTTATCTGTCCTTTTACCCGGTTTAATGTGTTTTGTATTGAAAATTTTGGCATTTTTTTTAATACAATAATATTTTTTGGCAATCGACTTTCTAATTCATTAAAAACTATTGTTGGTGTTAACATTCTTCTATTTCAAAATGTTTTGTTATATTTGTTGAAAGAAACAAGCAGAGTGGTAAAAGGAGTAGTACACAAAATTACCGTACTACACTTTGAGAAATTAAAACATATCAATACCATTAAAATTATATATTCAAAAATAATGAAAAAACAAAAAATCAAAAAAAAAAGATGCTAGAAGCAACTTTTTATTAATAAAAGATTCTAAGTTAGCATCTAGCATCTTCTCATAAATTTTGGATGCTAAACGACAAAAAAAGTTGCTAAATCTAGCAACTAAAAAGCTAAAACGGCAACATTGAAAACCATGAACAGATATTCTGTTTGAGTTATAACATCTCATTCGCAAGCCATTTTAATTAATTGTGTAAATTTTAAAAATATTTTTTTTATAATATCTGCATGTTTTTTATATTATTCTTATGTAATTCTCATGATATTTTTATCTTATTTTTTATTATATTTTTTTCTTCGTTTTTATGTTATTTTTACATAATTGAAATTGAAAATGTACAAATTAAAAATAAATTTTAAAAAAGTGGGTGTAGGGAAAAAAGGGAATTTTTTCATAAGCGTAGAGATATCTGAAAAAATCTCCTGGCATCACTAGTACCTTTTAAAAAACAATGTAAAAATTTCACAAGACAACGCCACATAGACTTCCTTTGTTCAAAAGCTTCCATAAGACTGAATGAAATTGTTGCTTACTTTACTCTTTGGTGAGTATTTTCGTTTTTGTTTGGCTGTATACATATAAGAAGCCGATTAGAGTTCGGTTTACTGGTGCTGCTATGCTTATGTGTGTGTGTTAACAAAAATATACGATATCCCAGTCGTCATTTCGAAGATTGTTTTAACAAAAATTACCTTACTGTGTCTTCTTCGAGCACTTTTGATGATTAAAAACTGATTAATCACATGCGCTTTTAGAAAAAGACTAGAAAATGATTTTTGCTTTCTCTTAAAATGTGATTTATTGAAAAATAACATTAAATACGACTCAAAAATGAGTCGAAACTGATCAGAAAAGCGGATAAAAAGGACTCTCAAGAAGATTCGCGGGTAAGGTGATATTTAATCCCAACAAAAGAATATTTTGTGATCAGCAAAAGGCCGCATTTATGACTGTTTTAATAGCACATATGAGTCAAAAAGACTCTACATGATCATTTATTGCATAAAATGCTTACTGGGATTTTATTCATTATCTGTAGAAACAAGTTTTTTAAGTAAAAAAAAATCTGCACACAATTTTAATTCACGATCACTTTGTTTGCTAGCTACCAGTAAAATAAGAAAATAGTATTATAATACAGCGTAAGGATGAATTGTACTTCTCAATTAGTTTATTTTTAATGTGGCATAAGAAGTTCGGTTTGTGCTAAGAAAAGCATGAATGTATGTTTCCCAGGGCGAAGCTTCATCATTGCACTTTGATTGAGTTGAGCTCCGCGACTATTCATAATGTGAATAGCTCGTGTCTAAAATTTTTGGTAGTTGGGAATGGCGTTTGTGTGAAGAAAAGCATGAATGCATGTTTTCCAGTGCTAGGCTCGATCACTGCACATTGATTGAGCTCCGCGGTTATTCTTAATGTGGATAACTCATGAAAAAAATTTTTTTTTTAATTTATTGTAATTAATATCTTTTTTTAACATCTGACAAAAAATAGTATTTTTTTAAATACCAATTTTTTGACAGGGTAAATACTTTATGGTTTACCTACTTACTACTTTTGAATGCAAGTATGCAGAGTTTGTACATCTACTAAAAATACAACTCTTAAAACCATACTATTTTTGCAACTCTAAAAATTTCAGAATTTTGTATAAATAAAATAAAATACCGATTTATTTAAATATGCGCTTATTATGGATATACATATACAGAATATATGAATATTATTTATAGTATTTTGATATTGGCAACATTTTGTGATGTTATAAAAATCGAAGAATATTGATATTGACTTTATATAGTTTCTTTTATTAATTAATTAACTTAAGTATTACACCAAAAAGATATTGATGAATTTTTATATTATTAACACAACGACCACAAAAACAACATGCACAGCTATGACAAAATACAAAATTTAGGAAAACAATATAGGAAAACGTCATATTTTTTTTTACCTTTTCAGTGATTTCTCGGCACCTATGACACCTACTGTCATCATTTAAAAAACAGGAACCGCTTCTCATAATATTAGTGAATCATTCTCACTAAAAACGAGCGCCCTAGCTGTCTTGTTGAGGGCGTTATCGTGAGAAGAACACATATTCAATTCATATTTTCTCAGGACTTTTTTACTTCTTCGCTCAATTCTCGGGACCAGATTAACCAATTTGGACGATTTTAAACAGCTGACTTCTCAGGACGTTATTGAATCATTTTTTATACCAACGAGCACCATAGCTACCCGATTGAAGCCGTTATCGTGATTTCCACAGACGGACAGAAGAACAGACGGACAGCCGGACAGATGGACAGACGGACATCGCTATATCAACTCCGGTTGTTATAAGGATCACAAATATATATTTTTTATGGGGTCCAGATTTTTTTTTCTAATTATTACAAACGGAATGACAAACTTATATATACCCTCTGCACACTGGAGTGGAGGGTATAAAAAGATAAACGAAAAATAAAAAATTAAGAATGAAAAATAAAAAATTAAAAATTAAAAATGAAAAATAAAATATGAAAAATTAACAATAAAAAATAAAGAATAAAAAATGAAAAATAAAAAATAAAAAATGAAAAACAAACATGAAAAAAAAAAATAAAAGACGATAAACGAAAAATAAAAAATTAAGAATGAAAAATAAAAAATAAAAAATGAAAAATGAAAAATAAAAAATTAAAAATAAAAATGTAAAATTAAATAAAAAAAATAAAAAACGAGATATTAATAGTGAAAACTTAAAAAGTAAGATAATTATAGTCGGTCTAGACCGACTATACGATACTCTATACCATAGTTTAGAGAGCCTTTGTCTTCGGTCCAACTAAGTGGATATAGAAAATAAGCATAAACCAAATTTGAGTGGCATTGTTATTAATTTATTTGGCTGCAGATATGAAAAATTTCATATCGGGTGCTATATTTATATGGGGATAAGTTCGAAAAATGGACCGATCCTGACCATATTTGGTAAAGTCACTTATATTTTGAAAAAATATATACAAACCAAATTTGGAAAAAATCTGTGCAATTTTTGTTTTTTGGTAGATTTAAGTGAAGATCGGGAAGCAGCCCTATATGGGGCCTATGACTAAGAATTGTCCTATAGGGATTTTTTTGAACTTCTGATTAATGGATACAATAAACATATACAAACCCAATTTGACTAAGATCTATGTGATAGTTTGGATCTTATGGCAATTTATATTGATTTCATAGGGGTCATTTGTATGGGGAGTAGGTCTGAACATGGACCGGTTTTTACCAATTTCAATAGCGTTCATCCTATGGCTGGTAAAAGCTTATATACCAAATCTCATCAAAATATATTCATATTTGCGACCTGTAGTTTGATTACAAAGTTTACAAGGACACACAGACGGACGGACGGACGGACGGACGGACATCGCTAAATCGACTCAGAAAGTGATTCAGAGTCGATTGGTATAATTAAAGATGGGTCTACGTCAAATATTTCTGGTAGTTACAAACAGCAGCAAAAAGTCATTATACCCAAACCACATAGAGGTATAGGGTATAAACATAGAGATGGCCCAACAAGTGCCAATTTAATTATGTTTACTCAGTAGGGCCAACTGTTAGAAAAACTGTGTCAAAATTTCATAACATTTCATTAATTAAAAAAAGTTACCGTTAAAAAATGATGCTGCTTTCAAGTTTGAGAAAAGAGGGATTGCAACGAGTTTCGTTTTTTTGATTAAACACTGTTTTTGCTGAGAAAAATACTGTCCAAGCCAAAGAATGGATTAATAAACTTTATAGTGACTCTTTGCCGTCATATTCAACGGTTAGAAGGTGGTATTCCGAATTTAAACGTGGTCATAGAGCAGAAATGATGCATACAACCAGGAGTCAAAATTAGGCAGTTATCGAAGAAAACGTAAAAAAAGTGTATTAGGTTGTATTGGATGATCCGAAGATTAAAAGGAGTGAGATATAAACAGAGCGATTTCGGCATATATTACATGATCATTTATTTATGAAAAAACCTTCTGTTCGATGGGTGCCGCGATTTTTAACAGCGGAACAAAAACTGTAACGCGTTCATAATTCAATGTTTGCTTTGGAGATGTTTGAAGTAACTTAAACTGAATTTTTAAGTCGATTTATAACGATGAATGAGACGTGAATTCATTATTATAAACCGGAGTGGTTACAAGCGTGCGAAAGCCGACCAACCGACCAAAGACTCAAAAATCGGCTGGAAAGGCAATGGCCAGTGTTTTTGGGATGTACGTGGTAAAATATTTATTGATTTCTTGGAGAAAGGAAAAACAATTACCGTAAATAAATCGTGCCATCATGACAATGCACCAGCGCATTCATCTGCTTTGGCTTTAGCAAAATTGAAGTCTTTACAATACGAATTGCTTCACCACCCCCGTATTCTCCAGATTTGGCCGCCAGTGATTATTATTTGCTCACAAACTTGAAAAGATGGCTCCAGGGAAAGAGATTTTGCACAAATAAAGAAGTCATATCCGGGACGGAAGCCTATTTCGAAGAGTTTGAAAAAATCATATTTTTTTCAACCGTTTCAAGATGTTAAAGGATTGTTTGAAGAAGTGCATTTCACTTAACGAAGATTACGTTGGAGAATAAATTTGATTTTAAATCCAAAAACCTGGTTTTTCATTGTTAAGCCACGGAGTTTCCACTCCATGTAGTACATTTTCCTTAAAAGTGAATTTTCCTAAAAAGACGTTTTCTTAAAAAGTACCTTTTTCTAAAAAAGTACATTTTCTGAAAAACTAAATTTTCTTTAAAAAGTATCTGCTCTTAAAAAGTACATTTTCTTAAAAAGTACCTTATCTTATAAAAGGCACCTTTTCCAAAAAACAATATATTTTCTTTGAAAAAATACCTTTATTTCTTAAAAAAATTCGTTTTCTGGAAGAGTACGGCAACATTGAAAACCAAGAACAGATATTCTGTTTGAGTTATGTATAACATCTCAATTGCAAGCCATTTTAATTAATTGTGTAAATTTTAAATGCACATCTAGCCATATCAAAAAGATGAATTATACAGAATTGTAAAAATATTTTTTTTATAATATCTGTATGTTTTTTATATTATTCTTATGTAATTCTCATGATATTTTTATCTTATTTTTTATTATATTTGTTTTTCGTTTTTATGTTATTTTTACATAATTGAAATTGAAAATGCACATATTAAAAATAAAATTTAAAAAAAGTAGTGTAGGGGAAAAAAGTGGGTGTAGGGAAAAAAGGGAATTTTTTAATAAGCGTAGAGATTTCTGAAAAAATCTCCTGGCATCACTAGTACCTATTAAAAAACAATGTAGTAGTGTAATGAAGAGAGTTCTGGAAACAAGAGCAGGGAGCAAAAATGTTATACTAATTTTGTATGGGAAAACTAACAGCAACGATAAGAAAATCAACCCTGTTTTGTTAAAAGTTCTGTTGTTAAAAGTTCTGTTGTGGTTTTGATTGATATGTATGTGTGAATGTGTGTTTGAAACAGTTGATATGTTCTGTTGTTAAAAGTTCTGTTGTGGTATTTGATTGATATGTATGTATGAATGTGTGTTTGAAACAGTTGGTATGTACCAATAAGTTTTTTGAAATTGTGTGTATGTAATCAGATTCAGCGACGGTGTGAAAATAGTTTATGAAAACATCAAATTAAGTTGTTTGAATACAAAAGCTTGTTCTTAACCTTAGTCAACTAAGTTGATATAAAATTTAATCGTTTCAAAAACAAATCAAAACAATCTATTTATATTCATTTTATTTATTAATTTTTTTGGAGAATTTTATAATGTAATCAAAAATAAATCTCATATTTAAGTATATATAATATTATTGAAGTTCATCTTTGTTGATCCAAGAATTATGTTGATTGGAAAATCCCAACCATTTAACGTACATCTGTTGTCCCATAGTTTTAATAACTTTTTCAATCAAATATGTATTTGGATAATGTGTCTTCAATAGTTCATTTTCATAGAATCCGCCAACAATCGGATTGTTTTGATAGTCTTCTAATAAATAAGTAATGGGGTTTGTGTTCTGTAAAGTACGAATTTTAAAAATTTCAGTTGTCCAGTTTGGAGTATATCCTTTTGCAAAAATATGTTTATATTTGCTAATTCGAACGTGATCTCCAACTTTTAGTTTACCAAATTTATATATTTTGGGATGATTATAGGCTTGTTTTAATATAGAACTTTCATTCGAGTGTTGTATGTGTGATTGTAAATTATTTTGTTTGCAAAAAGCAAAAATTGTTTCTAATATATATATATATATATATATAAATATGTATAAATAAATATTGTTTTTGTAAAAGAAAAAAAAAACAGTTTCTTTTGTATGATTTAGATTTTATTTAAATTACAATTTTTGTTTATTTTGAAATGTCCCCAAGCGTAGGTATTAATACCTTCTTCTCTTATATAACGTTTATTATCATCATAACTTAATACAACTTTTGATATTTGTTGTGTATAAATTTCATGTAGAATAGACTTAAATATATACATTTTATCATAATATATAGTTTTATCTATCAGACAGTTACGATAATCATTAATAGTTAGTTTTTTTAAAGCAGAGTGTTTTACGCCTTTAGCTTTTTTGATTTCTTCTTTATCAACAACAGCTATTGAATACACTTTTGATCGAAGCCCAATAAATTTTAACATTACATGGCCATTATTCTCATCTTTCATCATTCCCAGCACCTTTTTGTTTTGCAAGGGGAAATTGAAAACATTATTAATTGAATAGTCTGATGTATCAAAGTTTAGATGAAGGTCATTGTAAATATCATTATAGAAATCGTCTGTTCTTATTGTGTAAATTAAAGAGTCAGTATCCATATAATTTAATGTTAAATTTTCATTAAATTTTGGTTGCATATACTGATAGTGAAAATCATACATTTTATATTTAGATAGTTCTAGAACTGAAAACCCTAAATATATAGGTTTATTAAACGTTACCCTATCCATACTCATTTGAATTGCAATCATATTATCGATAAAATGTTTTGAACTATGGAAATTAGGTTTTGCTATAAGAGCTCGTGCATCCAAACGATTATGTTCACTCTCCCAAGCATTAACGATTTTCACATTTTTACGTTTTTCAACGTTTTCCATCGTTTTTCCGTATATATTTAAAAGTTTAAAAAATTTTTTTTCGAATTCATTTTTGGCATTGGTTCGATGAAAGGTATTTAAATCGATATACTGTTTCAACCAAGTTGATTGTTTAAATCTTAATATTCTATGAATTTTAACTAATTTTAGACCATTTCTAATACACTGCTGAAGATTTCGATAGTGAATTATATACGATTTCTTGTTAGTTAAATCGGGAATTAGTTTCTTAATATTATGATGTTTTATTGGTGGACTTTTAAGTTCAGCACAAAACGGTAAATCATTGTGACTATCATGAAGTTCTTGAGGATAGTCTAAATCAACTTCTAAAATGTAACCAAAATCAGAGTTTTCGGTTACTTTCGAAATATCAAAGCTATCTATATCTTCAATCCAATCAAATTTACCTTCTGGTAAAGATTCAGACATTGCCCAACCATATAAATTGTTTGCGTCTAAATACATAAGATATTGTTTGGGCTTAGAACAATCATATGTTTTCATATATTTATGATTTGCAACTGTTCGACGTGTTGAGCATTGAACAATACCACCTCTAATTCCTTTTTTAATGAAATTATACATATTTATATCGGTGAACAATTCCAATTCAATTTTCGTTATTTTTAACATGGCATCCCACGACAAACCAGGTGTCGTATAGTAATGACATGGATCAAGATGATATATTGATTTACAAACAGAACGAAAATTTTCAAATACATCAGTCAAAAGAAGTACATCTGTTTTTAGATATAAAAGCATATACTCATTTAGAGATTGACAGTTAAATGTAGACCAAACACTTAACGCATGTTCATAATCAGCAATAGGACATTCCTTATTATTTAATGTAGAGAAAAACTGTTCGCGAGAAGGTAAGAAATTTTCGTTTAATTTCTCAGCTGAATCGATATACTCATAAGGAAATATACCTTTTCTTTTCAAAAGATTAAATTCTAATTGATTTGGAAATATCGATTTTAATATTTTAAAGTGATCATTATGTAAATAATTAGATAAACTATCTAAACTTGATGACATAAATTTAAAAGAATCGAGAAAACGTAATTCTAAATTATATTTATCAGTAATTTGAATTCTTTTCGTAACAGCTATATACAATTCTTTATTAAGAGGTATAACATTTATATCACCCGGATAATCTGCTAGTGCCTTTACAAACAAATGACAATCATAACCAGAAAAGTTATGAAAAATTATTGGGATATAGTTAGGTAATTGATAATTAATATTACATCTCGAATGAGCTGGACCGCGATATTGACCAGTTAAATGACAATGATCAGCACATCTATCATCATCTAAAAATTTTGTACATATATGACACACACTAGTATTATAATGTTTTTCAAGTTCATGGGGTAACAGAGAATTCATTACTACTTTCATTAGAAAGTTTTCACACAAAAAACGTGCATCATCTATCAAATTTTGAACAAAATCTTTAACAACATCGTTACCCGTATACGTTCTAAACTTATTCAGTTTAGAATCGAAAGATGATTTTATGTAGTAGCTGTAAGCTTACAGCTATAGCTATAGGTATATGTTTTTGAATGCTGGTAACATTATTAGAATTTTTGTTGTTAATTTTACTTAATATACATTCAAAATCCGCATAGATAACAAATGGTACATCTAATTGATTTTTAAAATTTTTGAACTGCAATATATTATCATTATCAACACCCGTAGGCATTTTGGTGACAATTTTATTGCATTCTTGCTTATGTTTTAACAGCAAGAGTTCACTACTTAAATATTGTAAACAAAAATTACAAAAATATTTAGCACCATTGTGTTTTGAAACCTGTGTGCTCAATAAACTACTTATGTTTCTTATCCAAACATAATGTGATTCATCGTTTTTATCATTTTGAATGTATAGTAGATTGATATGATTAATTTTTTCATCAACTGTCTTATAATATGGTCCAACGATTTCTTTTTTTATCACATCACATCCAAAAACATTCACACTTATATTTAAATTATTTTTTTCAAATATCTTAATATCACCAACAGGTAGAGGAAAGGTTAAGGCGGTGAAATCAATTGTTATTCCAATTGTTAGTGTTATTAAGCTTTGTGTGATAACATTACTAAAATGTGAGTACTTTGGATTTAAACGTTTGTTTTCTAATGCAGCTATCAGAGCCCATTTAAAACAATAATTATCATTATTTCTAATGTGGATGCACGTTTTTTTATTTCTGATAAATAGTGGTAGTTCTAAATATTTAGATCCTTTTATTGGACAATACTTGTTAACGTTTATCTCAATTCTATTTATAGAGACTAGAGCCCAACCACTATCTCGCTCTTGAAATTTATCCATTTTGGTAACTATTTCTTTACCATGACTATCGTACACGTCTGATAGATCTTGTTCTAATTTAACTATTACCATTTTCGTTTGAAAAGATTTCATACTAATTAGAGCACTATCATCATCATCATTTTCATTCTCATTAGTTTTTGAGAATTATATATATTCTGCAAAAAGTTCTATATTGAATTTTATATTTAGATGTTCTAATAACATATTTTTTAAAATATTTATAATGCTTTCTTTTGCATTCGAAAATAAAATGTTTGCTGAAAGCTCACCTTCCTTTTTATTTTCGTATACAAAAGTTTGGATACGCTTATTAAATAAATTTTTGCTTATATATATATCGTTGTTTATAAACAAACGATTATTTTTTGTTTTATGTTCATTAGTTCTCAAATGATGAGACCAAGAATCTTTTCTTATATTTAATTTACAAGTTTCACATCGTGTATAGCTGCATGATGGAGTTTCTTCAATATTTTCTACTCTAACAATTTTTTCATTTTTTAAATTTAATTTTGTTTTATTTGTTTTTGAGTTAATATGTTTATTATTTAAATGTCTCTTGAAATTAAATTTGGATACGAAAGACGTTCCACATACATATCTCGCAGATGTACATAATACAACAACAGAAATGAAAGTAACGTTCTGAAAGTATTTGATATTGAAGTTGAAATAAACATAAATTATAGATTTGCTGTTAATATCTATAACATACCTGGACTTAGTGTAGATGTTTATATATATATATATATATATATATATATATATTATATATATATATATATATTTAAATATCTCGCAATTTCGATAGTTTTTAAATTAAGTCAAATACCGTTTCCACTTTTTTTATATAAATATAGTTAAATTAAATTATATAAAAATTATAATTTTGTGTTTTAAGAATACTTTTTTTAATAGTTTTAAAACCACTTATATCAGCTTTCTCAGAATGACGAAATTCGATTGTTTCATTAAAACTCATTAACAAAGGTTCTTATAAACATTTTGTATTCTTATTAAACTAAAACTTTGTTAAAATTGTTGTGGTCAAGTTCAGAGATAATGATAAAAAAAAAACATTTTTTAATCACATTTTTAATTCAGTACATATTTCATACTATACTATTATTAGCATAATAACAGAATATTGTTCTTGTCTGTTCAACATACAGCTTTATCAATCACCTCTATCATGGGTGCGCTGGTGTTTGAGATTTGTTTATCGGTTTCATTCATATAGTTTTGTTATATGATCTCAAGCCCGATGAATACATTTCAAGTGCAAGTTTTTACAATCTAAAAAAAAAATAATAACAAATATTTCGTTTTTATTAATTTTTTTACTTAAAAATTTTTTTATTTTTATTAATTTTTAAATTTTATGTATTAGAAATGCAATATATCAATAATATTTAATTTTAATAATATTCGATTAAACAAATAATTTCGGATAATATTTAATTTTAATAATATTCGATTAAACAAATAATTTCGGCTTCTGTTTGTCGTCATCGTCAATGGTATTTAATAATCAAATTATATGTTTGGTGTATCCTGTGCTAAAACGATAATAATTAATATTTAGATTTTTATAATAAATAAAAAATATTTACCTAAAATTACCTGTTGTTGCTGCCTGTATATTTAGCAAGGTTCAGAAAATACACACATGAAACACACAATGTTCTGTTCAAAAGCAGCCAACACATATCTTTATTTTCATATCAATTATGTGCGTTTCTAAATTTTCTACGGTGCCCAACACAATCATGACTGTGTTCGTTTTAATATTTCGTTATTTACACGAACATTTTTGTATCTCGTACTTTTTGTTTCGATCACACATAAACCACACATATTGGAATGTTGCTTTATTTGAAGTTCGTGTTCTGGTACGTGTACTGAAAAAAAAACAGAACATGTACAATAAACAGGTTCGAGTTCAGTTATATTTTAAGTCGTGTTCAGGCTCGTGTACTAAGAAAAAACAGAGCATGAACAATAAACAGGTTCGAGTTCAGTTATACTTTAAGTCGTATTCTGGCTCGTGTACTAAGAAAAAATAGAACTTGTACAATAAACAGGTTCGAGTTCAGTTATATTTTAAGCCGTGTTGTGACTCGTGTACTAAGAAAAAACAGAACATGTACAATAAACAGGTTCGAGTTCAGTCATATTTTAAGTCGTGTTCAGGCTCGTGTACTAAGAAAAAACAGAACATGAACAATAAACAGGTTCGAGTTCAGTTATATTTTAAGTCGTATTCTGGCTCGTGTACTAAGAAAAAATAGAACTTGTACAATAAACAGGTTCGAGTTCAGTTATATTTTAAATTCGTGTTCTGGTTCTTGTACTACGAAAAATTGAAACATCAATTCGCGATCTGATACACCCCGATAAAACGACAACAATTGTTTCAACCAAATTTATTAAAATTTTATTGACCCTTTTTTTATGACTTACGTTGCAAATTGTTTACAATTGTCAAATATTTTAAAATTTTATTGCCCATTTTTTTGTGATTTACGTTGAAATTATTTACAATTGTTGTTATTGACTGGTTTTTATTTTAATAAAATATGGTAATAAAATACTTAAGACACAAAAACTGCACACTGCACTTAAATCTTTCTTGCAGGTTTTAATCAGACGTGTAAATTTTTTCGTTTCGCTATTGAAAGTTGCGTATTTTTTATAGCAAAACTTATTTCTGTTATTGCTTTCAAATTTTTTTAATTTTCACAAAATATTTGCAATTTACACAATAACACAGTACACTTATATATCACGATCTAATGAAAACTAAACCAATTTTAATGAATAAATGACGATGGCACTCGCTATTTATTGCAAAATCAATTGCGTGAATTGTAACACTTGCAAGCAATTGTAACGTAAGTCATAAAAAAGGGACAATAAAATATGAAAATATTTTTTTGGGTTTCTTTATTGACACTCATTGTGTTTTTATACAAAAAATCCCAAAAAATCATTTAGAAAAGGATTGTGCATTGACACTATTTGGTTCGCAAATTAAGGGTGGGTGATTGTGTTTTTTATAATGCAAAATTTGTTTGTGTCTAAAGTTATTTGTTACCAAAAAAAAATGTTTGCAAAAGATCCTAACAACCAACAAGTGTGTCTTTTATGCCGCAAAATTGGGTTTTTCGTCTATGACACTAATTGGTTGCGAAAATAGGGGTGGGTAATGCAAAAAAACCTAACAACCAACAAGTGTAACTTTTATGATGCTAAATAGTTTTTGTGTTAAATATTTTATTACCATATTTTATTAAAATAAAAACCAGCCAATAAAAACAATTGTAAATAATTTTTTACTCAAAATAAAGGAAAAAATTTAAAAATCTGTAAATCTGCAAAACGGCTAAAAAGAAATACCTTTCAAATAATATACGTTTGGTCAAAATCGGGATAAAACGGTAGAACAAAACATCGGTAGGTGACCGTTTGGTCAAAATCGGGATAAAACGGTAGAACAAAACATCGGTAGCCGTTTTGCAGATACACAGATTTTTAAATTTTTTCCTTTATTTTGAGTAAAAAATTAAAATATAACTGAATTTAAATATAACTGAATTTAAAATATAACTGAACTCGAACCTGTTTATTGTACAAGTCTATTTTTTCTTAGTACACGAGCCAGAATACGACTTAAAATATAACTGAACTCGAACCTGTTTATTGTTCATGTTCTGTTTTTTCTTAGTACACGAGCCTGAACACGACTTAAAATATAACTGAACTCGAACCTGTTTATTGTACATGTTCTGTTTTTTCTTAGTACACGAGCCACAACACGACTTAAAATATAACTGAACTCGAACCTGTTTATTGTACAAGTTCTATTTTTTCTTAGTACACGAGCCAGAATACGACTTAAAATATAACTGAACTCGAACCTGTTTATTGTTCATATTCTGTTTTTTCTTAGTACACGAGCCTGAACACGACTTAAAATATAACTGAACTCGAACCTGTTTATTGTACATGTTCTGTTTTTTTTTCAGTACACGTACTAGAACACGAACTTCAAATAAAGCAACATTCCAATATGTGTGGTTTATGTGTGATCGAAACAAAAAGTACGAGATACAAAAATGTTCGTGTAAATAACGAAATATTAAAACGATTAAACACAGTCAAGATTGTGTTGGGCACCGTAGAAAATTTAGAAACGCACATAATTGATATGAAAATAAAGATATGTGTTGGCTGCTTTTGAACAGAACATTGTGTGTTTCATGTGTGTATTTTCTGAACCTTGCTAAATATACAGGCAGCAACAACAGGTAATTTTAGGTAAATAGTTTTTATTTATTATAAAAATCTAAATATTAATTATTATCGTTTTAGCACAAGATACACCAAACATATAATTTGATTATTAAATACCATTGACGATGACGACAAACAGAAGCCGAAATTATTTGTTTAATCGAATATTATTAAAATTAAATATTATCCGAAATTATTTGTTTAATCGAATATTATTAAAATTAAATATTATTGATATATTGCATTTCTAATACATAAAATTTAAAAATTAATAAAAAATAAAAAAAATTTTAAGTAAAAAAATTAATAAAAACAAAATATTTGTTATTATTTTTTTTTAGATTGTAAAAACTTGCACTTGAAATGTATTCATCGGGCTTGAGATCATATAACAAAACTATATGAATGAAACCGATAAACAAATCTCAAACACCAGCGCACCCATAATAGAGGTGATTGATAAAGCTGTATGTTGAACAGACAAGAACAATATTCTGTTATTATGCTAATAATAGTATAGTATGAAATATGTACTGAATTAAAAATGTGATTAAAAAATGTTTTTTTTTTTTATCATTATCTCTGAACTTGACCACAACAATTTTAACAAAGTTTTAGTTTAATAAGAATACAAAATGTATATAAGAACCTTTGTTAATGAGTTTTAATGAAACAATCGAATTTCGTCATTCTGAGAAAACACATCGCTCACAAAAATAAAAAGCATTTTTTAAAAGCTGATATAAGTGGTTTTAAAACTATTAAAAAAAGTATTCTTAAAACACAAAATAATAATTTTTATATAATTTATAGGTCGATTATGGATGGCAACCGAACTATAGTTGGGTTGTCAATAAGCAACGCAACTAGCATATAAATTGGTATTATGTAAGGCAACTTTTTTCAGTTGCCAAAAAGTTATCGAATATGCTATTTTGACAGTTTAACAGCTGAAAATAAATGTAAAGAATCAAATAATTTTATACAAACAAGCAAAAAAAGGTTATTTAAGGTGAATAAAAAATAAATAAAATAAAATTAGTTCCGTGAACCTGGGTTTGGTCTGGAAAACAATATTTTGGCTACATATATAAGGAATAGAATAATGCAATGCTTATATTACTAACCTTTTATCATTCCTAGACATATATATATTTTTCAGAATTTAATTTTAATTGTAAATAAAAAAGTTTTTAATATTGAGGAACTAAAAAACTTGTTAATTATTAAAAGTAAACAAAAAATTTACTTCCCTTTCAGTTTTGCCGCCTTCCTACTTTATAAAAATATTAACAGCAACCACAAATTTGTGGTTGCCAATATGATAACTATTTGGCAACTGAAATTGCCATTCTCAGTTGCCAGTTGCCATACGTAATATCATTTTGGTAACTGACAACGCAACTACAGTTTGGTTGCTATCGATAATAGACCCATTAATTTAACTATATTTATATAAAAAAAAGTGGAAACGGTATTTGACTTAATTTAAAAACTATCGAAATTGCGAGATATTTAAATATATATATATATATATATTTATATATATATATATATATTTATATATATATATACATATATATATATATATATATATATATATAAACATCTACACTAAGTCCAGGTATGTTATAGATATTAACAGCAAATCTATAATTTATGTTTATTTCAACTTCAATATCAAATACTTTCAGAACGTTACTTTCATTTCTGTTGTTGTATTATGTACATCTGCGAGATATGTATGTGGAACGTCTTTCGTATCCAAATTTAATTTCAAGAGACATTTAAATAATAAACATATTAACTCAAAAACAAATAAAACAAAATTAAATTTAAAAAATGAAAAAATTGTTAAAGTAGAAAATATTGAAGAAACTCCATCATGCAGCTATACACGATGTGAAACTTGTAAATTAAATATAAGAAAAGATTCTTGGTCTCATCATTTGAGAACTAAAGGCCCATTTACATGATACCACTTTGTAATACGACCTGTCAAAAAGTCGAGTATTATGAAAAAGTCGTATGATGTAAAAAGGTAATGTTATGAAATTGACAGTCTGTAGGATTTTTTTTTCGAAGTAAGATGGTTTTAGAAACATTTCTAAAAACTTGTCATTTTCATCCGACCAGAGTTGTTTTTTTGGTAATATTAAAAAAAAAGTAAACAAAAACAGCAGTGAAAATAAAATACATATTTAAAAAATTTAAATTAAATTTAAAAAAAACAACAAGAAAAGGAAGAAAATGAGTGTGTCTCCAGCTGCATGTATTAAGGTATGTATTAAGGTCAAAACTAACAACTGGGCCAAAATCCAAACAAAGTGTATTTATCATTGGTCAGTGTATTTATCATGATGTGTTGTGAATTATTTCAGATTGATTGGAACAAAGAGGTGGTGATGGAGCTGATAGGCATTTTTAAAGAAAAAGAATGCCTATATAACACCAAATGTACTCTGTACCACAACAAGCACGCCCGGGCAGAGGCTTTGGAGGACATAAGAAAAAAAATATCTGCAACTGTACCAAATGTTACAGCAAATGAAGTAAAGGTAATTGTTTAAACTAGATTTTGTTACTAAATTACTAAATGCACATGTTTTCAGATAAAACTTAATTATCTCCGGTCCCAATACGGGAGGGAAGTGTTGCGAGTGGCTGAAAGTTTAAAGAAAAGCGGTTCTGGGAGCGATGATGTGTATGTCCCAACCGCGTATTGGAATGAGCACCTACATTTTTTAAGAGACTTCATGCAATGTCGGAAAGGGAAGTCGAACCTTTCGTTTGTAAGAAACCATAATTACCAATTACCTATATAAATTTTAATATATGTATGTTAATTTTTTTTCAGATTTTAGATGATAGTTCTCTATCGGAGCTTGATGAAGAGCCCTCGACTTCACGGTTCAAGGTAAATTTTTTTAATGAAATATAGATAGAATCATTTTATGTACTATTCTACTATGTATATCCTTTTTATATGATTATACGAGTATCATAGTAGTTTACTTTAAGTTTCTTATAATTAAATAAATATTCAATGAAATAAATAATTTTTAGTTTTCGTAAAATTTATTTTTATTAGGTATCTTGCATTTCTTTACCGGAGGACTTGGAACCTACTTCTGCAAAGAAAAAAAAAACAGAGTAACGACGAATCCGATGCCGTTCTGAAAACTGCGGCAGAGTTTTTAAAAAAAAATATCGGATGATAAGCCGGAGGACGACTATGCCGAAACATTTTCAGCATTTGTTAAATGTAATTTGGCGCAAATTACGGATAGTAACTTGCGCGATGAATTTTCATCAGAGGTGATGAACTTAATTTCAGTTTTCAAAAAAAAAAAAACAATGTGAATTAAACACAATTATTCCTTAATTTAATTTTTTTAAAATTCTATTTTTATAAATATATTTTAATTGAAAAAAAAAAAAAAATTATTTTTTGTAATTATTTACCACACTACATTATTCTTGATTTAAAAATTAAATTTATTAATAGCTTCATTCTGCCATGGTAAAACATTGATGTTATTAAAAAAATGTCTGTAACTATTTCTTATTTCGGAAGCTTCCTTGGAGTATCTATTTCCTGGACCTCTTTCAATTACTGTTAGACTTCTATTCGCGGAAGTATACTCCTCATCATCTTCTTTCACAAGAAGATTATGAAGTGCACAACATGCTAACGTTATGAGCTCAACTGTTTCAACAGGTAAATTTATTTCTCTTTGAAATATTTGAAATCTTGCAGAAAGTATTCCGAAGGCGTTTTCCACCACTCTTCGAGCTCTTGATAACCTGTAGTTGAATATTTTGTTTTCAGCTAACTGCCTTTGACTGAACGGTTTTATAATTCTGGGCGTCAAACGGAAAGCATCGTCTGAAACAAAAACGTAGGGTACCTAAAATATAAAAAGCGTAAGGATATGTACAAAATGGTTGTGTAAAGAAATAAAATACTTTAATATTTGTTCCCGGGAGCTCTTCATCTTCTGGAAAAGCAAGTAGATTTTGTTTAATGGAGTCCCCGATATCCGACACATTAAAAGCTGCAGCATCGTTGGCTCTACCATTAACTCCTACATCCACCATAATAAACTTATAGCTTGCATCAACCACTGCCATTAAAATTATACTGTTGAAACCCTTGTAATTATAATAATAGGAACCATCTTTAGACTTCGGTCTGAAAGCAATATGTTTCCCATCTATAAATAAATAAGTAAGTGTAAGTTTTTTTTTATGTTAATCAATTTAGGTATTTTACCAATAGCACCAAGACACATGGGAAAATTCCATTTGCTATAAAAATCATCAGCCACTTTTTTCCACTCACTAGCTGTTGTACAACCCTAAATTGAAACAAAAATCGTAAAATATAACATTGCAAACATAAGGGAAACCTGCTCTCGAAAATAAAATTACTTTTAAAAATTTTAAACGAAGCGCCTTGTAAATAGCCTTTAGTGTTTCTGGAACCAATTTACATATCGCCGGTGTAGATACTCGGAACCCGTACGAAAGGTCAGTATACGAGTTTCCCGTTGCCAAAAAGCGTAGGGTAAGCAGCAGACTGAAATATAAGAAGACAAATTAAGTTAGCAATCTTTAGTTTTTAAAACTCGATTACCGTGTAGTAGGTGAAATGGACTCCCTCATTACAGTGTTTTGTTTCCTTATAACAGGGCCAACAATACTTAACAAATTTTCAAAGGCTTCTTTAGATAGCCTACAAAAATTGATGAAGGACTTTGGGTCCTCCAATTGAAGCTCTTTTATAGCAATATGTGTCAAGACCTTTCCTGAATATCTCCGGCGTAACCATTCACGGCTCCATAACCGTTTTGAATTTTGCAAACTATCATACTTCCCTTTTTTTTATACTTCGTGATGATGGCTATTGCCATAATAACTCCAACGGCTTTAAGTTTTTTCTTATTTTCCATTTTATACATTTGCTTATAATTATTTATAATAACACGCCTAAATTTTTTTGTTTTCTTTGTATGCTATTGTAAACAGCTGTTTTCATACGACTTGAGTGTGATGGTGTAAATGGCCTAAGTATGCAGAAATAATGTCGGTACGACTTTATGACAGTCCGATGAATTTCATCGGATTTTTATTTCGAAAAATCATACGACTGAGTGGTATCATGTAAATGGGCCTTAATGAACATAAAACAAAAAATAATCGTTTGTTTATAAACAACGATATATATATAAGCAAAAATTTATTTAATAAGCGTATCCAAACTTTTGTATACGAAAATAAAAAGGAAGGTGAGCTTTCAGCAAACATTTTATTTTCGAATGCAAAAGAAAGCATTATAAATATTTTAAAAAATATGTTATTAGAACATCTAAATATAAAATTCAATATAGAACTTTTTGCAGAATATATATAATTCTCAAAAACTAATGAGAATGAAAATGATGATGATGATAGTGCTCTAATTAGTATGAAATCTTTTCAAACGAAAATGGTAATAGTTAAATTAGAACAAGATCTATCAGACGTGTACGATAGTCATGGTAAAGAAATAGTTACCAAAATGGATAAATTTCAAGAGCGAGATAGTGGTTGGGCTCTAGTCTCTATAAATAGAATTGAGATAAACGTTAACAAGTATTGTCCAATAAAAGGATCTAAATATTTAGAACTACCACTATTTATCAGAAATAAAAAAACGTGCATCCACATTAGAAATAATGATAATTATTGTTTTAAATGGGCTCTGATAGCTGCATTAGAAAACAAACGTTTAAATCCAAAGTACTCACATTTTAGTAATGTTATCACACAAAGCTTAATAACACTAACAATTGGAATAACAATTGATTTCACCGCCTTAACCTTTCCTCTACCTGTTGGTGATATTAAGATATTTGAAAAAAATAATTTAAATATAAGTGTGAATGTTTTTGGATGTGATGTGATAAAAAAAGAAATCGTTGGACCATATTATAAGACAGTTGATGAAAAATTAATCATATCAATCTACTATACATTCAAAATGATAAAAGCGATGAATCACATTATGTTTGGATAAGAAACATAAGTAGTTTATTGAGCACACAGGTTTCAAAGCACAATGGTGCTAAATATTTTTGTAATTTTTGTTTACAATATTTAAGTAGTGAACTCTTGCTGTTAAAACATAAGCAAGAATGCAATAAAATTGTCACCAAAATGCCTACGGGTGTTGATAATGATAATATATTGCAGTTCAAAAATTTTAAAAATCAATTAGATGTACCATTTGTTATCTATGCGGATTTTGAATGTATATTAAGTAAAATTAACAACAAAAATTCTAATAATGTTACCAGCATTCAAAAACATATACCTATAGCTTACAGCTACTACATAAAATCATCTTTCGATTCTAAACTGAATAAGTTTAGAACGTATACGGGTAACGATGTTGTTAAAGATTTTGTTCAAAATTTGATAGATGATGCACGTTTTTTGTGTGAAAACTTTCTAATGAAAGTAGTAATAATGATAGATGTGCTGATCATTGGCATTTAACTGGTCAATATCGCGGTCCAGCTCATTCGAGATGTAATATTAATTATCAATTACATAACTATATCCCAATAATTTTTCATAACTTTTCTGGTTGTGATTGTCATTTGTTTGTAAAGGCACTAGCAGATTATCCGGGTGATATAAATGTTATACCTTTTAATAAAGAATTGTATATAGCTGTTACGAAAAGAATTCAAATTACTGATAAATATAATTTAGAATTACGTTTTCTCGATTCTTTTAAATTTATGTCATCAAGTTTAGATAGTTTATCTAATTATTTACATAATGATCACTTTAAAATATTAAAATCGATATTTCCAAATCAATTAGAATTTAATCTTTTGAAAAGAAAAGGTATATTTCCTTATGAGTATATCGATTCAGCTGAGAAATTAAACGAAAATTTCTTACCTTCTCGCGAACAGTTTTTCTCTACATTAAATAATAAAGAATGTCCTATTGCTGATTATGAACATGCGTTAAGTGTTTGGTCTACATTTAACTGTCAATCTCTAAATGAGTATATGCTTTTATATCTAAAAACAGATGTACTTCTTTTGACTGATGTATTTGAAAATTTTCGTTCTGTTTGTAAATCAATTTATCATCCTGATCCATGTCATTACTATACGACACCTGGTTTGTCGTGGGATGCCATGTTAAAAATAACGAAATTTGAATTGGAATTGTTCACCGATATAAATATGTATAATTTCATTAAAAAAGGAATTAGAGGTGGTATTGTTCAATGCTCAACACGTCGAACAGTTGCAAATCATAAATATATGAAAACATATGATTGTTCTAAGCCCAAACAATATCTTATGTATTTAGACGCAAACAATTTATATGGTTGGGCAATGTCTGAATCTTTACCAGAAGGTAAATTTGATTGGATTGAAGATATAGATAGCTTTGATATTTCGAAAGTAACCGAAAACTCTGATTTTGGTTACATTTTAGAAGTTGATTTAGACTATCCTCAAGAACTTCATGATAGTCACAATGATTTACCGTTTTGTGCTGAACTTAAAAGTCCACCAATAAAACATCATAATATTAAGAAACTAATTCCCGATTTAACTAACAAGAAATCGTATATAATTCACTATCGAAATCTTCAGCAGTGTATTAGAAATGGTCTAAAATTAGTTAAAATTCATAGAATATTAAGATTTAAACAATCAACTTGGTTGAAACAGTATATCGATTTAAATACCTTTCATCGAACCAATGCCAAAAATGAATTCGAAAAAAATTTTTTTAAACTTTTAAATAATGCAGTATACGGAAAAACGATGGAAAACGTTGAAAAACGTAAAAATGTGAAAATCGTTAATGCTTGGAAGAGTGAACATAATCGTTTGGGTGCACGAGCTCTTATAGAAAAACCTAATTTCCATAGTTCAAAACATTTTATCGATAATATGATTGCAATTCAAATGAGTATGGACAGGGTAACGTTTAATAAACCTATATATTTAGGGTTTTCAGTTCTAGAACTATCTAAATATAAAATGTATGATTTTCACTATCAGTATATGCCACCAAAATTTAATGAAAATTTAACATTAAATTATATGGATACTGACTCTTTAATTTACACAATAAGAACAGACGATTTCTATAATGATATTTACAATGACCTTCATCTAAACTTTGATACATCAGACTATTCAATTAATAATGTTTTCAATTTCCCCTTGCAAAACAAAAAGGTGCTGGGAATGATGAAAGATGAGAATAATGGCCATGTAATGTTAGAATTTATTGGGCTTCGATCAAAAGTGTATTCAATAGCTGTTGTTGATAAAGAAGAAATCAAAAAAGCTAAAGGTGTAAAAAACTCTGCTTTAAAAAAACTAACTATTAATGATTATCGTAACTGTCTGATAGATAAAACTATATATTATGATAAAATGTATATATTTAAGTCTATTCTACATGAAATTTATACACAACAAATATCAAAAGTTGTATTAAGTTATGATGATAATAAACGTTATATAAGAGAAGATGGTATTAATACCTACGCTTGGGGACATTTCAAAATAAACAAAAATTTTAATTTAAATAAAATCTAAATCATACAAAAGAAACTGTTTTTTTTTTCTTTTACAAAAACAATATTTATTTATACATATTTATAATAGCTATATATATATATATGTATATATATTAGAAACAATTTTTGCTTTTTGCAAACAAAATAATTTACAATCACACACACAACACTCGAATGAAAGTTCTATATTAAAACAAGCTTATAATCATCCCAAAATATATAAATTTGGTAAACTAAAAGTTGGAGATCACGTTCGAATTAGCAAATATAAACATATTTTTGCAAAAGGATATACTCCAAACTGGACAACTGAAATTTTTAAAATTCGTACTTTACAGAACACAAACCCCATTACTTATTTATTAGAATACTATCAAAAGAATCCGATTGTTGGCGGATTCTATGAAAATGAACTATTGAAGACACATTATCCAAATACATATTTGATTGAAAAAGTTATTAAAACTATATGACAACAAATGTACGTTAAATGGTTGGGATTTTCCAATCAACATAATTCTTGGATCAACAAAGATGAACTTCAATAATATTATATATACTTAAATATGAGATTTATTTTTTATTACATTATAAAATTCTCCAAAAAAATTAATAAATAAAATGAATATAAATAGTATTGTTTTGATTTGTTTTTTTAACGTTTAAATTTTATATCAACTTAGTTGACTAAGGTTAAGAACAAGCTTTTGTATTCAAACAACTTAATTTGATGTTTTCATAAACTATTTTCACACCGTCGCTGAATCTGATTACATACACACAATTTCAAAAAACTTATTGGTACATACCAACTGTTTCAAACACACATTCATACATACATATCAATCAAATACCACAACAGAACTTTTAACAACAGAACATATCAACTGTTTCAAACACACATTCACACATATATATCAATCAAAACCACAACAGAACTTTTAACAACAGAACTTTTAACAAAACAGGGTTGATTTTCTTATCGTTGCTGTTAGTTTTCCCATACAAAATTAGTATAACATTTTTGCTCCCTGCTCTTGTTTCCAGAACTCTCTTCATTACACTACTCAATGTAAAAATTTCACAAGACAACGCGACATAGACTTGCTTTGTTCAAAAGCTTCCATAAGACTGAATAAAATTGTTGCTTACTTTACTCTTTGGTGGGTATTTTCGTTTTCGTTTGGCTGTATACATATAAGAAGCCGATTAGAGTTCGGTTTACTGGTGCTGCTATGCTTATGTGTGTGTGTTAACAAAAATATACGATATCCCAGTCACCATTTCGAAGATTGTTTTAACAAAAATTACCTTACTGTGTCTTCTTCGAGCACTTTTGATGATTAAAAACTGATTAATCACATACGCTGTTAGAAAAATACTAGAGAATGATTTTTGCTTTCTCTTAAAGTGTGATTTATAGAAAAATGACATTAAATACGACTCAAAAATGAGTCTAAAGTGATCAGAAAAGCGGATAAAAAGGACTCTCAAGAAGATTAGCGGGTAAGGTAATATTTAATCCCAACAAAAGAATATTTTGTGATCAGCAAAAGGGCGCATTTATGACTGTTTTAATAGCACATATGAGTCAAAAAGACTCTACATGATCATTTATTACATAAAATGCTTACTGGGATTTTATTCATTATCTGTAGAAACAAGTTTTTTAAGTAAAAAAAATCTGCACACAATTTCAATTCTATTTCGTTCACAATGATACGATCACTTTGTTTGCTAGCTACCAGTAAAATAAGAAAATAGTGTTATAATACAGCATAAGGATGAATTGTACTTCTCAATTAGTTTATTTTTAATGTGGCATAAGAAGTTCGGTTTGTGCTAAGAAAAGCATGAATATATGTTTCCCAGGGCGAAGCTTCATCAATGCACTTTGATTGAGTTGAGCTCCGCGACTATTCATAATGTGAATAGCTCGTGTCTAAAATTTTTGGTAGCTGGGAATGGCGTTTGTGTGAAGAAAAGCATGAATGCATGTTTCCCAGGGCAGGCTCGATCACTGCACATTGATTGAGCTGAGCTCCGCGGTTATTCTTAATGTGGATAACTCATGAAAAAAAATTTTTTTTTAATTTATTGTAATTAACATCTTTTTTTAACATCTGACAAAAAATAGTATTTTTTTAAACACCAATTTTTTTACAGGGTAAATGTTTTATGGTTTACCTACTTACTACTTTTGAATGCAAGTATGCCGAGTTTATACATGTACTAAAAATACAACTCTTAAAACCATACTATTTTTGCAACTCTAAAAATTTCAGAATTTTGTATAAATAAAATAAAATACCGATTTATTTAAATATGCGCTTATTATGGATATACATATACAGAATATATGAATATTATTTATAATATTTTGATATTGGCAACAGTAGTATATATCAATTTGTAACATTTTGTGATGTTATAAAAATCGAAGAATATTGATATTGACTTTATATAGTTTCTTTTATTAATTAATTAAGTTAAATATTACACCAAAAAGATATTGATGAATTTTTATATTATTAACACAACGACCACAAAAACAACATGCACAGCTATGACAAAATACAAAATTTAGGAAAACAATATAGGAAAACGTCATATTTTTTTACCTTTTCAGTGATTTCTCGGCACCTATGAAACCTATTGTCATCATTTAAAAAACAGGAACCTCTTTTCATGATGCTAGCGAATCATTCTCACTAAAAACGAGCGCCCTATCGTCTTATTGAGGGCGTTATCGTGACAAGAACACATATTCAAATCATATTTTCTCAGGACTTTTTTTACGTCTTCGCTCAATTCTCGGGACCAGATTAACCGATTTGGACGATTTTAAACAGCAAACTTCTCAGGATGTTAGAAAATCATTTTTTATACCAATGAGCACCCTAGCTACCCGATTGAAGCCGTCATCGTGATTTCCACAGACGGACAGACGGACAGCCGGACAGACGGACATCGCTATATCAACTCCGGTTGTTATAAGGATCACAAATATATATATTTTATGGGGTCCAGATTTTTTTTTTCTAATTATTACAAACGGAATGACAAACTTATATATACCCTCTGCACACTGGAGTGGAGGGTATAAAACGGATAGATAAGAACCCCACCACCCGACTGATTAGCTAGCTGTACCCCAAAGGCTCCCATCGTCCTGTACTCAAATATTTCCATGAAAACAAAAAGTCAAACGAAACCAGAAGTTTCTTTTATTTTTAGCTAACAATACTTGTACTCCACAAGTATACGAAACAATTCATGGTGGTCACATTACATTGGTTATGGAGTTGTGGAGGTGGAGTACTTGTTGCTTAAGCTTTTTTTCTCTAAATTTTGTTGCACGTTTTCAATTAAAACTATAATGTATTATGTTAAACACACTCACTTTGACATTCTGATTTTGCTAGCAAATTTACATTTATTATAATGTAAAACTTTTTTAGCAAACTTATTTCAATTTATAATACAATTAACAGAAATAAGAACACGCGTTAATTTGTCCACAGAAATTTCAATTTGTGACAATGAATAAGCAGAAATAAATAATAAAAAAATATACAACGTGTATAAGGGTGACAGCATATTATATTAATATAGTTGTTTCATCTGAAAGTCGTTGTAAAAATATTATGAAAATTTCTGTAGTTAACAAACAAAAATGTAGATGTCGCTAGTGTGTGTCTGGACTGGTTGGACGGTGCTCCTAACATTGTTCTGTATGATATCTAGTTGAAAATATTGACATTCATGTTAAAATAAAAATAACTATTGCAAAGCTAATTAGAACAGAAATTGTGGCGCCATCCACTGCGGCATAGTCACGCTGAGCAAAATGAAGTGACACTCTATTAATACAAAAGAAATGTATTTTCCCCACAACAAAATATTGCAGAATTTTATGTAAATAAAATAATATACCGATTTATTTCTAACATGCAGTTACTATGGATATACATACATACATATATATAATATATGTATATTATTTGTATTATTTAATATGTGTATGTATGTATATGTAAATATTACACACAAAAAATACAACATCAAACGTTATTTTTGTGTTTTTCTCTTTAAATAAATTAATACATACATTTTTTTTTTTTTTTAACAACTAGGTATTTTAGCATTATTTGCTTTAGATGTTGGTGAATTTTTACTCCCTTTATATTAACTCGTAGTGTCTGCTTGTCGAACAAATTTTGGATCGATTTTAACCACTTTCCCGTGACCCAATCGATCTGAAATTTTGCAGGCAGGCTCATGGCAATGACAGAAATGATCTAACAAATTTTTTTTAGTGATGCCAAAACAATGGAAACTTTTAAATTTTTCTACCAGAGTTGATAAACAACGACCACAAAAACAACAAGTCCAGCTATGACAACAATGCAATATTTAGAATAATAACAAGAACAATATAGAAACATCATGTTTTTTATTTTTTTTTTAATTTTTCAGAGATTTCCCTGGACCTGTTCCACCGATTTTAATGATTTTTGAAACATAAATCTTCCCATAAATTTGGTGAATCATCCTCACCAAAATGATCAACCTAGCTATCCTATTGAGGGCATGATCGTGACAAGAACAACATAGAAAATTATATTTTTTCAAGACTTTTTTTAGTTCTTCATTCAAATCTCGGGCCTTAATTGACCGATTTGGACGATTTTAAAAACTAAACTTTTCAGGATGTTGTTGAATCATTTTTTATGTCAAAAAGCACCCTAACTGCCCGATTGATGCCGTCATCGTGATTTCCAGACATCGCTATATCAGACGGACATCGCTATATCAGACGGACATCGCTATATCAACTCCGGTTGTTATAAGGATCACGAATATATATATTTTATGGGATCCAAACAAACTTATATATACCCTCTGCACACTGGAGTGGAGGGTATAAAAAACTTTACACTCTGTGTGAGTCCATTCATATACTAATATGTAGTAGGGCAAAAAATGGGCGGGATATGATTATTCTTGAGATTTTTGACAAGTACATTAATTACCAATGTGATTAGCCGTAGAAAATATTGGCGGAATCTCCCAACTACAAAAATCGCCAAAAGCAAAAATCACCAAAGCCGAAAAACGCGAAACACAAAAATTGCCAAATGAATACTGATTTTCTTTGTTTAACTTTCATACTTTAGTATAAATATACTACTTTTTTTAACTTTATTTTTAACTTTTGAGAGATCTAACAATAAATATGTTCATTACGTTAAAGAAATGCATTATATTGAGAAACTAAGTGGTTGCTGTTTTTTGTTTTCGTCGGCGATGCCACCCATTAATAAATCCCACCCCTATACACTTACAACACATTCGTTATTTTTTAATTAACAACAAAAATATTCATTAGAAATAAGTTATATGGCGAAACAACGTTTGCTGGGTCAGCTAGTAATACATATAATTCAATGGTTTCGAATTATAGTATGTTGTAATTTCATCCATTATTATACCATATCCGCACATATTGTCTGATAGCATTCCTAAAAGAATAAAAATAAGAAGTGTGTCCATGTCAAGTACATTTTGTAGTACAAATATCAGCGCATTACTTACCCAATCGGATAATCATCTTCTCTGTCAATTTCGTCTTAGCCTGATGTAAATGTAAATGTACACTTTAATTGAGTCTTCTGTTCTTTTCATAACAAACTTAGTTAAAATGTATAAACGAGAGTATAACATGATAATCTGAAAACTATATTTGTCTTATTCTAATACACGATGAATTGAATAGGCCAGCAAAATGAACAGAAAATGTATTAGTTGTACAAATTGACTAGAGTGCGTCAATGCTTTCTCACGGAAAAACTGTTAATTAACAATATCACAACAGAGAACATTCGTAAACATAGTATGATATGTTAACGGAAACGTATAAAAATTGAGCAATAATCAAAATAATACGAATTAACGAAATTGATTCTAATATTTATAAAAATATCCATATGAGTTTCAACTTCGATACTAACAATCAATGCGCAAGGACAGCAGGCGGCTCATTTTATGGATTTTCTGTGAAAATCACATCAATAAACCCCTCTCAATCCCACGCAAGGATGTTGCATATCGAAGTGAGGGTAATATCACATTTTGTTATGCATAATAATATGAAATGGTTAAAATATCACAGAATATTGTAAATAATTATAAAAGAGAAGGAAGAAAATACACTAGCCCCTATGTGCGCCTGGGACAGAATTCCAGTAGAAATCTGGCAGACCGAAGAGAACGTCGTCAACGCCAAGCTTCTCTTTGAGTATACCAACAGGAGATAGATAGGGACTGCTTCGCCAATCTACGTACTTCTGTGACTCATAAATATCGAGATAGAAAACCATAGTGGAAATGCATACGTTAATGTGGATCTAATTCCAACTTTATATAGGAGAATTTTAGTTTTCTGATAAGAGCTGTTCATTACCCTAGACAGCATCTGCGCTTTGCTTTGGTCAGGAGAGTTCGTCCATGATAATTAAATTTAAACATTTGATTAAAATTCACTCCCAGGTACTTTAGGTTATTGTTGATCGATATTTCGACTCCGTTTAGTGTAAGAAAAAGTCATTTGCTCTGAGGGACGACGTAGTCAGCGCACTTTCCCGATGCATTTCTAATGTATATCGCCTCAGACTTAGCGGGATTCACCCTTATGCCCCATTTTCCGTAAAAGTTATAGATAGAGCGAAGATGAAAAGCAGCATTTTCCAAAGCCCGTAATGGTGACTCGTTGTGGCTGTATATCAAGCAGTCGTCTGCGTAAAGAATTGCCGTATACTTTGCTAACTCATGGGGAAAATCATGTAGGAATATATTGAATAAAGTTGGGGCGAGGATACTTTCCTGTGGGACTCCGCTGTTCACCATACCAACTGAAGAAAAGCTGTCGTTAATTTGAACACCGAATTTGCGTCCATTGAAAAAACTTAAAAAAAGTCTCACAAGAAATGGATCTACACCAAGGTCTACCAGCTTGTAGAGAATACCTTTATGCGACGTGTAATCGAACGCATTTATTTTCAATATCCTTTTCCGGAGATTCACGACAACGTCATCGTGAAACTTCAAAAGTGCGTGTTGCGTTAAGTGGAACCGTTTGCAAAACCTTCGGTGTACACAAAGAAAAAAAAAAGACAAACAGAAAAAACCTTGAAATTGAAATTTTTTCTGTTTGCTTCGCCAATTTCTTTACTTAAGTCTATTTTACTACGTTGATTTTCTCTTAATTTCTTTATGCAATAATTCAATCATGAATTTATTCATATATGATCTCCCTATGGTCATGGTTTGCCATTTGCTCGTCAAACCTCTTTGTTTTTTTTACCATTAAGCTAGTGAGATAAGCGTACTTATTCCTTTCATGGTTAATCTCACGTACTCAGTGAAATATGAAGGGGCGTGTGTTAAGAAAAAAAAGACCTACAGAATGAAGGGAATGCATGAGTTGTTGAGTATCTATGTGTATAATATGAATTGCTAAATCAAAGATAAGAGCTATTACATAATACTATACGTGGATAGATAAATGAGTTGATTGAGCGATTTTTTTTTTGAGTTTTTAGTAAACTGATTTTGTTCATTTTGCTAAACAGAAATTTAGGTTGGATAGTATAAAATAACTTAAAATAAGGAGTTGAAATCTGACTGTATAGAAGCAAGGTTGAGGAGAAACCTCTTACGAAATAAAAATTTAGTTTATGACATTAAAATTAATTGAAGTTAAAATAAATTTAAAATTTTAAGAAATTTAAAATATTTTAAGAAATGTAAAGTTAAAATAAAGTAAAATAAAATTAAAGAAAAATGATTATTTAAGTTTTGGTGATATTGAAGTGCTGGTTATTGATTTGACAGGTTGTATAGTGAAGACGCAAAAACAATAAATGTGACCAACGTGGTGACTTAAAAGAAAAGTGCAAGGTTATACATATATTAAAATAAAAGCCCTATAAAACTGATGTGAAACTTAATTAATGGTAGACTAAAACAAATGCGTAAGATTGGTAAAAAAAAAAAATTTAAAACTAAAAGAAAAACAAATAAAACTTGAAAATAAAATACAAACTTCAATCAAAAGCATTGTAAAATTTGATTAGCTAAACTGGGAAAATTTAAAAAATATACGGAAAGTTTGAAATCAACTAAATCTTCACCCAAATGACCAAGAAAAAAAGAAAGAAAATGTATTAAACCTAAAAATTTTAAGTTTGAACTAGAGGGAAAGTTATAAACTAGAAAGACCCAATAAAAAAACAGTTTAACTATTAAAATTTTAAATTTTTGTTTTAAACCTGTGGTAAACAAGAAAGACATTTATAATCATTAATTTGAACATTTATACAAAAGTTTGTAAAGAAATTTAAATAGAAAATTTGTAAAACTTATTGTCAAAAAGCTCCAATTAAATGAAAGTGTTATTTTGCCTACTGGTAACTGCGACAACTGTACTTCAGCCCAGAAACCACGCTACCTACGACGATTACTCAGCAGTACTGCAACCAACAAAACTACGGCGTCAGGCGATAGTGCTACATCGGCCCAACAACTCCATCAATAAGGCGGTAAATTTTTATTTATTATATTTTTATCCAAAATACATAATTTTTCCTAATAAAAATTGAGTAAAATATAAATATTTTCTAAGTTTAAAATTTTTTATAAAATTTAAAAATTTTTGCTAAATATAAATTTGTGCTAATTATAAAATTGTGCTAATTATAAAAATTTGCTAAATATTAAATGGATTAAATATAAATTTTGCTAAAAATAAAACTTTCTAAATAAAATTTTCTAAATATAACATTTTGCTAAAGATAAATTTTCTAAATAAAAATTTCTATATATAAAATTTTTCTAAAAATAAAATTTTTTAAATAAAATTTTCTATATATAAAATTTTACTATATATAAAATTTTCAAAATATAAAAATTTTCTAAATATAAAAATGTTTTCTAATTATAAAATTAAACTAAATATAAAATTTTTCTAAAGGTAAAATTTTCCTAAATATAAAATTATATACTTAAGAATTTTACAATAAACCAAAATCAAAACGGTACCCAAAAAGAAAAACGAACACCACATTTAAATTAACCTTCCATAAATACCACACCTCATGGTGTGTTGATAAGCGCATAAATTTTCGTTTAAATATTTACCGCTTTTTTTGATAATACCAACCACTGTCAGAAAAGGTACAGTACCGAAAAGAAACAAACAAAATACAATTTAAATAAAATTTTTCTAGCAATATTTAAATTGTCAAACACAACTTTATCTAAAATTTTTAAATAAAATTTTCTAACAAAAATATAAATAAAATTTTATAAATATAAAATTCTTCTAAATATAAAAATTAAACTAAACAAATTTTTTTCTAAATTAAGAATATTGTTATATATTAAAATTTGGCTAATGATAAGATTTGGTTAAATATAAAATTTTGCTAAAATAAAATTTTGTCAAGAAAATAAAATTTCGCTAAATATAAAATGTTGCTAAATATAACTTAAAAATTAAAACACCTTAAAATGAAGGTGGAATAAAGACTTTTTTAAATCCAATGAGAAAACCAAACCTAATCTCTTTGTTATTAATGTGGGTTGCCATCCAAATTAGATTGGAATCATGGTAAGACCTAGTCCCCAACCAAAACTGTAAGTATACCATCCATCCATCATTTACATGCCATAGGGTAGACAGTTTTTCTAATCGCACGTGAAAATATCTGTAGTGCGCTTTCCCTGGGTCCTAACAAGATCCCACCCGAGCTAGGCCCCAAGCCAGCACGTTCGACCCGTTAAGGCTCAGGGAAACGAAAGCGGAATATTCCAACCACACCGTAACATTACAACTGGAATGGGGAGATTTGGCTGATTGGGAATTTGTTTTCTAGTTTTGATTTAATTATGTGTTCGAATATTTTATCATCATTAAATACCAATGGTATGGAGCGAAAGACTTCTGCTCTGTTACCACAACCCTTCTTTTTGGTGCTTCTGATGATTGTTCTGACTTCGGTTGCATTTGCAAAATGATATGCATCCTCATTTACCAGTACATTAAAGACATTATGGAATGCTTAAATACAACTAGGTATGTTACTAACATGTGAGGATACACGTTCAACTAGATTGGCAACAGGGTGGAATAATATTCTTGAAAACTTTCAGAGCACTCCTACTGTTAGTTATGGTGATATAATTAACGCACAATTTTTGACCAAAGGGGTAGCTATTTCCCAACTAATTTGTAGACTTCTTTGAATGCCGAAGGTCCAGGTTTAATATTTTCTAATCTTTCATTAAATAATTTTGCATGTTCCATATTGACAAGGACTTTTATAATTGTCTTCAAAAGTTGAACTTACTTGGATAAAAGATTATGCTCATTCCTTAATCTGTTCCCATAACGCCGATATTTTTTTTTAGTTCTTTTTGCCATCTGTATTTGACACGATAGAAGTGTTTAATACTTCCAGGGTAGATTGTATTTCCATTTTGTTGCTCAACTTTCACGGAATGTAAATTATGAATAAATTTAAAGTCTTCATTAAAATTTTCTATCATCACATCGATTTAGTTATTATCCAGACTTCTATTTTCAGGAGGCATCAAGGCATGAGAGACAATTTCCAAGTCCCGCTGAAATCGGTTCCAGTTTGTGTTTTTGTAGGATGTATAATATTGTGGAGTTCTAAGAACCAGATCAGATGATTTCAAGCTTTAATGGGAAATGATCGGAGAAAGTTGGTAGAGATGATATGTTATAATCGGGAGAATCAGTGTTTATCAAGGATGTGCTTAAAAGATAGTGATCAAGAAATGAGTTTTCATTTCGAAATGATGGGCTATTATTACAAATTCTTTTATTATCTAAATCTTTCCGTTTTGATTTCCGACAGAATCTGCTCACTCTGTGCTTTTTCGAATTTATATCACCACGCAGGAGAAAAAAGTCATATCTTCTAGCAATGAGAAGAATTGTGTCCAAGCTATTACGGAATGCAGTAGCAGGAAGATTACATTTTATATACAAGGATCCAAGCAGAATCTTTGTTTTTATATTGGTAGATTTTAATTCCATTTTGACGAAAGTGCCCAGAATGTCCAAAGTATCAATATTAAGCCTACTGTAGGAAATAGTGTTTTTTATTGAAATGGTAACCCCTATAGTTGTTAAGCAAAACCTTTTTGCGCCCTCGTAGATGGCATTCTTGGAGAAAGCATATATCGATTTTGTTCGTATTAAGAGTGTTGGAAAGCTCGATTTCACGGTTTCTCTCAAAGAGAGACCTAACGTTGAAAGTTAAAAAGTTAGTCATTCTAAGGCCCATGATTAGACTGAATTTTTTTAGATGACGCGAAAATTCGGCTTTGTTTTCTGTTTTTGGCATATTTGTGTAATCGCTTAAAAATATATTTAGTTCTTGCTCTAGCGTGAGCTCTTCTGGCTCAAGAAATAACTCATCGAGTTTCAGAAAAGCTTCAGCAATGGAGGAGCGTTGTGATTTATTTTCCATGTTTGTTGGTTTATGCAAAATAGTTGCAAATGATTTGCCTGGAAGCAGCTCATTTTTTCTCTTGCACCTTGATAGTTTTTTGTTTTAAATTCACGTAGAACTGCTTGATATCTTCTTTACTAGAAATATTAACAGATTCACGCATGCAACAATGACTACATTCTAATAAATGGCGTGGAGTTTTAACCGACGAAAAGAAGTGGTAGGCATCTTCAATACATCCAGGCTCTGGTCTAGCCATTGCATACATACAAAGAATTTTAAATTATTCATGCGTAGAACATTGCTGTTAATATATATCTGGACACACATGGGCGTGGTGACCACAGCATGATAATCAGCTTTCAGGTTACATACGTCCTCACAAACATTTGTTTCACTATAGGCTTGATTTACTGCAATATAGCATTCGAGAACAAAGCACTTTTACATTAACCCGAAGATGTTCTATGTATCTCTATCTGCCTTTGACGCACGTATTGATAGTGAGCTGTTGAATGACAGATTTGTTTCCTATACTTTCACTATAAACACCAAGAAAAAACTCATGCCACGTGGACACAATTACATCTTCAGTTTCCAGTATAACTGATATTTCTTATTCACCCTTCGATCATCCATTTTTTTTCACAATTTGGAACCTTTTCATAAGATAAATTTTTTATTTAAAAGTTTTCTTTCATGCAATTAAATCAACAAATTCAGTCTGGCTAAACATATTTTTAAATTTTTGTGCATCTGCAACCGAAATTGATTCACACAATTTCCTTTCGGTTATAAATACCAAAAGAGATTAAAAGTTTGTGTTTCTTTTATTACAACCGAAAAATTATTCACAATACAAATGTTATAAGCGGGACTAATTATTTAAATTAGTTTAGTAATTTGTACAAATACTTTGATTGGTAAACGCAACTAATTGTATTGTTGTAGTTGTCTTAATTTTAAAAGAATTGTGTTTATACGATAGTTATAAAAGATATCTATTGTACCCTTAAACATTAAAGAATAATTATAAAAATATGTTATATGTACTTCGTTTTTATAGGATATTTTAGCATTTTGAGTAATAATAAATAAGAATTGTAAAATTATTATCACAATATATACAAGAAATTGTAATTGTAAAAATTCTAGTTTACAAGTGCAAAAAATTACAAGTGTTGTGAAAATTTTAATGAATTGTGATCAACACTTGTAAGAATTAGACTTGTGATTGTAACTTGTAAACTTGTAGCATCGTAGTTTAGTGAGATAGGCCCCTGGTCTCACCTCTTTGTATATGGACATTTTAAAGCTATATTTTTTCACATATTAATAGAGTTTTAGACTTACCTGTGCATATATTACCACGGTTATTAGCTGAGAAGATTATTTCTAAGAACACAAATGGGCTGAGGAGTGGGGAAATATATGTAAAAGAATTAATTTTATACCTGCAAATACTGCTAAAACAATTTATGAATACTGAAAATAATATTGCAACTTTTAAAAACAACGGAAGGAGGCGATCTTATATCTAACGCAAGAAACTCCAATTTTTATGACTTAAATTCACAGGTAGATTACGCTACTAACCCTATACTTCGGTAATGTTATCCCACGCTACAAGTCTCATAATAAGCGGTAGAGATGAGCTACTAGATATTAGTGGCAGATCCTTCAGACGTTCGTTTATTCGTTTATGAACACTTTATAATATGGATGAATGCGAAACTACGCTTCATTTGATAGGAGTTTGTTTTATCTTCAATGTGTTTTGGGTTAATTACTTTAGAGAAAATATCTTTAACATAAATGAAGTTCTAAATATGTGACCCTCTCCGAGAAAAGAGGCCTAGTGTGTGAAAATTAAGTCTTGAGAAAAAAACGTATTTAAAGTTGCTACACCCTTTTAAGTACCAGAATCCACCGTTTTTGACACAACCCGTTTTTAGACACAAAAGGTCCCTTTTCTCGGAGAAGGTCACATATTCTTAATTGCAATGATTATTACCATTGTTAATTCAAATATTTGGATATTTGTTCCAAGTACAGAGAACTAATATTAAACGCATTCAGTTAATTAAATTGTAAATGCTACCATTATATATGTGATGTATTGAAAGCTTTAAATTTGTTTAAATGAACGAATTTTTAAATTTATAAATAAATCTGGCTCACATCTATTACGTTATGCCAACTATAGATAATTAAATAAATAATAAATAAAAAAATATACGAAAACAGATTAAAAGTTTGTGCTCGTATGTTATAACCGAAAAATAAATGTAATATTATTACACTATCCAGTAATTTATTATAAAATATGTCAAGTTGTTTGAATTTGGTATTACCGTGTTTAATAGAAAGGCAGTTTTTGGTTTTTATGTAACGGTAACGTGCTTACAGCTGAGCTTAACTCGTATTTGCCTGTTCATTAGCCACAACTAAATTATTAACCAGTTTCCAAAAGTGGAACTGTTTCTTTTTTCATAATAAAAGGTAGGGCTCGGTCAATTAGTTTTAGCTTTCTTCCCTTACCTTAGAATGTTGTAGGAAATATGCATAAAGGAACTCAAAGAAATAGTTTCTTCATATGCAATTTAAACAATACGAGTAGTTTGTGGTCTAAAAAAACAAATAAAAAGTTTCTCAAACATTTTTAAGCTAACTAAAAACAAGTAAGAAAGTTATAGTCGGTCTAGACCGACTATATGATACCCTATACCATGCGTTTAGAGACCCTATCTCATAGGCCCAACTAACTGGACATAGAAAATAAGCATAAACCAAATTTGAGTGGGATTTTTATTAATTTTTTTTGGCTTTAGATATCAAAAAGTGCATATCGGATGCTATATCTATATGGGGACTAGGCCCAAAAATGGACCGATCCTGATCATGGTTGGTAAAGTCTCTTGTATTTTGCAAAAATATATACAAACAAAATTTGAGAAGAATCAGTGCAATATTTTTGTTTTTTGATAGATTTAATTGAAGATCGGGAAGCAGCTCTATGTGGGGCCTATGACTAAGAGTTGTCCCATAGGGATCATTTTTGGACTACTCATTAATGGATGTAATAAACGCATACAAACCCAATTTGAGTAAGATCTATATGGTTATTTGGATCTTATGGCAATTTATGTCGATTTCATAGGGGTCATTTGTATGGGGGCTAGGTCTGAACATGGACCTATTCTCACCAATTTCAATAGCGTTCATCCCATGGCTGATAGAAGCTTATATACCTAATTTCATCAAAATATATTGATATTTGCGACCTGCAGTTTGATTACAAACTTTACATGGACACACAGACGGACGGACGGACGGACGGACGGACGGACATCGTTAAATCGAATCAGATAGTGATTCTGATTCGATCGGTATAATTAAAGATGGGTGTAGGTCAAATATTTTTGGTTGTTACAAACAGCAGCACAAAGTCATTATACCCAAACCACATAGTGGTATAGGGTATAATAATATGATTCTGTTCTATATGACACCAATCAGAGTCTTTTTTTCTACTATTTTTCAAATGAAATATCGCTTATTTTGCAGGAATCGCATGGATTATAATTCCTCTGAAAATCGATTTAGAATCTGAAACATTCTTTTATCATAGTTGGAACCTATTTGTAGCAATTTGTGCAATTCCAAGGTAAGTGTGAATATTTCTTATCACTTTTATCAATTAAAAGTTTTCAAAATAGCTGTTTGCAGTAAGTGTTAAACTATTGAAGGTTACTCAAAGTTCATAAGTTTAAAATTGAGTTTAAGTTTATTAAATCGAGAAAACCGTAAAGGCAAAAAACTTTGCCTGATAATACTTCTTGCAAATAGCTGATACCGAAAAATGTGTTAAATCAATTTAATATACTAATACATACATAAATATTATTTATAAATATTATTTATGTATATATTGTTTGGGTATTTAATTTTAGTTTACTTCTCGGATTCTGGCTCTTTACTTTTCCCGAAAGTCCTAAATTTTTACTTGAACATGGTGAAATGGATAAAGCGCATCAAATTCTAGTATACATGTTTGTAAAAAACACTGGACGCAGACCTGAAGATTACCCAGTAAAAATATGAAATGTTATTTTTCTTCTTACTTTCCTCAAATTATTAATTATTTAATTGTTTCAGTGTAAGAGTCTTCGGGGACCAAATAGAGCTGTGGAGAAAGCTGGTGAGAAAAGTGTGCGAAATTTAAGACTTCGTAAACCAGATGAGCTAAAACTATTACTTTCTGAAATATGGTCACAAACAAAAACTCTCTGTAAGAAACCCCATATCAGAAATACTTCATTAACATGTGGCATACAGTTCTGCTTGACAACGAGGTTAGTATGTATTCGCTAAATTAACTAGATAAATCACTAGAGCCGTATATTCTATAGTATTTATATAAATTAATGGAATATTTTATATACAATTGAAGCTACTACACATTGATGGTATGGTTTCCTGAGCTGTTCCAAAGATTTGATGACTATGAAAAGGAAAATCCTGGTATATCAGCATCTGTGTGTGATGTTTCATCAATAGTTGTATCAAATACGTAAGTATTTTACATACCTACCAATCCATTTCAAATATTAATGTACAGTAAGTCAATTGTGTATAGAAAAATAATACTATCTTATCTGGAAGGACATAATAATGATGGTATAATGCAAACAGAAAGTTTAACTTTTACAGACATATTAATTGATATTATATTCTAACCTTTCTTCGGAATAAGAATTTAACCTTCGCTCTCATAATACCTACCCGGGTATATATTGCGATAACTCAGCAAGCTTTAATCGAATCTAAAAATACTTTCGACTCAGTTACTTCTACGGGATCCGAACGGGGCTTGATTTGACAAATCTCGCTATTTGGGATTTTGAATATTTAAATCCCAGGATTTCGGTATCACTTATGTATTGATTAATTATATCTTAAACTAGTTTAGATTCAAAAATCGCATATTTTATTTTACTATTTGCATGAATCAAGAATCATATATATAAGAGGATGCCAAACTGAAAAATGGTTTGATTGAATAAGTGTTTTAAGTTAAGTACGAACATTGCAACTAACATTATTAACAAAAATATTGTTGCTAGAAATGTTTTTATTCACAAGTTCAGCTAAGACAACCGAAAATTTTTTGTCTAGGCTAAGTGTTCAAAATATGTAAGAGATTAATATATTTTATATGTACATGGCTAATGTTTTCATAGCTCGGACATTGTATACATTCTGTAATGTATTGCTAAAACTTAAATCATTCACTTAAATCATTGCACCACTATGCAATTTTTATTTAATTTGCAATTTTGCTAAAAAGCAAACCAAATATTTATCGTTTTATCCATTTTGAAAGTTTCAGTTTGTTTGACAAACTTAAGGTGGAAACACAACTGGGACGAACGACGAATTTCGCACAGCTCGACGAATTTGTCGGCAACAATTCGTTGCTAAATTCGTCGAATGAAATACAATTATGACGAATTCACATAACAGCTGTAACGTCATTTGAAATTGTTTGTAATTTATATAAATAAATATTGGAAAAATCGAATAATAGAATTTTTAAGTTGGTACGGCAGCGTTTAGTTTTTTAATTCAGAAAAAATAACATAAATTTTCATTAATAAATTAATTTTATGTCATTTTTGTTTACATGTTGTAGCTGATAGTGTGACCATATTTAAAAAAAGAAGCACTAAACGAAAAAGAATAAATATTAACAACAAACTATGTAAAATAAAATTATATAATTAAAAATAGATTTTAGTTAACTTATAAGTTATAAATAAAATATAAAACAATTCTTAAAGACAAATAATAACTTTATTTACTAAAACATTTGAAAACCTAAAATAAAATAAAGCCACTCTACACCAATTTATTCGTCGTTCGTCGGCGTAAGAAATAGAAATAAACCTATCGCAGAGTTCGTTACGCACTACGTATTTCGTTCGATGCACTGATTGTGTGCATTTTCATATACAAATGTGTTTTATTTCTGACGACGAAAATTCGGAACGAAAAATTCGTCGTTCGTCCCAGTTGTGTTTCCAACTTTAATTATAATTTTTTTGTTTGTTATTTTTACCATATATTGAATTTTTAAAAATAAACTATGTACAATTGAAGAAAAAAGTCCATTTGCACAATTTTTTCGTTATGTAAGAAAATTGCAAATGAAATAAAAATGCATTGGCTCTGGTCTGATTTGAACCAGCAACACAGAATTTGTAGGCAATAACTCTAACCTCTCTGCCACATACGAGCCGATTAGTCATAACAAAAAGCAAAATAATTTTAAAAGGTATTGTTGTTTTGTTTTTTCTTTTGTTGTTTTAATAATAGCTCATTGCAATTTGTGGTTCGGATTTCTGTCAGAATTTTTTACCAATCAATTGTATTATATGCACTGTATTTAACTACCTTTTTAACTAGCACTCTTCTCTTTTTTCTGTAATTTAATTGTTAGTTACACTTGTGAATCGTTTATATTTATGTTGCGTTTTCAAATTTTGAAAGCTATTTTCATCCACTTTCATGTTATCGTTAGTAATACATTCAATTGTTTGACGGATAACTTGTGAATCGGATTTAATGATTTATATTTTTATCCTCAAATAAACATATTGCTACCCAATGCAGATAAAAATAATTTACTATTAACCTTTGTTTACATTAATATACATAAATATTAATATAAAGCAGTGCTGGGCACACACATATTATCACATATTGCGCTTGTGTGCGAAGCAGAAAAAAGCGAAGTTCAACTTGACACTCTCCTGTTGTACACTGCAAAAATTGTTCGATTAACGAAAATAAAATAATTTTTTTTAGTATTATAATTTAATTTCAATTGTTTTAATAATAATAATAATAATAATAATTAAAAAAATAACGTTCAGCTAACTCATCCAAATTGATGTCTCCTCTGTACTCCTTAATGCGTAATAGATCGGCTATGTGCTTGTCGCAGTTGTATGTGGTGCCAAACATTGAGTACAGCTTGTACATTTCGTTTTTTAAGTTTGGATATTTATTATCGTCGATGTTATTTTCTCCAGTTTCCAGAGGAATTTCAAAATCATCCCGTAATTTTTTAAGCTCTTCTTGTAGTATGACATCCTGTTCTTCTATTTCAGAAATAATTGGATAATCATGTAATTCTACAAGCTTTTCAATACATTTTAAATCTTGAAACCTACCTTCATAATTCTTCTTTAGAGACTCGACGATTTCGGCATAGTTTTGTATTTTAACAAAACTCTTAATATTCAATTTTGAAAAGATTGACGACGTTTTTTTAGGTTGACAAAATTATTACTTTGGAGTTGGTGGGTTAATAAAATCAGTTTTCTATAAAAATGGTGTATTATGGTTGCTAATTGAAAAATTTTTATATTTTTGCCTTGAAGAGTTAAGTTAAGTTCATTTAATATTTCAGTGATATCGCATAAACACGCCAAGTCTAATAGGAAGTCGGGGTCTTCCAATACACGAATAAGCTCTTCGGTGTCCTGTCTTGGTAAAGTTTTAAAAAATATGACAGTTTCTTTTCTTATATTAAAAAGTCGGTCTAAGCATTTGCCTCGATTAAGCCAACGAACTTCTGTATACAACAAAAGATCACCATACTCTGAATGTAGATTTTCTAGACAATCTTTACATTTTCTATGAGTCAGTGAATTGTGTCCTCCTCTTATCTTGTTTATAATTTTAACAGCAATGTTCATTGTGCTAGTTACACTTAATTCTTTAGGGAAAAGCGCTTGCTGATGTATTACACAATGTAGAGCTGGGCAATAGATTTGGTTTTTGTGAAAAAAAACCCCAAAATACCCTTGTTTTTCCCTCTCATTACTTCAGCTCCATCCGTGCATATTGAACTTAGTTTTCTTTTGTCCACAATTGAAAACACCTTCAAGTCTACTGCGTCATACAAAACTTGACCCGTAACATGACCATGAATAGAAACTAAATCTAAAACTTCTTCAAAGTATGTTAAATTTACATCTACCGTTTTAATGCAAATAATAATCTGGCAATTATTATTAATATCTGTGCTCTCGTCTAGCGAAATCGAAAATATTTAAAATTGACTTATATCTTCTGTCCTACGTGTGACTGTACGCCGAGATAATGGAATATTTTTGCAAAGTGTCATAGCTTCTTGGCATTTTTCACCAAAACAATTTAAAACATCTAATGTAAGGTTCTGAAAAAAATTGCATCATCAAATGGCCGGCATTGCTTTGCTAAAGCCAAAGCTATGGCATACGATGCCTTTTTTAAAGGCAAATGATCATGAGGACCATTACCTTTATCAACCATAGAATTTTTGTTTATTTCATGATGAGGAATATTATTTTCTTCAACCATGAATTTAGAAAAAAGGGCTTTCAACTCCAAAACTTTTAATGTTCGATAATTTTCCCATTTTTCATTAAACATTTTTAATGTGTATTTTTTTTAAAGTTGCGCAGCGAGGTCTTGCTTGTTCAAATGCTGATGAGCAACTTATTTGATTTGATTTTTAAAAATGAGAACAAAGCACAGCCGAAGGTTGACGACCGAAAGCCACACGAAGAGGTTTATAGTATACATGTGTCGACGTCGCGCAAGCAGCATTTTGATGTAAACCACGCGTGGTGGAGAATTGAAAATGTGCCCAGCGCTGATATAAAGCTAAACTAAAATTGAGAAAATAAATTTTAGTCAAGACCCATTTCAAAACTTTTTGAATTATCACATGACTTTTAAGCGCTCAAAACATTGTTATAGGGATCAAACTTTGAGTATTATAACGTTGACTGTGTTAAACAAAGTATTTTTCTTTGGTGTCCCTGCAAAACTTAAGGAATTTACAGGATTTCTACTCCAATAATACAACTTTTCAAATAGTAATTAACACTTATAACAAGTAGTAATTAACACTTATAATATTGGTCAAAAAACAGAAGCATCTAACTTCGAATTTAAATGATATTCGAATTTAAAGTTTAAGTATTGGTTGCCTGCAATTTAAGTACGTTTTCATTGCATCATTTCAAATAACGGCAAGGCAACAATACTGCATTGGGAGATTGCTACAGGCATATTATGCATTTCGCAGTACTTGAACTTCTGTTGTCTTCTTCTGTTGGCTCGTCTTCAACATCTGTTTCCTCCGATTCACTTACAAATATCGGTGCATAAGTTTATTTTTGGTAAGGAAAGTAGTGATAGTTATAGTTCCTGCTTCCAAAGCTTCTGTAGCCTCTAATATTAAACGTGTTTTCTCCGCATATGGTCGCCTTATTCTTTTTCCTCCAAGCATACCACCACTTTCGATTAAAAGCTTCATAGCCCTGCTTTTCGTAAATTCTTCATCCCGAAGAACTCCCACAAATTTGAAGAAATGTTCTCGTTTTTGTATTAGACGGCCCAAAATGCCACTGTATGCTGCGACAGCAGATGTCGAACGTGTACTTAATTTGAAGACAGAAAAATTTTCTGGCTTAACCTGTAAGAAAAAACAAGCTTGGTAAGTGAATTTGGATTGTTGCAAAATACAGGGAACCTACTTTTTTCATCCACTGCTTCTCGAAATAAGTAACGAAATCTCCAAATTTGTTACTGTCATCGAATGTAGCTATTTCGTCCTTTAAAATTGCAAATGCAACATGAATGGATTTTGGCGAAAGGAGAGGCAACGACAAAAAATTATGGTACACTTGAGAACAACTTTTTGTTTGCTCTAATGTACTCTGCGAGATTTCTGAATTTTTATGAGATGTTGCACCTAATTGCTTGGCAGAAATGAAACCAACAACCGTAGTGTTTTGCGTTAGAAAAATTTTTTTAAAGAACTTTGCAATGCATTTTCAAAGTTGGTCATGAAACTATATGCCTCCTAATTAAATATATTATTATTTATGTCATTGAATAGATGGTCGTAGCACTTTTAGGTTTTTTTTTAACCATTAAAACAAATATGAAGTGAAATATCTGTTGGAAAAAACAATTAGCGTTTTTAAAGTTATTTGTAAGATATATTGATTCATTTTGCTTCTATTCTATTGATAATCGCGGGAATTTTTGTCAAAACTTTTGACTTTCAGTTTTTGCTTTTGACCAAAGCACCGCAGGCGAAATTTTTTTTTTATTTTTTTTTATTTATTTTTTTTTTGTAAAAATTTTTCATTTTTTGTTTCTGTTTTTAAATTTCTTTATGCACTTTTTCCCCGAAAAATTTGAAATGTTGTCCAAAGCGTCGCAGGCGAAAATTTTTACAAAATTCGCAGTTTGTTTCTGTACATATGTTTTATGTCCAAAGTATTTACAACCAAACAAAACTAATCTTTCTCATTTATGGATAAAAACGTACTTACCTTTTCATCAAAGTCAACAACATGAATTACCAACAGATGTTTGAAAACTCCAAATGGAACAATTTTAAATGTACCGTCAATTAGGTATTTTCGTTGATTGATCTCCTTTATTAACTCAGTTATATGTTCTGAAAAAAATACAGTAGCCGCCTTAAAAAAGTGACGTGGATTGTCTTTGTGTTTGGTTATGCCATATTTTGTCCAAATATTTTCCATGCTGAATGCTTCAATGATTTCCTTGGGTGAAGCAGGAGAATGAACAAAAACCTTTGCGGTAGGATATTGCAAACCGCGTTGGATTTTTGGGTAAGAAATGTTTTTTGTTGCATCTTGGTAACTATGCATAAACAATTTTTTTTTATTAACCACATATAATTAAATAACATATACCAACTTACTTTTACGTTGCACGTTCAACTACAGATCAGATGCATGTCATGACATTCGTTTGCCCAATTGCGCTGGCATTTTCTATGCAATCTTCTTTTTGTGTCTTAATGGCTTTTAACTCGTCGTACAAAATTTCCTGATTGGGATGATTATGTTCCACTTTTCTTTTCGGTTTGATTACCGCGTTGTCTGCCAATAGCATTTCTATGCGCGCTTTGCAGTTACTATTGCAGCACGTATAATAATTTTTATTTGACGTTTTAGATTTAATTTTAAATAACTGTTTTTCAAGTTTTAAATACACCAAATGGGTATTAAATTTTTTGCCACTAACAAATTCGTACTCGATTTTCTCCATAATCACTTCTTTGCAAACACCTCACACTTGTCAATAGTTAATAGTAAACTAAACACTACTTCATTGAGTAACAGTTCCTCAAAACAAAAATCTTTGAACGGTTCTTCGCAATATGATCCGTTATTTTCACATATTATTGTGAGATTTTGTTAATTTTTCATGTTATTTTTGGGTGATTTTTCGTAATGAAAAATAACCCAATTTTATTAAACGAAATTAAGCCCAAAAATTTCCAAAAAAAAACCCAATAAATTTGGGTGTTTCTTCATTTAAATTTAACCCAATTTTTTATGGAATTTTTGGGCGATTTTTAATTTTTTTTTGGTGATTTTTCTTTGGGCGATATTTCCTAGTTTATCATTATAAACTAGTGACTTTACCACAGGAAATAATAGAAATGTATAAATTCGCACGAACTTGAAGGCCTATTGACAGGTCCATATCTGAAATCAACTTAGCGCCAAATTTTGATTTCAATAAGACAATGGTTGCGGTCGCCGTGTCGTACGTAGCGACATCCTGTTGTAACCACATCTCGCCCGTATCAATGTAATCCATGTTTGCAAGCAAATAAGCGATAACCATCTCCGTAGTATATTTATGCGGGTTCTGGAGGAGGGTTTTTTAAAATGATGGTTTTTGATTTTGATGGTTTTATAATATGATGGTTCTTGATTTTAGTGGTTTTATACAATGACGACTTTTGTTTTGGTGGTTTTATAATATTATGAATTTTTAATTATATCATTTCCTATAAAAATAAAAATCTTATATTCCATCTTCATCATTTCAATGATTGAGGTAGAAATTTTGCAGGGTCAACATTAAATATTTTTACTTTAAGTAAAGCAAAAAACATTGGCACATTTGTTTCAAAAATTGATCTGTATTCTGCATGAGAGGTTATACAGCTGTTTCGGGAAGAGTCACCAACAATCATCAGTTACCAAAAGCAGTAGATAATTTGTTTTGTTAAAAGTTAAATTCAGATATGTACATTTGCTGAAAACAACCAAATGAGAATCCACGCAAAGAGTTATACTAGTTAAGCCTTTTCCAATATTACAAACTAAAATATAAAACAACTTTGAAACAAATATGTTTGTATATGAGTACTCATTGCATATTACAATATACATGTTTGTTTCTGTTTTGAAAAACAAGGAAAAAAAATTTGTTTTTACTAAACTTTAGCGTTAACGACGCACTGTGGACCGCATTTTGAGAAGGCGGCCAAAAATCATTTTTTTATGGTTACCGATTTTAAAGTTATGTTATTCATTTGAATGTAAATACCAGTGAACCTCGGGAGCCCAGAAATTGCAACTGTATTTCAACTATATCACAGCGAACAGGGTCTTCGAAAATGTAAGTACTTTGCTAAAATTAAAAATTCCTCTGTAAATTTTAATTTTTAAATGACTGAAACTTTTACGTTTTAACAGATTGTAAAGTAAAATAATTTTCTACGCTATTAATGTTAAAGTCGTTTAGAAATTAAAATTTTAGGTTAGGTTAGGTTAGGTTAGGTTGAAAAAGAGGAGCCATGTATACACATAGCTCATATCCGTTTTACCCGGATATACACTTAAGCCAGAAAGTCGGCTTGTTGTAAGCTCTACATCCTCGTGCTCATCCGTTAATCTACTCCCTATTTAACTTAGGAGTTCGGTCTCGATAGCAAATCTCCTGAGTGCTTTCCAGCGTATCCCCCCAAGAGCCGCTAGGCCTGGTATGATTTCGTTGGATAAATTTCTGACCCTTGTTCCGGCAAATGCAGGACAGTAACAAAGGTAGTGTTCTAGGGTCTCGTCATCCTCTTCACAAGCTCTGCATGTGGCCGATTCTGCCCCTCCTATACGGTATAGATGAGCCCTCAGTTCAGAGTGTCCAGTGAGGATGCCAATAATCCTACTCAGTTCCTTTCTATTTAGACTAAGGATTTCCTTAGTCTTCGAAGTGTTTGGAGAGCCCCATAGTATCTTCGTAGCCTTACCCACGTCAGTTTCCTCCCAAATTGAAGTATGTGAATTAGTTGCCCACTCCGATAGTTTCAATTTGAGAGCCTGGAAGGGTATTGGGTTTTCCAAATTGACACCCTCCAGGAAAGAACCCTTCCTGGCCAGTTCATCTGCAATCTCGTTTCCCATTATACCACTGTGTCCTGGGATCCAAATGATTTCAAGTCTGCCTCTTGTAGTGAAGTCTGCAATTTCTTCCTTACATCTGAGGACAGTCCTTGATCTAGTTTTGTCCGAGGATATCGCCCTGATAGCCGCTAGACTGTCCGAAAATATTTTCACGTCTCCGGGGCTTGGGATTGCCCGTACGTCAATAGATCTTATGCATTCCGTTATCGCGACCACTTCGGCCTGAAAGACAGAGTTGTGGTCCGGAATGCGTAGGTGTATGCCATTGGAACGGTCCTCATCATAGAAACCTATACCAGTCCTACCATGCAGACTAGATCCGTCTGTGTAGTAGTGTGACCCTGGAAGGTTTCGTAGAAAATTTTCGTTCAACCAGCTTTCCCTGTCAGGTATCCTTATACTGCAGGGTATGTTTGTCGACACTTCCGCGATTCCATCACAGCTAAAATCCACTGTGTTGAATTCCGGTATCTGGTCCAATATTGTTTGGTGTCTGGTCATATGGTCGGTGATGTATTCCCCTGTTACTCTTAGTCGTAACATGGCCAGAGCTGCCTCATATTTAATTCTAATCTCGATCGGGTGTATAGATAGAATCGTCTCTAAAGCCCTCGTAGATGTAGTCCGTATTGCGCCGCTGATTCCTATGCAGCAGAGGCGTTGTATTTTTTGGAATGGTTTAATATAGCATTTCCTGTTCATTGATGTCCATGTGACTACGGATGCGTAGGTTAGAATTGGTCTAACGACGCTTGTGTAAAGCCAATGAGTCATCCTCGGGTTTAAACCCCATTTTGAACTTATAGCTCTTCTGCAAATGGCCCATATCCGATGAGCCTTCGCGACTTTGCTCTCAATATGGTCTTTCCAAGTGAGCTTTTGTCGAGAATCACCCCAAGGTATTTCACCGTTTGTGTGATTCTAATCGTTTTGCCCTGGAAGCGGGGTTCATCGAATTCGACTATTTTCGTCTTCCTAGTAAAGAGGCATATTTCAGTCTTTTCCGGGTTCACATTTAATCCCCTTGGTTGTGCCCAATCGTATGCTATTTCGAGTGCATCCGATGCCCTCCTACATAAATTTCTAGGATCTTTCCCCCTTAACAGTATCGCTACATCGTCTGCGTAGCAGACAGGTTGGAAACCCTTATCGGTTAGAATCCTTAGAAGACTGTTTATAGTGGTCACCCAGAGAAGGGGGGATAGAATTCCCCCTTGAGGTGTCCCACAGCAAACCTTGTCTCTTATTTTAATGCCACCAACCTCGCAACTTATCCATCTATTCCCTAGCATGTGACTGATCCAGGCTTTGATATCCCGGTCGATGTCGAAACGTTCTAGGGAGTGGAGTAGCGTATTTGTTGATACATTGTTAAAAGCTCCTTCTATATCAATGAATATGGCTAGAGTAAAGATTTTTAGATCGAAAGATCTTTCTATGTGGTGAACTACTTCATGAAGCGCAGTTTCTACTGAGCGTCCCTCTAAATAAGCGTGTTGTTTGAACTTCAACAGCTCATTTGGGATTTGAGATTTAACCATGTTATCGACTATTCGCTCCATGGTTTTCAGTAGGAAGGATGTAAGACTTATCGGTCGATAGGCCTTAGGGTTCGCGTAGCTTTCCTTTCCCGGCTTTGGTATGAAGACCACTTTGGCCTCCTGCCATGCTCTGGGGGTATACGCAAGTTTTAGGCAAGCAGAGAATATGCCAGCCAGACTACTGCTAATCAAGTCCCCGCTCTTTTGTAATAGAGCAGGAAAGATTTCATCTGGGCCTGCTGCCTTAAAGGGGGCAAAGCTTTGTATTGCCTTAATTACCATATTTTCGGTTATTCTATCATATCTTTCCTCTCGATATTGTTCCTCATTAGGCCCTTCATATTGTTCCCCTTCGGGTCCCGTCTGCTGTTCCACGTTGGTTCCAGTTCGTCGGGACACATTGGTACCAATTTCAGGGTCCCTATTCGGCCCATATTCTTCGGTAAGAAAGTGTGTTTCCATCAATATTCTTAAGGACTGTTCCATCGATTCCGCCCGAATCCCGTCCCTATCGACAAGAGTTTCAGGCTGCGAATGGGTTTTCGATAAGAATTTCTTGATTTTTGAGACGTCATTAACGCTATCAACCTGTTCACAGAAGTGTCTCCAGGAGTTGCGTTTGGCTATTCGAATCTTCTTGTTGTAATCCCTGAGCTTAACATGGTAGTCATCCCAGTATATTGCGTGTTTTTTACGACGAGCCCTATTGAAAAGTCTTCGGACATCCTTCCAAAGATTTATCAGTTCCCCTGTTAGCCAGGGTTTATCTCGGGGAGATCTCCTTTCCCGGAATGGACAGCATTCCTTGAAGGACTCAATTAGGCTCCTCGTTATTTTGTCCACTTCCTCGTCAACCTCTTCGACATACCTTAAGTCTGTGCGAGGAGTAGTTAGACGGGCTTGTATATTTCTTCTAAATTTAGGCCAATCAGTCTTAGCCTTATTCCTGAACTTGATGGGTTCAGGTGGTGGGTGTGTCAGTTTAAATAAAATGTATCGATGATCCGAGAAGGAATGTTCGCTAGAGACATGCCAATCTTGGATATCATCCACTAAATTTTTCGAACAAATTGAAATATCTAGAACCTCTTCCCTTAATTTGTTAACAAAGGTTGCCGTGTTCCCAACATTAAGGGTAAAAAGGTCATTTTCGTTAAGGAATTCAAGTAAAGCATCCCCCCTTTGGTTACAGTTCGAACTTCCCCAAGCTATATGGTGAGAATTCGCATCGCACCCTATGAGAATTTCCTTACCTGTTATCCTGGCCGTTTTTACCATCTCTTCAAGTTCCGACGTCGGTGGAGGTGTCGGTGAGTCCGACGGGAGATAAACCGATGCTAAGAGCATTGGTTGGCTTCCGTGTTGCAGGACGGTGGCATCTGCGGTGGACAAGTCTGGGGAAAAGAGATAGTTTAGGTTTTTGTGACAAATAATACAAGTTCTCGGTCGAGTTCCTGTATGAGCATAGAAAATTTGGTAATTAGGATCATTTAGTCTAGTAACCTTGTCATTTACCGTCCAAGGTTCCTGTACTAGAACGACATGTAACTTACCTTTTTGTAGTTTTTCCATCAGAGTTTGAGTAGCCGTTTTGCTCCGATGGAGGTTGATCTGCATGAGCATGATCATTGTTCGGCTAAAAGTTTATCTTCTTGGGAGTTGGTTATTTCTAACTCTCCCTTTTTAGCTGAGGTGGATGGTGTTAGGACTGTGGAAGTCCCCTCACTATTGCCCGCCTTTGATTCATCATTTGCCTTCTCCCAACCAATGGTCGTCTTGCCTACTTTAAAGTAGACTGCGGCTGAGACGAAGAAGGCTTTACCCTTAGTGGTCTTTAGGCTGGCCATTGACTCCTGATCAATCCCCACCACGATAAGAGTGCCGTCTGGGCCCTCCTCTCTGTGGAAGATCTCCCATTTGTCAGTGGCTAGACCTTTATTTTGCTTTCCCAAGACCTTCACAACGTCTTCGCTAGCAAGTTTGCTGCCCCAACCTTTTATGAAGAAGGAGGCTTTGGTCAGGGATGGAATGTCCGCCTTTTTGACTAGGGATAGTTTGGCACCATCCCAAGGAGCTGGTATGCATTCCACCATTTTCTCCAGGGTTTGTACACATGCATTGGATGCAAGTTGTAGCATTAGTACATCCATGGAGAACCTGCAGCTGTTAATTTGGATCTTCCGGTCATCGTTCTCGGCCTCTAGGGTGTATTCCAGGATCCTTTTATTGAATGCCTCTTCGAGAACTTGTCTCTGGGCTATAGGGATTTTGCCTGTGGGACTACTTGAATCGACAATGGCGTAGCAGAGTTCGTCCATTGCTGGTCTTTTCGCCATACTAGCATATGAAGTCGATTGTTCCTTGCCTGATGGTGCAATCTGTTTTCTCTTCATTGCTTGTCTTTCACCTTTGGAAGGGTTCTGCACTTGCAATGAGGGATTACATTTTGCATCACTTTTCCTAGTTGACGTTGGCCCAATAACCTCTCCTTTGGATTGAGTTCCCGTGATGGTACCTCTGATCTTCTGGTTGGGGTTATTGGTCAACTGTGTACTAGTTGGCATGGAGTTTCTCTTCTTCTTTTTAGCTTCTGCAATGTTCTGCTCCTCAGGAGAACGTATCCGCTTTCCCACTTCCGAGGATGCGGGTGTAGCAGGTCCATTATCCTTTGGAGCATCTTGCTTCGCTTCAGCTTGTTGAGTTTTCTGGTTCATTTTGGCGATTTTTCGTCGTTGGGCCCCAGATAACCTTTTCTTATTGGTAGAGAGTTTAGCTATGCTGGCGCTTACTTCCTCTACCATTTTATTAACTTCTGAGTTTGCCTTTTCAGGCTGTGTGGCAATGATTGTATCATTGCCTTCATTTGAGGAGTTCGATTCGTCGGAATCCGAACCTGTCGTGTGAGGTTGAGGTCGCACAAGGCTCCTTCTCAGATCCGACTCCTCAATCTCCTTATTTTGGGTTTTTCTTGTAACATACCCATCTATGGAGGCCAAGTTACCAACCTCCGTAGTGGACTTGCAGTCAAGTGATCTCGACGACTGTGGGCCCGCTTGCTCACCACACTTAGCCGCCGAACCCTCTCCTACACTCATATATCCCATAGTATACCCGCCAGTTTCCGTCCGTGTGCACCAGAACAATTTTTCTGGCCCAAGGTCAGATATTTTGTGCAAAATTTATGAATACAAAGTTTTTCACTATGTGGTTAGGGTATAATGAGTTTGCCCTGATGTTTGTAACTACCAAACATATTGGACCTACACCCATCTTTTATTACAGGGATCAACTCAAAATCACTTTCTAAGTCGATTTAACGATGTCCGTCCGTCCGTCTGTGTGTTATGGATACAAAAGTTGTTTTTTTTTTGCGCAAGTTTTTTTTTATTTTTTATACTGACAGAAAAAGGAAACGGTAAAGTTGACACGAGTTGTAATATACTTATAAAAAAGGGTTGAGACATAATGTGTTTAATTGTTAAATTATATTAATGGGTAAAATCTTTTTATTGCGACAGGTTCATTCACATATGTATTTTTTAAAAACATTAATAGTTTTAATACCTGACAAAATGGGGAAAAAAATTTAAATAACAGATAAATGGTAAAAAACTATTGCGACACACCCTTTTAAGATATGAGCAGGTATGCTTCACCCTTTGAAAGGGGTTAGGGTCTGGGTTTATATGCTTCAAAAAGTGGAACAAATTGCATTTTACATATTTGCAAGAAAGAGTATTTATAGTAATGTTTCCACAATTATTATTCATTAGAGGTTGAACAATGGCTAAGTACCGTTATAGAGATCTCGCTGAAATTTATTTTCAACAAAAAGATGTAGACGATTTAATTTTGCACATACTGAGTGTTACAGTTTCAGCAGTATGATTTATATACTTTACCAAAAACACTGTATAATTTAAACAAAAGTGAAACAATAGTTTTCATAGATTTATTAATATTTGTCATATAATTTTCTATATAATTGTTTCATTATTCTTTTAAAATAAACGATGAAAGCAACAACAGTTTTCAATTTTTAAAAACTACGGTTTTTTTTGTAATTATTTTGAAATTTGTTGGATATTTATTGTGATAATTTTATCTGAGCTTTGTCAGATTTTGCCATATTTTGCTCGCGTACATTTTTTGAACTATATGCGATAATTTCGAGTAGTTTTGTCGATGCCCGGTGGATACAATTTAAGTTCTTCTCAATCGGTTCCGGATTGCAATGCCTCGTCTGAAGTTATATCACCAATTCGTATTGAATATGATGAAGAAATAAACACTACAATGATGGAACCAGAACCTACAATTCGGAACCAATTGTCTGATGTCATTGCCAATTTGCAGAAATTAACAAGGGTTGTTATTGAAAGTCGTGGTGAAATCGATCCCTTAAAGCAGCAAATTCAAGTTTCCTCCAGAACTAACTTGAATGAAGAAAGCAGAAGTGAAATTCCCGAAACAAATGTTTTGCCCCATGGCGCTCAATCTCATCCTAGGATCGTGCCTTCTGTTCATGTACTCCTAGTTGTTTGCCGTTTGTACCTAATACCGTTGTTTCTGATGAAGAGCCACGTGCTCCAACTGATTTCTCGAGCCATGATATTGTTGCTTCTTCATGATTTACCAACGTTCTCCGGCAATGCTGATGAGTGGCCATTGTTTCTAGCCAATTTTAAGGACACAACTGATGTCTTCAAATGAAGTTGTCGTCAGAATCTTATGCGTCTTCATAAATGCCTTTCTGGGCCAGCTAAAGAAGCTCTCTCATATATGTTAATATATCCGAACAATGTCCCAAAGGCCATAGAAGAATTGAAGTTTAGATTTGGTCGTCCTGATATTCTAATTCGTTTTCCAATTCAAAAGGTTCTCTTCCAATAACGTGGTATTATTTAAATGATTACTGCATCCTGTTAACGTTCAAAACGCAACGACGTTTCTTACCCTTGTTGAAAATACAATTATTTGGTACATTTTTCTATGAGTAATAACCGGAAATTGTTTTCAAATTCAAAAAGTTCAACAATTTCCGGTTATTACCCATAGAAAAATGGACCAAATAATTGTATTCTCAACAAGGGTAAGAAACGTCGTTGCGTTTTTAACGTCAACAGGATGCAGTAATCATTTAAATAATACCACGCTATTGGAAGAAATGGTTTCAAAACTTCAGTTAGATCATCAATTTGCATGGGCAAAAGCTGCTTGTGCTATAAAACCATTTCCCATAATTGTAGAATTTTCAAAATGGTTTGGTGATTTGGCAAAAGTAATAAGTTTGATGCCAAATATACATATCTCAAAAAATTCAGCCTATCAAACAAATGTTGGTTATAGATATCAAGAAGCCAAAGTTAAAGTGTGATATTTGCAATGAGAACATTTAATATTTAATTGCAAATCATTTGCTGAAATGTCTATAACTTTACGTTGGGAAAATGTTGAACAGCTAAAATTATATTTTTGTTGACTCCATAAAGGTCATGGTTCTAAAAGCTGCCGTTATAAGAAAGTATGTGGTATAAATAACTGTAAAATACATCACCACAGATCGTAGCAGTAGAAGCACAGAATCCTTCAAAACAGTTGCTAAATTGCAGAGAGCAACCAAAAATCGAAAATCCAGTTTCACATTTTCGTAGATGCTAGTCAAGATATTTCTCTTGTGTTTGGGAAAATTAGATGTGCACCTTTAAAACTAATGAGCATCCCACGTTTGGTACTCCAAGCTGCCATTCTGGGTTCAAGATTGAGTGAGGCAGTTGTACAAAATCACGAGCTGCAAATTGCATCAGTACATTCCTGGTCTGACTCTCAAACTGTACTATAATGGATAAACTCAACTGAAAAATGTGTGAAAGCATTAGTAAGTCATCGTATAGGGGAAATTTTGAGTATGTCTAACCCAAAGCAGTGGAGATGTACCCACACACCAAAATCCTGCAGATGTTGGAACTAGAGCTATTTATCCACTAAAATTAACAAAAAACAATGCTTGGATAAGTGGTCCTAAATTTCCCATAACTATCATAGAAGAAGAGATCAAGGGAATTGTACTTATAACTAGAATATCCGCTAATTGGTTGATTGACTTTTCCCGATTTTCTTACTATATCAAACTTAAAAGAACTATGGTATGGATACTTCGTTTTGCCAAACTTGTTCCTAATGTCTCAGAAAATAAGCATCCAAAAGATTTTGATACTGCTGATAAGCTGATATGTAAGATGGTACAATCAGAATGTTTTTTGAATAAAATCAATTCATTAAATAACCAAATACCAGTTTCTAAAAATAGATGACGAAGGCATACTACCTATTCAAGGACATTTAGACAACGGTCAATATTTGCCATTTGAAGCCCGAAGACCTATTATATTGCGTCAAGATCATTAGGTCTCAGAATTGATTATGAAGTTTCAAAAATCACCATCAGAATATGAGCCCTTCTATAAATGAATTACGGCAGAACTATTGGTTGCAACATGCTAAATCCGTATTCAATTTAAATTAAACGTAATTGCCATATTTGCAGGTTTGATTCAATTCAACCAAAACCACCTTCAATGGGACAACTACTCCTGATCGCGTTACTCCATATGTACGTCCATTTACATACACAGGCGTAGATCTTTTTGGGCCCTTCAATGTGTCAATTGGCCGTAGAAAAGAAAAGAGATGGGTTGTTATTTTCACTTTTCTCACTTTTCATGCAGCACACCTTGAACTTGCAGATAATATTAATGCAAATATCGGAACGCAATTTGCAATAAGTGCTCAAAAACGGGACATATTGCCAAAGTGTGTATGTCCAAAAGTGATAACAACAACAATAACAACACAAACTCTCAAGACGGTCAACAAAAACGAAACAATAAGCGCGAAGAAAAAACAATCGACGCGATAGAGTACGTATATAACATTCAAGAAACGGGAAAAATTTAAGAAAACAATAACAAAGCATACATAAACATTGAAATTTGTAACAAAATTATTAGTTTTCAAATGGATTCGTGCGCGACAATTTCGGTAATCACAAAAGACACTTATAAAGTTTTGGGTTCACCAAAATTAAACAAATCAGAAAGAACATTGTACGGGTACGGTCAAAAACAAATTCCACTCTTAGGCGAATTTAATCCGAAAATTACATGTGGACATAAATACCAAAATACCACTATTGCCGTCGCGAATATCGAAAGTCGAAATAATTTATCTGGTGCAAATTTGTTTAACACGTTCAGGTTTAAAGAACAGCACGTAGCAGCTGTGTCGACTCAATATGATACAAATATAAACAATTGTGTTAAAGAACACGCTAACGATTTAAATAAAAAATTCCACAAAGTGTTTCAAGCAGCACTTGGTACAGTAAAATACCTTAAAGCCAGCATTCAACTCAAACCCAATGCATAGCCAAAATTTTACAAAAGTGAACCATACCTTTTTCGCTAATTCCAGCATTTAACAAGTAAGAGTGTTAAATCCGGCTGTGCCGAATCTTTGGTACCCTCCACTTCGGTTTGAGTATTGATAATAAATGTAAACAATATATTTGAATAAGCCAACAATTTGTTAAACTTAATACCAAATTATTTCAGCAAATTCTTTGGGTTGATCCGCCTAACAGATGATTTTTGTTATTTCAAGAGTTGGTCTATAAAGCTTTCTCACATTAGTAATTCGCGCTCCAACGAGGAAAGATCGTTTTCGTCTTTTCTATTATTATTTCGGATAAAAGAAAACATGTTTCGGAGTTTGCTTTTTGGTCGTCGTGGTTGGTTTCCGGTTATATGATATAACCTCTCGTTTAATTTAAAGTTTTTGCAAAGTAAATAGCTCGCCCTAACCTTCAATGCGAAAAAGCTCTCTCAATTTTTTTGTAAAATTATTGCCATATTTGGAAAATAAACTTTTTTTACAATTAAAAGGGAGTTTTCTCTATTAAATTTTGTGGTAACACAAAATAACACAATACAATACAAAATGTAACCCAGTGATGCCAACTTTTGATTTTGAATTAAATTATGTTAATAAAATATATTTTCATTTATTGACTCCAAATACTACTACCTGGGAATTATTATCGAACTTCAATTTTTTCGATTTTACTTTGCCCACCATGAAGTCAAATTTTGAAGTCATCATGAAGGATGAGGGATGCCAAACGCAAAAAACCAGACGTCCCAAAAATATAAAATAAGATAATTTGTTATCTTTATTTTCTGACAAACTTCAAATTTTCATCCACAAAAATTGTGAAAAATAATATACATATAACATTCTCAGCAAATTGCGCTTTATTTATGTAACAATTTTTATGTTCGCAATTCTTAAATATCATGTGAGGTTTTCTAAACTTCATTGAATTTAAATTAATGTTTTCTTATCCTGAAATGCTATTAATATCTCTTGAACGGCAATATTTTTTTTAAATGTGTTTTTTGAATTTCAATTTGTGTTTAAAGAATAAAATTTATATTTTTAAAATTCAATTGATGTGTCTAAATTTCAAGTTATTATATCCGACGTTTTAATATGATTTTCAGAAATTAAATTGATATTTTCTAATTTATAATTGGAAATCTGAATTTCAGTTTTGATACCCTATACCACTATGTGGTTTGGGTATAATGATTTTGTGCTGCTGTTTGTAACTACCAAAAATATTTGACCTAGACCCATCTTTTATTATACCGATCGAATCAGAATCACTAACTGGTTCGATTAAACGACGTCCGTCCGTCCGTCCGTCTGTGTGTCCATCTAAACTTTGTAATCAAACTGCAGGTCGCAAATATGAATATATTTTGATGAAATTTGGTATATAAGCTTTTATCGGCCACATGATGAACGCTGTTGAAAGTGGTGGGAAGCGGTCCATGTTCAGACCAAGCCCCCATACAAATGACCCTTATGAAATCGACATAAATTGCCATAAGATCCAAATTGTCATATAGATCTTACTCAAATTAGGTTTGTATGCATCCATTAATGAGTAGTCCAAAAATTATCCCTATGGGACAACTCTTAGTCATAGGCCCCATATAGAACTGCTTCCCGATCTTCACTTAAATCTATCAAAAAACAAAAATATTGCACTGATTCTTCTCAAATTTTGTTTGTATATATTTTTGCAAAATACAAGAGACTTTACCAAACATAGTCAGGATCGGTCCATTTTTGGGCCTAGTCCCCATATAGATATAGCATCCGATATGAACTTTTTCATATCTGCACTCAAATTTGGTTTATGCTTATTTTCTATGTCCAGTTAGTTGGGCCTATGAGATAGAGTCTTTAAACGCATGGTATAGGGTATCATACAGTCGGTCTAGACCAACCATAATTTTCTTACTTGTTAGAATTGATATTTTCTTAAATTTGATGGAAAATTTTAAAGCTGCAATTTTGTATTTATGTGAAAAATAATGCTTTAGTAATTATAAACAATTTTTAAAAAATATATATAATCGCAATCAGATATTTTGTAGGTAAAGCAGAATAATAATTTGATATAACTATGTAGAACTGTTAACATTCATTTTAAAATAGAGATATCTATTGCAAAGCTAATGAGAACAAAAATTGTGGCGCCATCTACTGTGGTAGTGTCACACTGCGCAAAATGAAGTGACACTCTGTTAATGCAGAAGAAATGTGTTTTCCCTTAAACAAAATATTGCAGAATTTTATATAAATAAAATAACATACCAATTTATTTCTAACATGCGGTTATTATGGATATACGAACATATATAGAATATATGTATATTATTTTATTATATAATATATGTATGTATGTATATGTAAATATTACATATAAAAAATACATCACCAAAATACTACAATATCAACATCAATGCAATTTATATTACTTTTTTTAGCTAATAAATATTACTTTTTTTAATAATAAACAAAAACCATACGTTTCATAATTTTTCCATAATTCTTTTACAAATATGACCATAAGTTTGGCATATTAACTTCTTGTTGTGTTTATAAAATAGAGTTACCGAGTTCATCATTGTTAATGCCAAAAATTGAAATCCCCTTTTTGGCATTAAATCCGTCCGTAGTTCCCATCCTCATTCGTGCCAATCCAAAGGGACAGTACAAAGAGATAGAAAATGGCACACACTTTCTATCTTTTTCCTAAATTTAGTACTAAACACTGGAATGAAAAATGTAACTAAATATGTCGTAGATGCTATTTCCTAAAAAAGGGCATTCGCATAATTAGTTCAGTGACTTAGCAGCTGTCGAAAGGATCTCCATCACCAACAATCCAACCTATCCATTGTGGTCCGTCACCAACATTCCAACAAAAGAAACATTGGTCCCATCGAACCGGATTGGAGAAATAAATAATTAATACTCATCAGGAGTCATCTTACTCGCTATTTAAAACAACAATAAAACAGATGTCTTTGGACCATTTTATTCGTTTAGCGGATAGCTTAGTCGAATTCGATTCTGACTTTACAGATAATTGTTACCCTATCAACTCTCTCCATGCTATTGAAGTCCACAGAGATGAAATAAAGAATCTTTGGTCAAGAATCCAAACCGCTTACTAAAAACTTGTCTTCGAAGTAGAAAACGAAGATGATAGCAAAAGGAAAAATACTCAGAACATAGAAATTTAGAATCATTAAAAGTCAAGTACAAAAGTACTTATATTACTTACTGTAATTGTCAGGCTATGCTATCAGAGCTGTATGATTCTCGTAAATCTGAGTCTGGTCCTAAAGTAAGCCATTCAGAATCTGAAGCTAATTCTTCTCAAGCCTCTAACGATTCCCATAGTGTTCATCTTCCGCCTTGTGATATTGAGGTCTTTAATGGCGATTACTTGCTTTGGCCCACTTTCCGGGATTTGTTTACGGCAATTTACATTAATAATTCGAGATTAACTCATATTGAAAGACTTCTTCACCTTATCAAAAAAACTGCTGGTGAACCGAGGGACATAGTCAAAAAAAGTCCGTTGACAAATCAAGGTTTTGATATAGCCTGGGTAGTACTCATTATGGGCATCTCCGAATGTTGTTCAACCTACAGTCCATAACTTCAGAATCTGGAATTGCGATTAAACAGCTTCAACGCGATATATCATCCTGTATTTCTGCTCTTCAGTTATATGATATCGATGTTGCAAGTTGGGATCCAATATTTGTCTTTCTTTGCACCAGTCGTCTCCCGCATACAACTTTGAGCTTATGGGAGCAGGGTTTAAGCGATAAGACATCCATTCCAAGCTGGTCTACTTTAGACGCTTTCTTGACAAATCAGTATAGGACCTTAGAATCTATTGCTGAGAATCATACTAATTCTAACGTCAAGTCCAATGAATCGAAAACTAAAACTTTAAATCCAAACAAAATTAGTGCATTTCAAAATAATGTTTCAGAACCAAAGTATTCATTGTGTCCCAACGATTCACATATTATTCGAAAGTGTCCAATATTTCTTAAAATGAACTATTCTTTGAGGTTTTCAGAAATTAAAAAACAAAGATTATGCTTGAATAGTTTCTCAAAAACTCAAAGCGTGAAAAGCTGTAATAGTAAGCACAATTGTTTGTAATGCAACAAGCCTCATAACACTTTACTGCATAAAGAAAGTGATATTTCTAAGCCTCCTTATTCCGAGCAGCTACCTAGTACGAGCACTAATTGCAACCTTAACCCACTCTCAGCTCCATTTTCAGCTAGATCAAATTCTCAACCAATAGAGTCCACAAATATTGCTAGGTACTGCGATAGAAAACATATGCCATGTAAATATGAAATATAAAGCACAAGCTCTTATAGATTCTGGATCTGAGTGTACTTTTATTTCTGAGCGCCTGTTTAATCTCCTTAAACTACCTTCCCAACGTACAGATGTACAAATTTCAGGATTAAACAACACTATATCTGCTAAGGTTCAACGGGAGTGTTCACTAGTACTTAGCTCTAGATTCAGCGATAATGTAGAGATATAAGCAGGTAATCTTCCAACTCAATCTGTTGAATCATCAATATTTTCCAATCTTCCCGAGATTCAGCTAGCTGACTCTCAATTTTATAATAGTTCCAAGATTGACGTCCTGATTGGTGGTGATTTGATTCCATCAATCATGCTTTCGGGGGTAAAACATGAAGTTTGTGGCTCCTTAATGGCGCAAGAAACTGTATTCGGATGGATACTTACTGGCCCCATTACACTTAGTTCATCCACATCTTGTTCCACATTAGCGTCGTATGTGTGCGAGATCTCTCTAGATAAAGAGATCTCACGTTCTTGGGAGGTGGAGAATCTTCCACGGAAGAACTTGATCTCCCCATCCGATAAATTTTGCGATGATCTGTACCAGAGGACCACACAAAGAAATAAAGATGGCAGATATATAGTTTCGTTGCCATTTAAGGAAGGATATCCTGAGAAACTCCATCTTGGTCAATCCCGATCGAGCGCTGTTGCACAGTTCTATAGAAATGAAGCTAGATTACTTCAAACTCCATCCTTTAAAAGTGAATATGATGAAGTTGTACAAGAATATGTGCACTTAAATCATATGTCCGTAGCCACTTCTCCTGATTTTCTTAAAGTTCCGTTGCATTATTACTTACCTCATCATGCGGTGATTAAACCAGAAAGTACAACCACAAAGGTCCGTGTGGTTTTCAATGCTTCAGCTCCATCCTCCAATGGGATAAGTTTAAATGATATACTCCATATAGGTCCAGTTCTACAAAATGACTTAACTCTCTTGATACTTAAATGGCGATTTTTCCGATATGTGTTCAATGCTGACATTCAAAAGATGTACAGACATATATTAGTGAATCCAGAACACACTCCCTATCAAAGAATTATACTTCGGAAAGATCCAAATCAAATCATCCAAGATTTTGAATTGAAAACCGTTACCTTTGGGGTAAACTGTGCTCCATATTTAGCTATTCGGACCATATTGCAACTCGCTGATGATGTCCAAGCAATTTATCCAATTACTAGAAACATTCTGCGAAATTATATGTATGTTGATTATGCACTTGCCGCTGCTCACTCTATTCCAGAGGCAAATAAATCCAAAAATGAGCTTATCCTTGCTCTCAAATCAGCTGGGTTTTCACTGAGAAAATGGACAGCAAATTCCAAAGACGTCCTTGCAGATATCCCGCCCGAACATCTCCTTAATGAAGATTTCCTCGACTTTGAAGACAGCAGTTCAGCGAAAACTTTGGGAATTCGTTGGAACGCTCGGTCGGATTCATTCTATTTTACAACAAAGCCTTTTCCTGAATATTCCACGTATACAAAACGAGAAGTCCTGTCTCAAATTGCCAGACTATTTGATCCTGCTGGATGACTTTCTCCTTGTGTGGTGCTCGCCAAAATCCTTATGCAGAAAATATGGATCGCAGGAACAGAATGGGATGGCGTCCTTTCTCCAGAGTGCCTTTCTCAGTGCAAAACTTTTCAATCCAATTATTCGGCAATTAACAACATACATATTCCTAGATGGCTTAATTTTATTCCAAATGCTGAAATTCAATTCGATGGATTCTGCGATGCATCCGAAAAAGCATACGCAGCATTATACATCTGAATAGCTAATGGTGACTCCATATCCACTCACTTGGTCTCGTCAAAAACAAAAGTCGCTCCTATTAAAACGCTTTCCATTCCTAGATTAGAGCTCTGTGGAGCCGTTCTTCCAGCAGAAATGTTAGACAACCTTATTCCAAAGTTAGATATTGACAACTTCTCTACTTTCTGTTAGACTGACTCCACAATTATGCTTTCCTGGCTAGCTAAACCCCCGTGTTCCTGGTTGACCTTTGTCGCTAATAGGATTTCAAAGATAGTTCAGATAGTTGAACCTCAGCAATGGTATCATGTCACATCAGAAAATAATCCTGCCGATTTAGCTAGCCGTGGTATTTTTCCTCAGGATATTATTCACAATAACCTTTGGTGGCAAGGACCGCAGTGGCTTCAAGGTTCCAATACAGATTGGAATTGCCCCAGTTCAAAAGTTTTCCAGAAACTGATCTGGAAAGGAAGCCCATGAAAGTCTATTTTACCTACTTCCACAATTTTGATGATATTTTAGAACGTTTTTCGTCATATTCCACGCCAATGAGAGTCATAGCATATGTATATCGATTTTATTACCGAACACATCCAACATGTCGCACTAGATTTCACAAAGAGTCGATTATTGTTACTAGTTCTGAAATTGTTGCTGTACGTGACAAACTCATTGCCACGTACCAAAAAAGCGTTATATCCTAACGAATACCAAGCACTGTCTTCAAAAAAGTCCATAGCTTCTTCGAGTCCAATTATGAACTTAAATCCATTTCTCGATCAAGAAGGGTTAATTCGTTCGTGTGGTAGACTTGAAAATTCTCCCGGACTATCATACAACGAAAAACATTCTATAATTCTTCCGTACAATTGTCAATATTCGCGACTCTTAGTCAAATTCGTTCACGACATTACCCTTCATGGAGGTAATCAGTTAGTTCTTCGTATTGTCCGGAATCAGTACTGGATTCCAAAAGTCAAAAATCTGATTAAAACTACGATTAACGAATGTAAACCCTGTATCTTATACAAGAAAAGATGTCAAAAACAGATAATGGCTGCATTACCTCCTGTTAGATCTGAAATTTCCCGTCCATTTACACACACTGGCCTCGATTTCGCAAGTCCTTTCGACATTAAAAGTTATTCCGGAAGAGCATGTCGAATTACAAAAGGATATGCGCGTATATTTGTCTGTTTCTCTACAAAGGCAATACATTTAGAAGCCACTTCAGATTTGTCCACGTCTGCATTCCTAGCTGCCTTCAATCGCTTTGTTTCACGACGCGGGTGTCCGCTCCACCTACATTCTGATAATGGAACCACATTTGTTGGCGCTTCCAGGACACTTGCCAAAGAATTCCTTCAAACATCTCATGAAGCGGTGGCTGCTAACTATGCCCATCAAAACATTGCGTGGCATTTTATTCCGCCCGGAGCTCCGCATATGGGTGGTTTGTGGGAAGCAGGAGTTAAAAGTTTTAAGTCCCATTTCAAAAAGGTTTCTGGCTGCTTTAAGTACACTTTCGAGGAATTCTCCACACTATTGTCTCGTATAGAAGCGTGTTTAAATTCTCGTCCATTGGCGCCACTTTCTCAAGATCCTTCCGAATTAGCTGCGTTGACTCCCGGGCATTTTCTTATAGGTACCCCAATACTGGCTCCAATAGATCCACCGATTAATGAATCGGCAGCATCCATAACCAATCGCTGGCAACGGCTAAAGCTTGTGCACAAAAACTTTTGTACCCGATGGAAAATGGAATATTTGAAAGAATTGCAAAAGAGAGTAAAGTGGCAAAAACCAGAGGAAAATTTAAAAGAGAATTCACTTGTCGCTATTAAAGATGAAAACCTTCCTCCAAATTCTGGCGTCTTGGCAGAGTCGAAAAACTATATTTCGGGTCCGATAATCGGGTTCGTGTTGCCGATGTCTTTACTCAGAAAGGAAAGATTACTCGGCCAATAACAAAATTAGTAGTCCTCTGGGCAGATTAGTTAGTTTTATATTATTATCCTTCTTTACAGCTCACTATGCCTAGAAATTCAACCAATCAGAAGCGCGATAAGAAACAATCTCGTCATCGTAATCCACAATCGAAGCTTCCCTCGAAACAAAAATCGTTCATATGCAGACTTTGTCATCAGCTTCATCCATTAAAATCCTGTAGGAAATTTTTGGCTCTGAAGATAACCGAACGCCTTCAAGCTGTTCGGATCCACAAATACTGTGTCAACTGTCTGGCACTTGACCACTCCCAAGGGATATGTTTGTCCAATCACGGTTGCAAAAAGTGCAAAAAATTCAACCACACACTTCTGCATATAAATCCCAGGCTAACCAGAAATCTTTCGGCTTCACCATCGCGCTCTCCAACCCCACGACCATCAACGTCTACGAGCGTTCGTCCTAGAGAAACCTCACCCGTGTCGAAATCTTCCACCAAACCTTCCACCCAATCTGCACCTAAAATCTCTTCGCTTACCGATATTTTGCGACAGAATAGCATTACTCTCCTTCCAACGGTGCTGGTTAAGTTGGAATCCACAACTAAACATGCACGCTGTCTCCTAGATTCCGGCTCAGCAATAAGCCGCATTTCTAAAAGGTTCGTCGAAAAGCTTGGTCTAACAACATTGACCCTCCAAGATGAGACAATTTGTCCGTTGACTCTGAAATCCAGGTTCGATTCAACTTCGAAAATAGAGGGAACCTTTAGGGTCGACAATCGTCTCACCCTTCAAACTCCAGCACAATCGTTACCTGAATCATATAGGAAAAACTTTCGAGATCTCTTTTTGGTAGATTCAAAGATTTACGAGTCTGCAGGAATTGATGCCATTATAGGTGTGGATATGTACCCTAGGGTGATTTGCGAAGGCGTTATCTCTAGGACAGGCTTTCCAACTGCCCAAAGTACCATATTTGGTTGGACCATTTATGGTTCATGTTCAATTTAAATAATAATAATATCAGCATTATCAAACGCATTTCTTAAGCAGAACAAACGTACTTTTACTCATGTATCTCTATATTTTATCTCGCCAAAATGTAAATTATCAATTTAATTAAATAATGAATTATAATGAATTATTATGAATTTAAATATTATTTGTTACATATTTCTCTAAGTTTACTTTATATTCAAGTCAAGCGAAAAAGTATCTACGACGTTCCTACATCCGAGGTTTCCTTTCATTAATTGCATTAATGTTAATGCCAAAAATTGAAATCCCCTTTTTGGCATTAAATCCGTCCGTAATTCCCATCCTCATTCGTGCCAATCCAAAGGGACAGTACAAGGAGGTAGAAAATGGCACACACTTTCTATCTCTTTCCTAAATTTAGTACTAAACACTGGAATGAAAAATGTAACTAACTAAATATGTCGTAGATGCTATTTCCTAAAAAAGGGCATTCGCATAATTAGTTCAGTGACTTAGCAGCTTTCCAAAGGATCTCCATCACCAACCTATCCAACCTATCCATTGTGGTCCGTCACCAACATTCCAACAAAAGAAACAATCATATATGCTTATTTTTGGGGAAACGGTTAACATTTATTATCATTAGTATTATTTTAATAATATTTATGCTCTACAATTAACAAACTTCCGTTTTTCTATGCAAAACCTTAATTGCAATTTTATAATAATCCAGTAAATTTGCATTACGTTTTTAACAGGGTAACATTATTCATCATTAATGGCAGCAAGCAATAATGATAGAACAAACTTAACGCCCAGTTAACCACACGTAACAGTAACGTAACGTGTCAGCTGTTTTTAGTTACATGAAAAGCGTTGGGACGTTCCGGCTACGTTGAGTAATGTTCTAAATGCTTTTCATGTATAATTATATTATATTATATATATACTATTTAGAGTATTTTGATATTTGCAAAACTTGCGATGTTAAATGGTGTCTCGACTAGCTACAATTCATGGCAATGAACAAGTCAATGGCTAGTGGAGACCGCTAATGTTGAAATGACAGAAATTCTGCATTAAACCCTGCCATTAATTTGAAGTTTCATTCGATTTTGACGTTTAAGTATTTTAAAATGGCGCAACTTAAGTCAAGTAAAAGCCAAATTAATAATTTCATTAATATGTATCGCGAATGTGAGTGTTTATGGAACTACAAAAGGGAAACTATAAAAAACGGATTTAAAAAGAAAAGCGTGGGAGGAAATTGGACACAAATTTAAGTGTTTACAGTTCAAAGACATTTTGGAAATGAAATGTCTTGACATAATTTGCCCATTTCGTGTTTTGACGTTATTATATTTATCTGACTTGAACATGAACATTGCCATGAGTTACTGCTAGTCGAGACACCGTGTTATAAAAATTCCAGAATAATGATATTTATTATATATATTACATATATTTTTTATGTTGATAATTTAGATTTTTGTTGACCTGTTATGTTGTGGAAGGGTGTTTAAAGATTCTCTTTGTTATAAGAACATTTTGTTAAAAATAAATAAAAACAAGTTTTTTTTTATTTTTTTTATTAATTTTTAAACAATATTTATAACAATATTCCTTTCCAATATATTTCTATCAACTTTATTGATCATCATCAGGGATAATCTGATAAATAACAATAAAAATAGAATTAAAAACACAAATAATTTTGAATTGATCATTAACAAAAAACAATAAAAATCATTTAAAAATTATATTTTCCTTAAAAACAAATTTTTAATTTGTTTGAGTTGTAACCTTCTTTTACACAATGTAATTGTCAACTAACTTTTGTTTTAATCGTTTGTGTTTGTCAACCGTATGTCTTTAGATCTTAGCGACGTTTTCCGTATCTCTCTTATAATTAAGAGCTTTGTCATTGAGAACATTCATTATATGATGCATTTCCAACATAAATCTTTTCTTATAATTATTTTCCTCTTGTAAAATTTTTGTAGAATCAAAGTTTGGTTTATGTTTGTTTATTGAACAAAGTGCGATTTTTTGTTCTATTGGTCTGTTAATAGCTTTTAAATCCGATCGATGTGAGGATAATCTAGTTTTTAGTTTGGTTTTTGTTGTACCAATATAAACTTTGTTGCATATTTCTTTTTCATTGCCGTCACAACTAATTTCATATATTAGATTATATTTATCATCTTTATCTACTCTTGTTTTGGTTTTGCTAAATAATTTTCCAATTGTATTGCTTGTTTTAAATGCTAACTCGTATTTATCGCGATTGTAAATGTTGGTATTTTTTATTCTCTCAGACAACCCCGGTATATATGTTGTCGATTTATATATTTTTGTTGGTTTTGGTTCTCTGACAATCCTATTCTTAGATTTTACGTGTTCGATTAGATCTCGAATAGTTTTCTTGGGAAATTCGTTTTTGCGCAATGTTTCTTCGATAATAATAATGTTCTCTTTATAAAATTCTTCATCACTTATGTCCAAAACCCTTTTTATAAAATTTGTTGCCGTATTTATTATAATCCTACGAGGATGTTTCGAAAAGAAATTAATTAATCTTCCCGAAGCTGTAGTTTTCTGATGCCAATTTACCTTAAGGGTCTGTCCGGTTCTAATAACTACCGAGTCTAAATATGGTAGTTGGCCATCTATTTACCTCTTGTTCCTTCGCAAACTGAATACACCGGTTGTAAGAGTTTATCACTCTTAGGGTTTCGTTGACTGCGTCCCTTTTTATAATGGCGAAGATGTCATCAACGTCTTTGGTTAAAATTCTGGGTTTTGGTTCCACTAACTCCATTGACCAATCTAGCAGCTCTTCCATTACTATATCAGCAATTACAGGCGAAGCTGGTGACCCCATAGGCAATCCCTTCTGTTGCTCGTATATATACTTTTGATATTTAAAATATCTTGTGTCTTTAATGCAAAAAGTTAAAATTTCCATAAAAAGGTCTTTTGGTATTTTGGTATATTTTTGTAAAATGTCCCATTTTCCCTCAATAGTTTTTAGCGCCAAGTTTACTGGAATGCTTGGAAACAATGATATCACATCAAAAGATATCAAGATTTCATCGTTGTCGATTTTTGTATTGTTTGTTCTCGATTTAAATTGAACTTCATCTTTGACATTGTATTTAAAAATTTTAGTTAGATTTTTCAATATATTTACCATATATTTACATAAATCATATGCCGGGGAATTAATGGAAGAACAAATCGGACGTAGTGGTGTACCATTTTTATGGATTTTTGGTAATCCATATATACGGGGTGCTAAAGCGGTTTTATTAATTAATCTGAATTTATCTTTAGACTCAATTATCTTCATATTAAAAAGTTTTTCTACCAGTGAATTATTTTTATTTTGTAGAACTGTGGTCGGGTCTTTTGTTAGCCTTTTATAGGTGCACATATCACTTACTATTGTTCTCATTTTGTTTTCTTTTTCGTTTTTGGTTATTACCACTGTTTTATTACCTTTATCCGCGTTAAGGATTAATAAATCTTTATTCTTTGCTAAAAAAAAACTTGTTTTTATTTATTTTTAACAAAATGTTCTTATAACAAAGAGAATCTCTTAACAGCCGATATATTTTTTATTTAATATATGTACATATTTATATGTAAATATTACACACAAAAAATACAACATCAAAAGTTATTGTTTTTCTTTAAATAAATTAATACTTATTTTTTTTTTTTTGTAAATTTACATTGTTTTTTTTTTATTAGGAACTAGGTAGTTTAGCATTATTTACTTTAGATGAATTTTTACTCCCTTTATATTATTCTCTGCTTGTCGACAAAATTTGGATCGATTTTTAACCCCTTTCCCGTAACCCAATTGATCTGAATCTTTGCAAGCACGCTCGTGTTGATATAGAAAATGATCTTACAAATTTTTTTAGTGATGCCAAAACAATGGAAACTTTTAATTTTTTCTACCAGAGTTGATAAAAATGTACAAAGGGTTAGTCTTTACTATACTATTACCACAACGATCACAAAAACAACAAGTCCAGCTATGACAAGAATACAACATTTAGAATAACAACAAGAGCAATATAGAAATATCATATTTTTAATTTTTTTTTTTAATTTTTCAGAGATTTTCCTGGACCTGTTCCACCGGTTTTAATGACTTTTGAAACAGAAATCTTGCCATGATCTTGGTGAACCATTCTCACTAAAAATAATCACCCTAGCTGTCCTATTGAGGGCGTGATCATGACAAGAACAACATAGAAAGTCCTATTTTTTCAAGACTTTTTTAAGTTCTCCATTCAAATCTCGGGCCCTTATCAACCGATTTGGGCGATTTTAAACAGCAAACTTCTCAGAATGTTAGTTAATATTTTTCTATGCTAACGAGCATCCTAGCTGCCCGATTGAAGTTGTCAACGTGATTTCCACAGACGGAGAGACGGACAGACCGACAGAAGGACGTCGCTAACATCAACACCGCCTCTTATAAGGAGCACAAATATATATATTTTTTCCAGAATTTTTTTCTAATTATTACAAACGGAATGAAAAACTTATATATACCCTTAGCACACTGGGATGGATGGTATAAAAAAGAAATCGAGCGCTTACAACAAGTAGGCATCATCCAAGAAATTAAATTCAGTAATTGGGCATCCTCAATCGTCGTGACTACAAAACCTGATGGTTCACTTAGAGTGTGCGCTAACTTAAATGTGACGGTGCATCCACAAATCGGCATAGAGCAGTACCGTTAGGCCTTTTCCAATATAAGCGCCTACCATACCGCATCGCAAGCGCCCCTGCAATTTTTCAGAAACACTTGGAGCAGCTATTGTGCGGTATCGACGGATGCTGCAATTATTTGGACGATATTATAACCGCTTCCGCTACAATCGAAGAACACATCGAGCGTCTTATAAAAGAGTTCACCATCTTACAAGAAAACGGTATCTGCTGCAAAAAGGAAAAATGTGCGTTTTTCTACAAAAGCTCACATACTTAGGTAGTCAAATCAGTGCTAATGATATCCTAACAGTCAAAGAACTTCGATGTCCAGCAAACTTAAAAGAAGTAGAAGCCTTCATGGGAAAGGTAAATTACTACTACAACTTTATTCCGAATTATTCGCAACTCGCAGCACCTTCGCAGCTTCGACAAAAAGACGTAACTTTTGTTTGGGGTCATAAACAAAATCCTGCTTTTAATGAACTAAAGCAGCACATTAAAAAAGAGACAGAACTCGCTCACTATCAGGAGCATCTGCCGTTTACATTGGCAACTGACGCCTCATCCTACGGCATCGGCGCGGTATAATTGCACGTTTATACCGACGGTACCGAAAGACCGATTGCGTTCGCATCGAAAACACTCGATAAACATCAACGTAACTACAGCCAAATCGAAAAGAACACATTAGCCATAATCTTCGTAGTACAGCGTTTTCAGCAGTCTCTCTATGGAAGAAAGTTCATTCTCGTAACTGATCACAAGCCACTTGTGAGTATTTTTCATTCCAACAAGCAACTTCCAGTTATGACAACTAGCCGACTACAGTAATGGACAATCATCCTTATGGCTTACAACTTTAACATTAAGTTTCGCAGAACTCAACATCACGCAAATGCTGACGCATTATCCCACTTACCTCTTGGTTCAGATCGAGGTTTTGACAACACTGAAGCTTGCTACAACGTCGAGGAACTCAACATTCCTATCAACGCCGAAGAAATTCCAAAACACGCTAAAACCGACACTACCTATAAAAAAGTTAAAAACTACGTTCTTAATGGATGGCCTGCGAAGCTTGACAAAAGCGAACACAAATTGAGCCATTTTTCAACAGAAAATTCGAGTTATCTACCGAAACAGAACTACTTTGTCTATCAGGACAAAACATTCGGGTCATCATCCCAACAGCACTCCAAGAAGCAGTCTTAAAACTTCTCCACGACGAACATTGGGGCGTTGTGAAAATGAAGCAGCTAGTGCGCCAGTACTGCTGGACGCCAGCCATCGATAAAGAAATCGAAAAAATCGCATCACATTGTGACACATGTCAAACCGCAAGTCCAGGCCCAAACCGTGAATATTAACCAGAACCAGAATCACTATGGGATCGTATCCACATCGATTTTGCAGGTCCGATATTCAACTTCATGTGGTTAGTATGCGTAGACGCAAGGCGCAGTTTTCGTTTGTCTTCCGACTTACAAAAACAACAACTGCATTCACTATTGCACCGTTATCTAACATTTTCGCAATAGAGGGCATGCCACAATGCATCGTAAGCGACAATGGTCCGCAACTGACCGCCGACGAATTTAAGCAGTTTTGTTCACATAATGGCATCATTCACCTCACAACGGAACCATTTCATCCAGCATCAAAAGGCCTCGCCGAGCGCTTCGTAAAAACTTTTAAAACATCGGTGAAGAAAAACATAGACGATGATCTCAACGTAGATGCCGCTGTCATCAAATTCGTATCAACTTATCGTTTTATGCCTAATACAAAAGGTAAATATCCGGCCGAAATACCACACGGTCGCAACGTTCGCACACAACTTACACAGATATTACCGTGTTCAACTCTACCCAAAAACCATGCCAAAGCAACGAGAACAAATTTCACTCGCAACTACACTAGAGGTCCAAAATGGGTACCAGGGAGTACCAAGAAGCAACTAGGTCGCATGTTATACATCGTTAACACACTCAGGGAATCATAAAACGACATCAAAACCAACTTAAACGCCGCTCGACGCTGCATATGACTACTCAACAAACTTCTACAAGTCCCCGAGAACCTCAGACCACATCACCGCCGTCCAACCATTCATCACCAAGAACAACGCAAGAACATAACCGCTCTATGCACGAGGAAACGGAAGAGATACGCAGAAACACGCGTTATCGACAACTTGTGGAGCTTTATGAGGCAGAAGACTTTAGAAGAAGCAACATATACTTTTATATTACCTTGAAATTTGCATTTTACATTTTCGTTATTATCTTAAATAAAGCAAGGAGAAATTATGTATATGCTCATTTTATTTTTATCATAATATCGATACATCATTTACTCTCTTCTTTAATACTCTAATTTTTATAACATACACCAGCGGTGGCCATCGAGAGAATTGAGTTAGTAATAGTGTTTATGAGCATGTGTTAGTTGTACTACACTGATCGAAATCCATAGACGTAACACAATGCCGATATTAAATTCGTTTGTGTTGATTTTGTATGAATGTTTATATGAATGACTAAAAGGGAAAATAGTTGAGTTCACGAAGAATATGGTAAAATTTTAAATATATTTTGTTTTTTTTTAATTTTAAATCTTACATTCTGAAAATGTAAAACAAAATGTGAAGAACATTTAATCTCTTTTATCCATAAGTTTGAAGTCTATTAAATCAAATAAGTAATAATAAGTAATTCATTTCTTTAAAAAACAAAAAAAAAAAAAAACAAAAAAATAGCAAAACTTAAAAAGATAAGAAATTTCAAAGGTTAATAAGTGGTATGTTACCAGAAACTGAAAAACTTACCAGCCTGCAGTAACTGGATATTTTTTAAATTAAAAAAAAAAAAAAAAAAAATGCATAAAAGACAGCTATAATGTTGTCAAATGAGGCGACGTATGTAATTTATAGAAAATGCTTAATTTATAGTTTATCAAGTCTTCGAAATTTTCTCAATATTTTTGATTTCTTTTAAACAAATATTCTCTGTGTACCTATTAAAAAAAAATATATATATGAATTTCAAAAGGCAATGCGACATAGACCTGCTTTGTTCAAAAGCTTTCATAAGACTGATTGAAATTGTTGTTAACTTTTACTCTTTGGTGAGTATTTTTGTTTTCGTTCGGCTGTATACATATAAGAAGCCGAGCACCAACATGCTTGGTACGCAGTGTTGCATAATTTGAAATTGTAAAGATGCTAAATTGCAAAAAAAAAAAGATGCTAAAACATACTGGAGTCAAAAAACAGATGCTAATTTTTTTTTTTCAGATTTCAAAACCTTTGTATTGAAAAAATAAATACTTATTAATAAATTCTTTGATTTTTAAATCGAAAAATTAATATAAAACATAAGTTTCGATTTATATTTTTTACATTTTAATTAAAATTTTTTTGGATTTCATCTGTAATTTTTTTTAACATCAAATTGAGTTTTTTAATTATAAATTAAATATTTTTCATTTAGATGTACATTATCAAAAGATATGATTAGATTACAATAATTGGTTTATGGATTCTAATATTTCTGTGATGTCTTCATCTTCAAATTCGTCTTGGCTCTGATATTTTTCTGACGATCGACTTTTATCAACGACATCGCTCGGTATATTGTAAGTGTAACAGCACCCATTTTTCATTTGTATTACAGAACATAACAACTCGGATTTTATTCTTTTCAAAGTTTGCTTTTAATTAACGCCATTAAACTAAACAAACGTTCAACTTCGGCTTTTGAGAAAGACAAAACTAATAAAGACAATACAAATATTGATAACTCTTTAAATGGATTTTCACCAATAGAATTTTTGTTAACTTCAATCCATAAATAGGTTGTATTCAGTGTTGTATCCCAATATTGTTCTGTGATATAACTCCATTGGATTTGAATCTTTTCTGTTTTAGATGATCTATATTCAAACTCTTCTAATATATTGGTTATCGGTTCTTTTACCCGTTTTAATGTGTTTTGTATTCAAAATTTTGGCATTTTTTTAATACAATAATATTTTTTGGCAATCGACTTTTTAATTCATTAAAATCTGTTGTTGGTGTTTACATTCTTCTATTTCAAAATGTTTTGTTATATTTGTTGAAAGAAACGAGCAGAATGGTTAAAAGAGTAGTATACAAAAAAAAAAAAAAAACAAATCAATTCCATTAATATTAAAATTGTATATTCAAAAATAATGAAAAAATCAAAAAAAGATTCTAAAAGCAATTTTTATTAGTAAAAGATGCTAAGTTAGCATCTATAAATTTTGGATGCTAAGCAACAAAAAAAGTTGCTAAAATGCTAAAATGGTGACAGTGTTGGTACGGCCTTCACTGACATACACACATGGTAGGCTAAGCTCAACATGAATTGAATAAACGAAACCAGTTGACACTTTACCCCCCTATCTCACATCACACTGCAAGTTCGAAAAACTCAATACACTCTCATTTTTTTTACTAATACACACACATTTTCCGCAGTGGTCACACTAATGGCATCAAATATTTCGTGCGAGTAGTGGCTGACACTAACGATGATTAATGTTACCCTGTTATAAATTTAATGCAAATGTACTGGATTCTACAAAATTGTAATTAAAGTTTTAACTTGTTATATTTATTATTATGATTTATTTCTTCAAATGCGCATATAAAAACGAAATTTTGTTAATTATAGAGTATAAATACTATTAACTATTATTAAAATAATACTTATAATAATAAATGTAAACATTTTCCCTCAAACATGTGTCTGTATAATAAACTCGGTAACTATATTTAAAATAAAATAAGAGAGAGAAGTAAACAAATTTTTTCAAGTTTACGCTTCGACAACATTTTAAAAATGAGTTTGCAGTCAGATGTGTGAGCATAAAAGTTAATGGGGATGGATTCGACTAATTCGAACAATTTTTCGTTGATAATACGTACACAACGATTTTACAATTGCAGTGTGATGTGAGATAGGGGGGTTACTGGCTAACAAACAAGTCTTCATATACTCTATTTTAATGATTGAGTTAGAATTATTCAGGCTCAAGATCAAATATTTTTACTTTAAATAAAGCAAAAAACATTGGCACTTTTATTTCTAAAATGATGTACTTTTAATTTTTTTTTTATTTATAATTTTCTATTTTTAATTCTTAATTTTTATATGTGCTGCTGTTTGTAACTACCAAAAATATTTGACCTAGACCCACCTTGTATTATACCGATCGGGCCAGAATCGCATTCTCAGTCGATTTAACGATGTCCGTCCGTCCGTCTGTGTGTCCATGTAAACCTGTAATCAAACTACAGGTCGCAAATATGAATATATTGATGAAATTTGGTATACTAGCTTTTATCGGCCATAGGCTGAACGCTATTTATATTGGTGAATTTCGGTCCATGTTCAGACCTAGTCCCCAAACAAATGACCCCTATAAAATCGACATAAATTGCCATAAGATCCAAGTTATCATATAGATCTCAGTCAAATTGGGTTTGTATGTGTTTATTATATCTTAGTGAGCATCTCTAAACCATGGTATGGGGTATCGTAAAGTCGGTCTATTATTATTATTATTATTATTATTATTATTATTATTATTATTATTATTATTATTATTATTATTATTATTATTATTATTATTATTATTATTATTATTATTATTATTATTATTATTATTATTATTATTATTATTATTATTATTATTATTATTATTATTATTATTATTATTATTATTATTATTATTATTATTATTATTATTATTATTATTATTATTATTATTATTATTATTATTATTATTATTATTATTATTATTATTATTATTATTATTATTATTATTATTATTATTATTATTATTATTATTATTATTATTATTATTATTATTATTATTATTATTATTATTATTATTATTATTATTATTATTATTATTATTATTATTATTATTATTATTATTATTATTATTATTATTATTATTATTATTATTATTATTATTATTATTATTATTATTATTATTATTATTATTATTATTATTATTATTATTATTATTATTATTATTATTATTATTATTATTATTATTATTATTATTATTATTATTATTATTATTATTATTATTATTATTATTATTATTATTATTATTATTATTATTATTATTATTATTATTATTATTATTATTATTATTATTATTATTATTATTATTATTATTATTATTATTATTATTATTATTATTATTATTATTATTATTATTATTATTATTATTATTATTATTATTATTATTATTATTATTATTATTATTATTATTATTATTATTATTATTATTATTATTATTATTATTATTATTATTATTATTATTATTATTATTATTATTATTATTATTATTATTATTATTATTATTATTATTATTATTATTATTATTATTATTATTATTATTATTATTATTATTATTATTATTATTATTATTATTATTATTATTATTATTATTATTATTATTATTATTATTATTATTATTATTATTATTATTATTATTATTATTATTATTATTATTATTATTATTATTATTATTATTATTATTATTATTATTATTATTATTATTATTATTATTATTATTATTATTATTATTATTATTATTATTATTATTATTATTATTATTATTATTATTATTATTATTATTATTATTATTATTATTATTATTATTATTATTATTATTATTATTATTATTATTATTATTATTATTATTATTATTATTATTATTATTATTATTATTATTATTATTATTATTATTATTATTATTATTATTATTATTATTATTATTATTATTATTATTATTATTATTATTATTATTATTATTATTATTATTATTATTATTATTATTATTATTATTATTATTATTATTATTATTATTATTATTATTATTATTATTATTATTATTATTATTATTATTATTATTATTATTATTATTATTATTATTATTATTATTATTATTATTATTATTATTATTATTATTATTATTATTATTATTATTATTATTATTATTATTATTATTATTATTATTATTATTATTATTATTATTATTATTATTATTATTATTATTATTATTATTATTATTATTATTATTATTATTATTATTATTATTATTATTATTATTATTATTATTATTATTATTATTATTATTATTATTATTATTATTATTATTATTATTATTATTATTATTATTATTATTATTATTATTATTATTATTATTATTATTATTATTATTATTATTATTATTATTATTATTATTATTATTATTATTATTATTATTATTATTATTATTATTATTATTATTATTATTATTATTATTATTATTATTATTATTATTATTATTATTATTATTATTATTATTATTATTATTATTATTATTATTATTATTATTATTATTATTATTATTATTATTATTATTATTATTATTATTATTATTATTATTATTATTATTATTATTATTATTATTATTATTATTATTATTATTATTATTATTATTATTATTATTATTATTATTATTATTATTATTATTATTATTATTATTATTATTATTATTATTATTATTATTATTATTATTATTATTATTATTATTATTATTATTATTATTATTATTATTATTATTATTATTATTATTATTATTATTATTATTATTATTATTATTATTATTATTATTATTATTATTATTATTATTATTATTATTATTATTATTATTATTATTATTATTATTATTATTATTATTATTATTATTATTATTATTATTATTATTATTATTATTATTATTATTATTATTATTATTATTATTATTATTATTATTATTATTATTATTATTATTATTATTATTATTATTATTATTATTATTATTATTATTATTATTATTATTATTATTATTATTATTATTATTATTATTATTATTATTATTATTATTATTATTATTATTATTATTATTATTATTATTATTATTATTATTATTATTATTATTATTATTATTATTATTATTATTATTATTATTATTATTATTATTATTATTATTATTATTATTATTATTATTATTATTATTATTATTATTATTATTATTATTATTATTATTATTATTATTATTATTATTATTATTATTATTATTATTATTATTATTATTATTATTATTATTATTATTATTATTATTATTATTATTATTATTATTATTATTATTATTATTATTATTATTATTATTATTATTATTATTATTATTATTATTATTATTATTATTATTATTATTATTATTATTATTATTATTATTATTATTATTATTATTATTATTATTATTATTATTATTATTATTATTATTATTATTATTATTATTATTATTATTATTATTATTATTATTATTATTATTATTATTATTATTATTATTATTATTATTATTATTATTATTATTATTATTATTATTATTATTATTATTATTATTATTATTATTATTATTATTATTATTATTATTATTATTATTATTATTATTATTATTATTATTATTATTATTATTATTATTATTATTATTATTATTATTATTATTATTATTATTATTATTATTATTATTATTATTATTATTATTATTATTATTATTATTATTATTATTATTATTATTATTATTATTATTATTATTATTATTATTATTATTATTATTATTATTATTATTATTATTATTATTATTATTATTATTATTATTATTATTATTATTATTATTATTATTATTATTATTATTATTATTATTATTATTATTATTATTATTATTATTATTATTATTATTATTATTATTATTATTATTATTATTATTATTATTATTATTATTATTATTATTATTATTATTATTATTATTATTATTATTATTATTATTATTATTATTATTATTATTATTATTATTATTATTATTATTATTATTATTATTATTATTATTATTATTATTATTATTATTATTATTATTATTATTATTATTATTATTATTATTATTATTATTATTATTATTATTATTATTATTATTATTATTATTATTATTATTATTATTATTATTATTATTATTATTATTATTATTATTATTATTATTATTATTATTATTATTATTATTATTATTATTATTATTATTATTATTATTATTATTATTATTATTATTATTATTATTATTATTATTATTATTATTATTATTATTATTATTATTATTATTATTATTATTATTATTATTATTATTATTATTATTATTATTATTATTATTATTATTATTATTATTATTATTATTATTATTATTATTATTATTATTATTATTATTATTATTATTATTATTATTATTATTATTATTATTATTATTATTATTATTATTATTATTATTATTATTATTATTATTATTATTATTATTATTATTATTATTATTATTATTATTATTATTATTATTATTATTATTATTATTATTATTATTATTATTATTATTATTATTATTATTATTATTATTATTATTATTATTATTATTATTATTATTATTATTATTATTATTATTATTATTATTATTATTATTATTATTATTATTATTATTATTATTATTATTATTATTATTATTATTATTATTATTATTATTATTATTATTATTATTATTATTATTATTATTATTATTATTATTATTATTATTATTATTATTATTATTATTATTATTATTATTATTATTATTATTATTATTATTATTATTATTATTATTATTATTATTATTATTATTATTATTATTATTATTATTATTATTATTATTATTATTATTATTATTATTATTATTATTATTATTATTATTATTATTATTATTATTATTATTATTATTATTATTATTATTATTATTATTATTATTATTATTATTATTATTATTATTATTATTATTATTATTATTATTATTATTATTATTATTATTATTATTATTATTATTATTATTATTATTATTATTATTATTATTATTATTATTATTATTATTATTATTATTATTATTATTATTATTATTATTATTATTATTATTATTATTATTATTATTATTATTATTATTATTATTATTATTATTATTATTATTATTATTATTATTATTATTATTATTATTATTATTATTATTATTATTATTATTATTATTATTATTATTATTATTATTATTATTATTATTATTATTATTATTATTATTATTATTATTATTATTATTATTATTATTATTATTATTATTATTATTATTATTATTATTATTATTATTATTATTATTATTATTATTATTATTATTATTATTATTATTATTATTATTATTATTATTATTATTATTATTATTATTATTATTATTATTATTATTATTATTATTATTATTATTATTATTATTATTATTATTATTATTATTATTATTATTATTATTATTATTATTATTATTATTATTATTATTATTATTATTATTATTATTATTATTATTATTATTATTATTATTATTATTATTATTATTATTATTATTATTATTATTATTATTATTATTATTATTATTATTATTATTATTATTATTATTATTATTATTATTATTATTATTATTATTATTATTATTATTATTATTATTATTATTATTATTATTATTATTATTATTATTATTATTATTATTATTATTATTATTATTATTATTATTATTATTATTATTATTATTATTATTATTATTATTATTATTATTATTATTATTATTATTATTATTATTATTATTATTATTATTATTATTATTATTATTATTATTATTATTATTATTATTATTATTATTATTATTATTATTATTATTATTATTATTATTATTATTATTATTATTATTATTATTATTATTATTATTATTATTATTATTATTATTATTATTATTATTATTATTATTATTATTATTATTATTATTATTATTATTATTATTATTATTATTATTATTATTATTATTATTATTATTATTATTATTATTATTATTATTATTATTATTATTATTATTATTATTATTATTATTATTATTATTATTATTATTATTATTATTATTATTATTATTATTATTATTATTATTATTATTATTATTATTATTATTATTATTATTATTATTATTATTATTATTATTATTATTATTATTATTATTATTATTATTATTATTATTATTATTATTATTATTATTATTATTATTATTATTATTATTATTATTATTATTATTATTATTATTATTATTATTATTATTATTATTATTATTATTATTATTATTATTATTATTATTATTATTATTATTATTATTATTATTATTATTATTATTATTATTATTATTATTATTATTATATTATTATTATTATTATTATTATTATTATTATTATTATTATTATTATTATTATTATTATTATATTATTATTATTATTATTATTATTATTATTATTATTATTATTATTATTATTATTATTATTATTATTATTATTATTATTATTATTATTATTATTATTATTATTATTATTATTATTATTATTATTATTATTATTATTATTATTATTATTATTATTATTATTATTATTATTATTATTATTATTATTATTATTATTATTATTATTATTATTATTATTATTATTATTATTATTATTATTATTATTATTATTATTATTATTATTATTATTATTATTATTATTATTATTATTATTATTATTATTATTATTATTATTATTTATATTATTATTATTATTATTATTATTATTATTATTATTATTATTATTATTATTATTATTATTATTATTATTATTATTATTATTATTATTATTATTATTATTATTATTATTATTATTATTATTATTATTATTATTATTATTATTATTATTATTATTATTATTATTATTATTATTATTTATTATTATTATTATATTATTATTATTATTATTATTATTATTATTATTATTATTATTATTATTATTATTATTATTATTATTATTATTATTATTATTATTATTATTATTATTATTATTATTATTATTATTATTATTATTATTATTATTATTATTATTATTATTATTATTATTATTATTATTATTATTATTATTATTATTATTATTATTATTATTATTATTATTATTATTATTATTATTATTATTATTATTATTATTATTATTATTATTATTATTATTATTATTATTATTATTATTATTATTATTATTATTATTATTATTATTATTATTATTATTATTATTATTATTATTATTATTATTATTATTATTATTATTATTATTATTATTATTATTATTATTTATTATTATTATTATTATTATTATTATTATTATTATTATTATTATTATTATTATTATTATTATTATTATTATTATTATTATTATTATTATTATTATTATTATTATTATTATTATTATTATTATTATTATTATTATTATTATTATTATTATTATTATTATTATTATTATTATTATTATTATTATTATTATTATTATTATTATTATTATTATTATTATTATTATTATTATTATTATTATTATTATTATTATTATTATTATTATTATTATTATTATTATTATTATTATTATTATTATTATTATTATTATTATTATTATTATTATTATTATTATTATTATTATTATTATTATTATTATTATTATTATTATTATTATTATTATTATTATTATTATTATTATTATTATTATTATTATTATTATTATTATTATTATTATTATTATTATTATTATTATTATTATTATTATTATTATTATTATTATTATTATTATTATTATTATTATTATTATTATTATTATTATTATTATTATTATTATTATTATTTATTATTATTATTATTATTATTATTATTATTATTATTATTATTATTATTATTATTATTATTATTATTATTATTATTATTATTATTATTATTATTATTATTATTATTATTATTATTATTATTATTATTATTTATTATTATTATTATTATTATTATTATTATTATTATTATTATTATTATTATTATTATTATTATTATTATTATTATTATTATTATTATTATTATTATTATTATTATTATTATTATTATTATATTATTATTATTATTATTATTATTATTATTATTATTATTATTATTATTATTATTATTATTATTATTATTATTATTATTATTATTATTATTATTATTATTATTATTATTATTATTATTATTATTATTATTATTATTATTATTATTATTATTATTATTATTATTATTATTATTATTATTATTATTATTATTATTATTATTATTATTATTATTATTATTATTATTATTATTATTATTATTATTATTATTATTATTATTATTATTATTATTATTATTATTATTATTATTATTATTATTATTATTATTATTATTATTATTATTATTATTATTATTATTATATTATTATTATTATTATTATTATTATTATTATTATTATTATTATTATTATTATTATTATTATTATTATTATTATTATTATTATTATTATTATTATTATTATTATTATTATTATTATTATTATTATTATTATTATTATTATTATTATTATTATTATATTATTATTATTATTATTATTATTATTATTATTATTATTATTATTATTATTTTATTATTATTATTATTATTATTATTATTATTATTATTATTATTATTATTATTATTATTATTATTATTATTATTATTATTATTATTATTATTATTATTATTATTATTATTATTATTATTATTATTATTATTATTATTATTATTATTATTATTATTATTATTATTATTATTATTATTATTATTATTATTATTATTATTATTATTATTATTATTATTATTATTATTATTATTATTATTATTATTATTATTATTATTATTATTATTATTATTATTATTATTATTATTATTTTATTATTATTATTATTATTATTATTATTATTATTATTATTATTATTATTATTATTATTATTATTATTATTATTATTATTATTATTATTATTATTATTATTATTATTATTATTATTATTATTATTATTATTATTATTATTATTATTATTATTATTATTATTATTATTATTATTATTATTATTATTATTATTATTATTATTATTATTATTATTATTATATTATTATTATTATTATTATTATTATTATTATTATTATTATTATTATTATTATTATTATTATTATTATTATTATTATTATTATTATTATTATTATTATTATTATTATTATTATTATTATTATTATTATTATTATTATTATTATTATTATTATTATTATTATTATTATTATTATTATTATTATTATTATTATTATTATTATTATTATTATTATTATTATTATTATTATTATTATTATTATTATTATTTTATTATTATTATTATTATTATTATATTATTATTATTATTATTATTATTATTATTATTATATTATTATTATTATTATTATTATTATTATTATTTATTATTATTATTATTATTATTATTATTATTATTATTATTATTATTATTATTATTATTATTATTATTATTATTATTATTATTATTATTATTATTATTATTATTTATTATTATTATTATTATTATTATTATTATTATTATTATTATTATTATTATTATTATTATTATTATTATTATTATTATTATTATTATTATTATTATTATTATTATTATTATTATTATTATTATTATTATTATTATTATTATTATTATTATTATTATTATTATTATTATTATTATTATTATTATTATTATTATTATTATTATTATTATTATTATTATTATTATTATTATTATTATTATTATTATTATTATTATTATTATTATTATTATTATTATTATTATTATTATTATTATTATTATTATTATTATTATTATTATTATTATTATTATTATTATTATTATTATTATTATTATTATTATTATTATTATTATTATTATTATTATTATTATTATTATTATTATTATTATTATTATTATTATTATTATTATTATTATTATTATTATTATTATTATTATTATTATTATTATTATTATTATTTTATTATTATTATTATTATTATTATTATTATTATTATTATTATTATTATTATTATTATTATTATTATTATTATTATTATTATTATTATTATATTATTATTATTATTATTATTATTATTATTATTATTATTATTATTATTATTATTATTATTATTATTATTATTATTATTATTATTATTATTATTATTATATTATTATTATTATTATTATTATTATTATTATTATTATTATTATTATTATTATTATTATTATATTATTATTATTATTATTATTATTAATTATTATTATTATTATTTATTATTATTATTATTATTATTATTATTATTATTATTATTATTATTATTATTATTATTATTATTATTATTATTATTATTATTATTATATTATTATTATTATTATTATTATTATTATTATTATTATTATTATTATTATTATTATTATTATTATTATTATTAATTATTATTATTATTATTATTATTATTATTATTATTATTATTATTATTATTATTATTATTATTATTATATTATTATTATTATTATTATTATTATTATTATTATTATTATTATTATTATTATTATTATTATTATTATTATTATTATTATATTATTATTATTATTATTATTATTATTATTATTATTATTATTATTATTATTATTATTATTATTATTATTATTATTATTATTATTATTATTATTATTATTATTATATTATTATTATTATTATTATTATTATTATTATTATTATTATTATTATTATTATTATTATTATTATTATTATTATTATTATATATTATTATTATTATTATTATTATTATTATTATTATTATTATTATTATTATTATTATTATTATTATTATTATTATTATTATTATTATTATTATTATTATTATTATTATTATTATTATTATTATTATTATTATTATTATTATTATTATTATTATTATTATTATTATTATTATTATTATTATTATTATTATTATTATTATTATTTATTATTATTATTATTATTATTATTATTATTATTATTATTATTATTATTATTATTATTATTATTATTATTATTATTATTATTATTATTATTATTATTATTATTATTATTATATTATTATTATTATTATTATTATTATTATTATTATTATTATTATTATTATTATTATTATTATTATTATTATTATTATTATTATTATTATTATTATTATTATTATTATTATTATTATTATTATTATTATTATTATTATTATTATTATTATTATTATTATTATTATTATTATTATTATTATTATTATTATTATTATTATTATTATTATTATTATTATTATTATTATTATTATTATTATTATTATTATTATTATTATTATTATTATTATTATTATTATTATTATTATTATTATTATTATTATTATTATTATTATTATTATTATTATTATTATTATTATTATTATTATTATTATTATTATTATTATTATTATTATTATTATTATTATTATTATTATTATTATTATTATTATTATTATTATTATTATTATTATTATTATTATTATTATTATTATTATTATTATTATTATTATTATTATTATTATTATTATTATTATTATTATTATTATTATTATTATTATATTATTATTATTATTATTATTATTATTATTATTATTATTATTATTATTATTATTATTATTATTATTATTATTTATTATTATTATTATTATTATTATTATTATTATTATTATTATTATTATTATTATTATTATTATTATTATTATTATTATTATTATTATTATTATTATTATATTATTATTATTATTATTATTATTATTATTATTATTATTATTTATTATTATTATTATTATTATTATTATTATTATTATTATTATTATTATTATTATTATTATTATTATTATTATTATTATTATTATTATTATTATTATTATTATTATTATTATTATTATTATTATTATTATTATTATTATTATTATTATTATTATTATTATTATTATTATTATTATTATTATTATTATTATTATTATTATTATTATTATTATTATTATTATTATTATTATTATTATTATTATTATTATTATTATTATTATTATTATTATTATTATTATTATTATTATTATTATTATTATTATTATTATTATTATTATTATTATTATTATTATTATTATTATTATTATTATTATTATTATTATTATTATTATTATTATTATTATTATTATTATTATTATTATTATTATTATTATTATTATTATTATTATTATTATTATTATTATTATTATTATTATTATTATTATTATTATTATTATTATTATTATTATTATTATTATTATTATTATTATTATTATTATTATTATTATTATTATTATTA
>OY821517.1:236715931-237043711 GCA_963682025.1 Cordilura impudica | reverse complement strand
TAATTTTTAATTTTGAATTTTGAATTTTTAATTTTTAATTTTACATTTTTAATTTTTAATTTTTAATTTTTAATTTTTAATTTTTAATTTTTAATTTTTAATTTTTAATTTTTAATTTTTAATTTTTAATTTTAAATTTTTAATTTTTAATTTTTAATTTTTAATTCTTAATTTTTAATTTTTAATTATTAATTTTTAATTTTTAATTTTTAATTTTTAATTTTTAATTTTAAATTTTTAATTTTTAATTTTTATTTTTAATTTTTAATTTTTAATTTTTAATTTTTAATTTTTAATTTTTAATTTTTAATTTTTAATTTTTAATTTTTAATTTTTAATTTTTAATTTTTAATTTTTAATTTTTAATTTTTAATTTTTAATTTTTAATTTTTAATTTTTAATTTTTAATTTTTAAGTTTTAATTTTTAATTTTTAATTTTTAATTTTTAATTTTTAATTTTTAATTTTTAATTTTTAATTTTTAATTTTTAATTTTTAATTTTTAATTTTTAATTTTTAATTTTTAATTTTATTTTTAATTTTTAATTTTTAATTTTTAATTTTTAATTTTTAATTTTTAATTTTTAATTTTTAATTTTTAATTTTTAATTTTTAATTTTTAATTTTTAATTTTTAATTTTTAATTTTTAATTTTTAATTTTTAATTTTTAATTTTTAATTTTTAATTTTTAATTTTTAATTTTTAATTTTTAATTTTTAATTTTTTATTTTTAATTTTTAATTTTTAATTTTTAATTTTTCATTTTTAATTTTTAATTTTTAATTTTTAATTTTTAATTTTTAATTTTTAATTTTTAATTTTTAATTTTTAATTTTTAATTTTTATTTTTAATTTTTAATTTTTAATTTTTAATTTTTAATTTTTAATTTTTAATTTTTAATTTTTAATTTTTAATTTCTAATTTTTAATTTTTAATTTTTAATTTTTAATTTTTAATTTTTAATTTTTAATTTTAAATTTTTAATTTTTAATTTTTAATTTTTAATTTTTAATTTTTAATTTTTAATTTTTAATTTTTAATTTTTAATTTTTAATTTTTAATTTTTAATTTTTAATTTTTAATTTTTAATTTTTAATTTTTAATTTTTAATTTTTAATTTTTAATTTTTAATTTTTAATTTTTAATTTTTAATTTTTAATTTTTGATTTTTAATTTTTAATTTTTAATTTTTAGTTTTTAATTATTTTTTTTAATTTTTAATTTTTAATTTTTAATTTTAATTTTTAATTTTTAATTTTTTATTTTTAATTTTTAATTTTTAATTTTTAATTTTTAATTTTTAATTTTTAATTTTTAATTTTTAATTTTTAATTTTTAATTTTTAATTTTTAATTTTTAATTTTTAATTTTTAATTTTTAATTTTTAATTTTTAATTTTTAATTTTTAATTTTTAATTTTTAATTTTTAATTTTAATTTTTAATTTTTAATTTTTAATTTTTAATTTTTAATTTATAATTTTTAATTATTAATTTTTAATTTTTAATTTTTAATTTTTAATTTTTAATTTTTAATTTTTAATTTTTAGTTTTTAATTTTTAATTTTTAATTTTAAGTTTTTAATTTTTAATTTTTAATTTTTAATTTTTAATTTTTAATTTTTAATTTTTAATTTTTAATTTTTAATTTTAATTTTTAATTTTTAATATTAATTTTAAATTTATAATTTTTTATTTTTAATTTTTAGTTTTTAATTTTTAGTTTTTAATTTTTAATTTTTAATTTTTAATTTTTAATTTTTAATTTTTAATTTTTAATTTTTAATTTTTAATTTTTAATTTTTAATTTTTAATTTTTAATTTTTAATTTTTAATTTTTAATTTTTAATTTTTAATTTTTAATTTTTAATTTTTAATTTTTAATTTTTAATTTTCAATTTTTAATTTTTAATTTTTAATTTTTAATTTTTAATTTTTAATTTTTAATTTTAAATTTTTAATTTTTAATTTTTAATTTTTAATTTTAATTTTAAATTTTTAATTTTAATTTTTAATTTATAATTTATAATTTATAATTTTTAATTTTTAATTTTTAATTTTTAATTTTTAATTTTTAATTTTTAATTTTTAATTTTTAATTTTTAATTTTTAATTTTTAATTTTTAATTTTTAATTTTTAATTTTTAATTTTTAATTTTTAATTTTAATTTTAATTTTTAATTTTTAATTTTTAATTTTTAATTTTTAATTTTTAATTTTTAATTTTTAATTTTTAATTTTTAATTTTTAATTTTTAATTTTTAATTTTTAATTTTTAATTTTTAATTTTTAATTTTTAATTTTTAATTTTTAATTTTTAATTTTTAATTTATAATTTTTAATTTTTAATTTTTAATTTTTAATTTTTAATTTTTAATTATTAATTTTTAACTTTTAATTTTTAATTTTTAATTTTTAATTTTTAATTTTTAGTTTTTAGTTTTTAGTTTTAATTTTTAATTTTAATTTTTAATTTTTAATTTTTAATTTCTAATTTTTAATTTGTAATTTTTAATTTTTAATTTTTAATTTTTAATTTTTAATTTCAAATGTTTACTTTTTAATTTTTAATTTTTAATTTTTAATTTTTAATTTTTAATTTTTAATTTTAAATTTTGAATTTTGAATTTTGAATTTTTAATTTTTAATTTTTAATTTTTAATTTTTAATTTTTAATTTTTAATTTTTAATTTTTGATTTTTAATTTTTAATTTTTAATTTTTAATTTTTAGTTTTTAATTATTTTTTTTAATTTTTAATTTTTAATTTAATTTTATTTTAATTTTTAATTTTTAATTTTTTATTTTTTATTTTTAATTTTTAATTTTTAATTTTTAATTTTTAATTTTTAATTTTTAATTTTTAATTTTTAATATTTAATTTTTAATTTTTAATTTTTAATTTTTAATTTTTAATTTTTAATTTTTAATTTTTAATTTTTAATTTTTAATTTTTAATTTTTAATTTTTAATTTTTAATTTTTAATTTTTAATTTTTAATTTTTAATTTTTAATTTTTAATTTTTAATTTTTAATTTTTAATTTTTAATTTTTAATTTTTAATTTTTAATTTTTAATTTTTAATTTTTAATTTTTAATTTTAATTTTTAATTTTTAATTTTTAATTTTTAATTATTAATTTTTAATTTTTAATTTTTAATTTTTAATTTTTAATTTTTAATTTTTAATTTTTAGTTTTTAATTTTTAATTTTTAATTTTAAGTTTTTAATTTTTAATTTTTAATTTTTAATTTTTAATTTTTAATTTTTAATTTTTAATTTTTAATTTTTAATTTTTAATTTTTAATTTTTAATTTTTAATTTTTAATTTTTAATTTTTAACTTTTAATTTTTAATTTTTAATTTTTAATTTTTAATTTTTAATTTTTAATTTTTAATTTTTAATTTTTAATTTTTAATTTTTAATTTTTAATTTTTAATTTTTAATTTTTGATTTTTAATTTTTAATTTTTAATTTTTAATTTTTAGTTTTTAATTATTTTTTTTTAATTTTTAATTTTTAATTTTTAATTTTAATTTTTAATTTTTTATTTTTAATTTTTAATTTTTAATTTTTAATTTTTAATTTTTAATTTTTAATTTTTAATTTTTAATTTTTAATTTTTAATTTTTAATTTTTAATTTTTAATTTTTAATTTTTAATTTTTAATTTTTAATTTTTAATTTTTAATTTTTAATTTTTAATTTTTAATTTTTAATTTTTAATTTTTAATTTTTAATTTTTAATTTTTAATTTTTAATTTTTAATTTTTAATTTTTAATTTTTAATTTTTAATTTTTAATTTTTAATTTTTAATTTTTAATTTTTAATTTTTAATTTTTAATTTTTAATTTTTAATTTTTAATTTTTAATTTTTAATTTTTAATTTTTAATTTTTAATTTTTAATTTTTAATTTTTAATTTTAATTTTTAATTTTTAATTTTTAATTTTTAATTATTAATTTTTAATTTTTAATTTTTAATTTTTAATTTTTAATTTTTAATTTTTAGTTTTTAATTTTTAATTTTTAATTTTAAGTTTTTAATTTTTAATTTTTAATTTTTAATTTTTAATTTTTAATTTTTAATTTTAATTTTTAATTTTTAATATTAATTTTTAATTTATAATTTTTTATTTTTAATTTTTAGTTTTTAATTTTTAGTTTTTAATTTTTAATTTTTAATTTTTAATTTTTAATTTTTAATTTTTAATTTTTAATTTTTAATTTTTAATTTTTAATTTTTAATTTTTAATTTTTAATTTTTAATTTTTAATTTTTAATTTTTAATTTTTAATTTTTAATTTCTAATTTTTAATTTTTAATTTTTAATTTTTAATTTTTAATTTTTAATTTTTAATTTTCAATTTTTAATTTTTAATTTTTAATTTTAATTTTTAATTTTTAATTTTTAATTTTTAATTTTAATTTTAAATTTTTAATTTTAATTTTTAATTTATAATTTTTAATTTTTAATTTTTAATTTTTAATTTTTAATTTTTAATTTTTAATTTTTAATTTTTAATTTTTAATTTTTAATTTTTAATTTTTAATTTTTAATTTTTAATTTTTAATTTTTAATTTTTAATTTTTAATTTTTAATTTTTAATTTTTAATTATTAATTTTTAATTTATAATGTTTAATTTTTAATTTTTAATTTTTAATTTTTAATTTTTAATTTTTAATTTTTAATTTTTAATTTTTAATTTTAATTTTTAATTTTTAATTTTTAATTTTTAATTTTTAATTATTAATTTTTAACTTTTAATTTTTAATTTTTAATTTTTAATTTTTAATTTTTAGTTTTTAGTTTTTAATTTTAATTTTTAATTTCTAATTTTTAATTTGTAATATTTAATTTTTAATTTTTAATTTTTAATTTTTAATTTCAAATGTTTACTTTTTAATTTTTAATTTTTAATTTTTAATTTTTAATTTTTAATTTTTAATTTTTAATTCTTAATTTTTAATTTTTAATTTTTAATTTTTAATTTTTAATTTTTAATTTTTAATTTTTAATTTTTAATTTTTAATTTTTAATTTTTAATTTTTAATTTTTAATTTTTGATTTTTATTTTTTAATTTTTAATTTTTAATTTTTAATTTTTAATTTCAAATGTTTAATTTTTAATTTTTAATTTTTAATTTTTAATTTTTAATTTTTAATTTTTAATTTTTAATTTTTAATTTTTAATTTTTAATTTTTAATTTTTAATTTTTAATTTTTAATTTTTAATTTTTAATTTTTAATTTTTGATTTTTAATTTTTAATTTTTAATTTTTAGTTTTTAATTATTTTTTTTTAATTTTTAATTTTAATTTTTAATTTTTAATTTTAATTTTTAATTTTTTATTTTTAATTTTTAATTTTTAATTTTTAATTTTTAATTTTTAATTTTTAATTTTTAATTTTTAATTTTTAATTTTTAATTTTTAATTTTTAATTTTTATTTTTAATTTTTAATTTTTAATTTTTAATTTTTAATTTTTAATTTTTAATTTTTAATTTTTAATTATAATTTTAAATTTTTAATTTTAATTTTTAATTTATAATTTTTAATTTTTAATTTTTAATTTTTAATTTTTAATTTTTAATTTTAATTTTTAATTTTTAATTTTTAATTTTTAATTTTTAATTTTTAATTTTTAATTTTTAATTTTTAATTTTTAATTTTTAATTTTTAATTATAATTTTAAATTTTTAATTTTAATTTTTAATTTATAATTTTTAATTTTTAATTTTTAATTTTTAATTTTAATTTTTAATTTTTAATTTTTAATTTTTAATTTTTAATTTTTAATTTTTAATTTTTAATTTTTAATTTTTAATTTTTAATTTTTAATTTTTAATTTTTAATTTTTAATTTTTAATTTATAATTTTTAATTTTTAATTTTTAATTTTTAATTTTTAATTATTAATTTTTAACTTTTAATTTTTAATTTTTAATTTTTAGTTTTTAATTTTAATTTTTAATTTTTAATTTCTAATTTTTGATTTGTAATTTTTAATTTTTAATTTTTAATTTCAAATGTTTACTTTTTAATTTTTAATTTTTAATTTTTAATTTTTAATTTTTAATTTTTAATTTTTAATTTTTAATTTTTAATTTTTAATTTTTAATTTTTAATTTTTAATTTTTAATTTTTAATTTTTAATTTTTAATTTTTAATTTTTAATTTTTAATTTTAAATTTTTAATTTTTAATTTTTAATTTTTAATTTTTAATTTTTAATTTTTAATTTTTAATTTTTAATTTTTAATTTTTAATTTTTAATTTTTAATTTTTAATTTTTAATTTTTAATTTTTAATTTTTAATTTTTAATTTTTAATTTTTAATTTTTAATATTTAATTTTTAATTTTTAATTTTAATTTTAAATTTTTAATTTTAATTTTTAATTTATAATTTTTAATTTTTAATTTTTAATTTTAATTTTTGATTTTTAATTTTTAATTTTTAATTTTTAATTTTTAATTTTTAATTTTTAATTTTTAATTTTTAATTTTTAATTTTTAATTTTTAATTTTTAATTTTTAATTTTTAATTTTATTTTTAATTTTTAATTTTTAATTTTTAATTATAATTTTAAATTTTTAATTTTAATTTTTAATTTATAATTTTTAATTTTTAATTTTTAATTTTTAATTTTTAATTTTTAATTTTTAATTTTTAATTTTTAATTTTTAATTTTTAATTTTTAATTTTAATTTTTAATTTTTAATTTTTAATTTTTAATTTTTAATTTTTAATTTTTAATTTTTAATTTTTAATTTTTAATTTTTAATTTTTAATTTTTAATTATAATTTTAAATTTTTAATTTTAATTTTTAATTTATAATTTTTAATTTTTAATTTTTAATTTTAATTTTTAATTTTTAATTTTTAATTTTTAATTTTTAATTTTTAATTTTTAATTTTTAATTTTTAATTTTTAATTTTTAATTTTTAATTTTTAATTTTTAATTTTTAATTTTTAATTTTTAATTTTTAATTTTTAATTTTTAATTTTTAATTTATAATTTTTAATTTTTAATTTTTAATTTTTAATTTTTAATTATTAATTTTTAACTTTTAATTTTTAATTTTTAATTTTTAATTTTTAGTTTTTAATTTTAATTTTTAATTTTTAATTTTTAATTTCTAATTTTTGATTTGTAATTTTTAATTTTTAATTTTTAATTTCAAATGTTTACTTTTTAATTTTTAATTTTTAATTTTTAATTTTTAATTTTTAATTTTTAATTTTTAATTTTTAATTTTTAATTTTTAATTTTTAATTTTTAATTTTTAATTTTTAATTTTTAATTTTTAATTTTTAATTTTTAATTTTTAATTTTTAATTTTTAATTTTTAATTTTTAATTTTTAATTTTAAATTTTTAATTTTTAATTTTTAATTTTTAATTTTTAATTTTTAATTTTTAATTTTTAATTTTTAATTTTTAATTTTTAATTTTTAATTTTTAATTTTTAATTTTTAATTTTTAATTTTTAATTTTTAATTTTTAATTTTTAATTTTTAATTTTTAATTTTTAATTTTTAATTTTTAATATTTAATTTTTAATTTTTAATTTTAATTTTAAATTTTTAATTTTAATTTTTAATTTTTAATTTATAATTTTTAATTTTTAATTTTTAATTTTAATTTTTGATTTTTAATTTTTAATTTTTAATTTTTAATTTTTAATTTTTAATTTTTAATTTTTAATTTTTAATTTTTAATTTTTAATTTTTAATTTTTAATTTTTAATTTTTAATTTTTAATTTTTAATTTTTAATTTTTAATTTTTAATTTTTAATTTTTAATTTTTAATTTTTAATTTTTAATTTTTAATTTTTAATTTTTAATTTATAATTTTTAATTTTTAATTTTTAATTTTTAATTTTTAATTTTTAATTTTTAATTTTTAATTTTTAATTATTAATTTTTAACTTTTAATTTTTAATTTTTAATTTTTAATTTTTAATTTTTAATTTTTAATTTTTAATTTTTAATTTTTAATTTTTAATTTTTAATTTTTAATTTTTAGTTTTCAGTTTTTAATTTTTAATTTCTAATTTTTAATTTGTAATTTTTAATTTTTAATTTTTAATTTTTAATTTTTAATTTTTAATTTTTAATTTTTAATTTTTAATTTTTAATTTCAAATGTTTACTTTTTAATTTTTAATTTTTAATTTTTAATTTTTAATTTTTAATTTTTAATTTTTAATTTTTAATTTTTTAATTTTTAATTTTTAATTTTTTAATTTTTAATTTTTAATTTTTTAATTTTTAATTTTTAATTTTTAATTTTTAATTTTTAATTTTTAATTTTTTATTTTTAATTTTTAATTCTTAATTTTTAATTTTTAATTTTTAATTTTTATTTTTTAATTTTTAATTTTTAATTTCAAATGTTTAATTTTTAATTTTTAATTTTTAATTTTTAATTTTTAATTTTTAATTTTTAATTTTTAATTTTTAATTTTTAATTTTTAATTTTAATTTTTAATGTTTAATTTTCAATTTTTAATTTTTAATTTTTAATTTTTAATTCTTAATTTTTAATTTTTAATTTTTAATTTTTAATTTTTAATTTTTAATTTTTATTTAATAACTTTTAATTTTTAATTTTTAATTTTTAATTTTTAAGTTTTAAGTTTTAATTTTTAATTTTTAATTTTTAATTTTTAATTTTTAATTTTTAATTTTTTATTTTTAATTTTTAATTTTTAATCTTTAATTTTTAATTTTTAATTTTTAATTTTTAATTTTTAATTTTTAATTTTTAATTTTTAATTTTTAATTTTTAATTTTTAATTTTTAATTTTTAATTTTTAATTTTTAATTTTTAATTTTTAATTTTTAATTTTTAATTTTTAATTTTTAATTTTTAATTTTTAATTTTTAATTTTTAATTTTTAATTTTTAATTTTTAATTTTTAATTTTTAATTTTTAATTTTTTTAATTTTTAATTTTTAATTTCAAATGTTTAATTTTTAATTTTTAATTTTTAATTTTTAATTTTTAATTTTTAATTTTTAATTTTTAATTTTTAATTTTTAATTTTTAATTTTTAATTTTTAATTTTTAATTTTTAATTTTTAATTTTTAATTTTTAATTTTTAATTTTTAATTTTTAATTTTTAATTTTTAATTTTTAATTTTTAATTTTTAATTTTTAATTTTTAATTTTTAATTTTTAATTTTTAATTTTTAATTTTTAATTTTTAATTTTTAATTTTTAATTTTTAATTTTTAATTTTTAATTTTTAATTTTTAATTTTTAATTTTTAATTTTTAATTTTTAATTTTTAATTTTTAATTTTTAATTTTTAATTTTTAATTTTTAATTTTTAATTTTTAATTTTTAATTTTTAATTTTTAATTTTTAATTTTTAATTTTTAATTTTTAATTTTTAATTTTTAATTTTTAATTTTTAATTTTTAATTTTTAATTTTAATTTTTAATTTTTAATTTTTAATTTTTAATTTTTAATTTTTAATTTTTAATTTTTAATTTTTAATTTTTAATTTTTAATTTTCCATTTTTAATTTTTAATTTTTAATTTTTAATTTTTAATTTTTAATTTTTAATTTTTAATTTTTAATTTTTAATTTTTAATTTTTAGTTTTTAATTTTTAATTTTTAATTTTTAATTTTTAATTTTAAATTTTAAATTTTTAATTTTTAATTTTTAATTTTTAATTTTTTATTTTTAATTTTTAATTTTTAATTTTTAATTTTTAATTTTTAAATTATAATTTTAAATTTTTAATTTTTAATGTTTAATTTTTGATTTTTAATTTTTAATTTTTAATTTTTTATTTTTAATTTTATAATTTTTAGTTTTTAATTTTTATTTTTTAATTTTTAATTTTTAATTTTTAATTTTTAATTTTTAATTTTTAATTTTTAATTTTTAATTTTTAATTTTTAATTTTTAATTTTTAATTTTTAATTTTTAATTCTTAATTTTTAATTTTTAATTTTTAATTTTTAATTTTTAATTTTTAATTTTTAATTTTTAATTTTTAATTTTTAATTTTTAATTTTTAATTTTTAATTTTTAATTTTTGATTTTTAATTTTTAATTTTTAATTTTTAATTTTTAATTTTTAATTTTTAATTTTTATTTTTAATTTTTAATTTTTAATTTTTAATTTTTAATTTTTAATTTTTAATTTTTAATTTTTAATTTTTAATTTTTAATTTTTAATTTTTAATTTTTAATTTTTAATTTTTAATTTTTAATTTTTAATTTTTAATTTTTAATTTTTAATTTCTAATTTTTAATTTTTAATTTTTAATTTTTAATTATTAATTTTTAATTTTTAATTTTTAATTTTTAATTTTTAATTTTTAATTTTTAATTTTTAATTCTTAATTTTTAATTTTTAATTTTTAATATTCAATTTTTAATTTTTACTTTTTAATTTTTAATTTTTAATTTTTAATTTTTAATTTTTAATTTTTAATTTTTAATTTTTAATTTTTAATTTTTAGTTCTTAATTTTTAATTTTTAATTTTTAGTTTTTAATTTTTAATTTTTAATTTTTAATTTTTAATTTTTAATTTTTAATTTTTAATTTTTAATTTTTAATTTTTAATTTTAAAGCTTAATTTTAATTTTAATTTTTAATTTTAATTTTTAATTTATAATTTTTTATTTTTAATTTTTAGTTTTTAATTTTTAGTTTTTAAATTTTAATTTTTAATTTTGAATTTTTAATTTTTAATTCTTAATTTTTAATTTTTAATTTTTAATTTTTAATTTTTAATTTTTAATTTTTAATTTTTAATTTTTAATTTTTAATTTTTAATTTTTAATTTTTAATTTTTAATTTTTAATTTTTAATTTTTAATTTTTAATTTTTAATTTTTAATTTTTAATTTTTAATTTTTAATTTTTAATTTTTAATTTTTAATTTTTAATTTTTAATTTTTAATTTTTAATTTTTAATTTTTAATTTTTAATTTTTAATTTTTAATTTTTAATTTTTAATTTTTAATTTTTAATTTTTAATTTTTTATTTTGAATTTTTAATTTTTAATTTTTAATTTTTAATTTTTAATGTTTAATTTTTAATTTTTAATTTTTAATTTTTAATTTTTAATTTTTAATTTTTAATTTTTAATTTTTAATTCTTAATTTTTAATTTTTAATTTTTAATTTTTAGTTTTTAATTATTAATTTTTAATTTTTAATTTTTAATTTTTATTTTTTATTTTTAATTTTTAATTTTTAATTTTTAATTTTTAATTTTTAATTTTTAATTTTTAATTTTTAATTTTTAATTTTTAATTTTTAATTTTTAATTTTTAATTTTTAATTTTTAATTTTTAATTTTTAATTTTTAATTTTTAATTTTTAATTTTTAATTTTTAATTTTTAATTTTTAATTTTTAATTTTTAATTTTTAATTTTTAATTTTTAATTTTTAATTTTTAATTTTTAATTTTTAATTTTTAATTTTTAATTTTTAATTTTTAATTTTTAATTTTTAATTTTTAATTTTTAATTTTTAATTTTTAATTTTTAATTTTTAATTTTTAATTTTTAATTTTTAATTTTTAATTTTTATTTTTAATTTTTAATTTTTAATTTTTAATTTTTAATTTTTAATTTTTAATTTTTAATTTTAATTTTTAATTTTTAATTTTTAATTTTTAATGTTTAATTTTTGATTTTTAATTTTTAATTTTTAATTTTTAATTTTTAATTTTTAATTTTTAATTTTTAATTTTTAATTTTTAATTTTTAATTTTTAGTTTTTAGTTTTTAATTTTTATTTTTTAATTTTTAATTTTTAATTTTTAATTTTTAATTTTTGATTTTTAATTTTTAATTTTTAACTTTTAATTTTTAATTTTTAATTTTTAATTTTTAATTTTTAATTTTTAATTATTAATTTTTAATTTTTAATTTTTAATTTTTAATTTTTAATTTTTAATTTTTAATTTTTAATTTTTAATTTTTAATTTTTATACCCTCCACTCCAGTGTGCAGAGGGTATATATAAGTTTGTCATTCCGTTTGTAATAATTAGAAAAAAAAATTTGGACCCCATAAAATATATATATTTGTGATCCTTATAACAACCGGAGTTGATATAGCGATGTCCGTCTGTCCGTCTGTGGAAATCACGATGACGGCATCAATCGGGCAGCTAGGGTGCTCGTTGGCATAAAAAATGATTCATTAACATCCTGAAAAGTTTACTGTTTAAAATCGTCCAAATCGGTCGATTAGGGCCCGAGATTTGAATGAAGAACTAAAAAAAGTCTTGAAAAAATATAATTTTCTATGTTGTTCTTGTCACGATCACGCCCTCAATAGGATAGCTAGGGTGATAATTTTTAGTGAGAATGATTCACCAAATTCATGGGAAGATTTCTGCTTCAAAAATCATTAAAATCGGTGGAACAGGTCCAGGTAAATCTATGAAAAATTAAAAAAAAAAAAAAATGAAAAACATGATGTTTCCATATTGTTCCTGTTGTTGTTCTAAATGTTGCATTGATGTCATTGCTGGACTTGTTGTTTTTGTGGTCGTTGTGGTAATAATATAATAAAAACAAACCCTTTGTACATTTTTTTGTGAACTCTGGTAGAAAATTTTAAAAGTTTCCATTGTTTTGGCATCACTAAAAAAATTTGTTAGATCATTTCTGTCATTGCCACGAGCCTGCATGCAAAATTTCAGATCGATTGGCTCACGGGAAAGGGGCTAAAGATCGATCCAAAATTTTGTCGACAAGCAGACACTACCAGTTAATATAGAGGCAGTAAATAAAGGGAGTAAAAGTTCACCAATAATTTAAAAAACAAATTTTTATGTATTAATTTATTTAAAGAAAAAAATAATTAAATGAAATAGTAATAATAATAAAAAAAAATTATATACAATACAAAAAAAAAGAATATATAAATAAAATAAAATAAAGATAAATGCATTCATATTATTATAATACATATAAAAGGTCAATGTTTTCTAACCGTAACCGTAACGAGTCAGTTGTTTTTTTTTTACATGAAAATCATTTAAAACAGTTACCGAACGTAACCGGAACGTCCCAATACTTTTCATGTGAAAAAAAGGCTGACACGTTACGTAACAGTTACATGTCGCTAACTTGTTCTTTACACAGGCTACTGCTTTTGCAGCCAACTTCAAGTCTATTTATATAGTTTCGTAAGCATAACTGATAAAATTGTTTCTATTATTTTTTGCTGTAAGTAATAAATTATAAATATACTGAATTTGCAAACTAAAATGGATACATATATTGGAGGTGCTTTAATACAAAAGAGTTAACGAAACAAAATCAAAAAAAAAAAAAAAACAACTCTACAACATCAACAATGGCAATCATATGTTCTTCAAATAGAAAAAAAACTGCAAGTGTGTTTTGTTGGCTACAAAACAAAAATAGTGTTGACAATATAACAAAATATGTAAAAGAAGTTAGTGCTATGAAATATTTTATTTTGTTAAAAAAAAAAATCGCAAAATGAAAGGCTATAATTCCATTAATAATCAAAAGGCGTTAAACTAATTTATTTATTTTTACGTTGTACTAATGCATTTTAAATAAGTAAAAGTAATTGTATATTTAATAAAAATGCATTTGTATTATATGTTGCTGTCGTATTCAGAAAAATCAAGTAGCTGACTATACGACTACAAATGCTGCTGCCAGCAGTCGTCTATGTGTTTCATTCATGATGTTGCATTTTTTTGCGAGCAATACTTACATATATTCTAAATAAAGAAATAATAATTCTTTTCATACTGCGAAATCTATACAAATATATGTACAAATACTATATGTCAAATTTCAAATTTGCAATAATTGATACATTTTTGAAAGAAAATTGTATAATATGAAATGTCTTTAATTTATTTCATAGAAAACAATTTTTTGAGGTGCGTGGATTTTCCATATTTACTGTTTTACTATTTTCGTAATGAGGTTAAATGAGTTAAAAAGAATTTAAAATATTTGAAAATATTAGGTGAGGATCCTCAAGATGTAATATACGATCGGTCTAAAACTTTTCACTTAGAGCCACAGTTAAATTCGAAACAACTAAAACCCATATATTTTGTGCATAAAGTTTAACATTAAATGTGCTTTTCTAAAATGTCTATATATTTTTTCTCATTCATTTCTAACCATCTTCAATGTAAATTTACCAAAGTTTTTTTTATTGCAATATGTATATAAAACTTAAAAATTTAATATTTTTTATTGTGTATTAACTTATTATTCTGCGATTTTCATTACATCACAAAATGTTACAAATTGGCACTACTGTTTCAAAAACAGAAAACTTCTAAATCAGTTGAAAACAGTTGATCTGTAAAACTGTGTGTGAAATTGTGTCAAATAAAATTACAAATATTAATAAATATAATAATACATATATATATATTTTATAAATTATGTTAAGAATTAGCACAAAATTGATTTTCCATTTTGCATTTCATTTATAAAGAATTCTGCCATATTTTGTTAAAGGGAAAATCCATTTTTGTTATATTAGAAAAAACAGACTTGCATTTAATTTTTCCGTGACTGCCTCAATAATTGCGTAGATGCCACCAGAATATTTTTTCTAATTAAATATTAACCAATATCTAACTAGAATTATGATTTATTCTGACTAAAAAGTTCCAATTAAAAGTTATTCATCCCAATTATGAATATTCTCAAGGAATTTCTTTCTCACGGAAAATACATTTCTCGAGAAAAAATTCCTCCAATTATAAATTCCGCGTGAACAAAAAATGATTAACTGGCATCATCGAATTTCGAAGCCACTTGCTTTGCTTATTGACAATTTATTTTCTATTTTTTGTGTGTGTGCAAACGACCCTACAATAAATGTCCCAATAAACATTTTTGTTTGCTATCAACTTGAGGTGCATTTGAGATCAAATACATTTCTCAAATCTCCAACGTTAATTCTCAAATGCCCTCAATAGTTCGAATATAGTCTTCTCAACTTAAAAGGCACATTTTTTATATGGCGATTTTCATAGTTATCAAATTGAGAAATTTGTGATTCTCAACTTGATAGCAAAGAAATATTTCCAATCGGTATCAAATGGAAGGTACGGAATTGCCATATTAAAAAATATTATACTAATTTTAGAAATGAAAACAATGTACTTTTTTTAATGTTTCAATTTAATTTCATTATATATTTAACATTACTATGTACATATTTAACATTAAATGTACATATTATGTACATTTTTTAAAATCTAGAATTAAAAATAAATGAATTAATTAGTTGTACATTTTTTGAAAAATTCGACAAAAAGCAGAAATAATTAAAAATATATCAATGATTTATTTGTACTTTTTTGGCATTTTTTAATTTAATTTATTATTTATGACATATTTAAATAATATCTCAGACTTAACACAAATCGTATTCAAGTTGAAAAAATGTTTGGTCTCAAGTGGAGAAAAGTGTTGGTTATCCAATTGAGAGTAAAAATGTTTCTCAAAGATTGGAAAAAATGTTAAGTCTCAACTTGATGTCAAATTGAAAGCAAATAAGGAGAAAAATTTTTCAACCCAAGTTGAGAATTACATTTGACATCAATTTAAGAACTTAACTTTTCTCCAACATTGGAGAAATAATATTTCAATGCATACTGGGGAATGACCGAAACTAACACATAAACAGTTTTTTCCTATTTGAAAAACATATGACTGTCATTGTTGCTGTTGTAGAGTTGTTATACCCTCCACTCCAGTGTGCAGAGGGTATATATAAGTTTGTCATTCCGTTTGTAATAATTAGAAAAAAAATTTTGGACCCCATAAAATTTATATATTTGTGATCCTTATAACAACCGGAGTTGATATAGCGATGTCCGTCTGTCCGTCTGTGGAAATCACGATGACGGCATCAATCCGGCAGCTAGGGTACTCGTTGACATAAAAATGATTCACTAACATCCTGAGAAGTTTGCTATTTAAAATCGTCCAAATCGGTCGATTAGGGCCCGAGATTTGAATGAAGAACTAAAAAAGTCTTGAAAAAAAAATAATTTTCTATGTTGTTCTTGTCACGATCACGCCCTCAATAGTGCAGCTACAGTGATCATTTTTAGTGAGAATGATTCACCAAATTCATGGAAAGATTTCTACTTCAAAAATCATTAAAATCGGTGGAACAGGTCCAGGAAATCTCTGAAAAAGTAAAAAAAAAAATGAAAAACATGATATTTCTATATTGTTCTTGTTGTTATTCTAAATGTTGCATTGTTTTCATAGCTGGACTTGTTGGTTTTGTGGTCGTTATGGTAATAATATAACAAGAACAAGCCCTTTGTACATTTTTCTATCAACTCTAGTAGAAAAATTTAAAAGTTTCCATTGTTTTGGCATCACTAAAAAAATATGTTAGATCATTTCTGCCATTGCCACAAGCCTGCCTGCAAAATTTCAGATCGATTGGGTCACGGGAAAGTGGTTAAAATCGATCCAAAATTTTTTCGACAAGCAGACACTACGAGTTAATATAAAGGGAGTAAAAATTCACCAACATCTAAAGCAAATAATGCTAAAGTACCTAGTTGTTAATAAAAAAACAATTGGGCAATTCACAATGGGTAATGTATCGTTGTATCTCTTGTATCGTGTATCACTTTACAATCGTGTAAAATTGTTGTTGGTAATTTTCACTGAAAAATCTGATACACGTTCCAACTTCATTTGCTATGTTTAGTAAATGTTGTATATTGTATCATAACATATCAGTTCCAAGTGAATGCCAGTTTTTATGAAAAAGAAAAAACAAATACATAGAATATTATCAGCATAAATAATTATAAAATAAAATATGGCAAATAATGCAAATAACGCAAATACATCGATAAGTTTATTTATATAAAAATTAATGTTTATATTTTTAGTATGTATTTTCTCTTTCAGTACCAACCAAAACATTTAACATATTTTTTTTTTTCATTATAAATTAAAATGAAAGAGGTACGTAACTAAAACTCCAGGGTATATCTCACGACCAAAAAGCAAACACTGACAAGTGTTTTCTCTTATACAAAATAGCAGAAGCGACGAAGCGATCTTTCCTCGTTGGATCGAAAATTACTAAAGAAAGCGTTTTACAATATGAAAATACAACTGAGTGTTCACAACAAGTGATTGTATTGTGTATTTCAATACAACATACAATATACAACACCTGTTGTGAATTGCCCAAATGTAAATTTAGCAAAAAAATTTATGTATTAATTTATTTAAAGAGAAAAACACAAAAATAACCTTTGATGTTGTATTTTTTGTGTGTAATATTTAAATATACATACATACACATATTAAATAATACAAATAATGTACATATATTAAATATATGTATGTATGTATATTCATAGTAACTGCATGTTAGAAATAAATCGGTTATTTTATTTACATAAAATTCTGCAGTATTTTGTTGTGGGGAAAATACATTTCTTTTGTATTAACAGAGTGTCACTTCATTTTGCTCAGCGTGACTATGCCACAGTAGATGCCGCCATAATTTTTGTTTGTTCTAATTAGCTTTGCAATAGTTATTTCTATTTTAACATGAATGTTAATATTTTCAACTAGATATCATACAGAACAATGTTAAGAGTATACACGGGTTGGTCTTTTATTTCATACGTTTTTTCATTATTCTTTTACAAATATGAACATAAGTTTGGCATATTACCCACCAATCTCACATCACACTGCAAGTTCAAAAAACTCAATACACTCACATTTTTTTTACTAATACACACACATTTTCCGCAGTGGTCACACTAATGGCACCAAATTTTTCGTGCGAATAGTGGCAGACACTAACGATGATTAATGTTACCCTGTTATAAATTTAATGCAAATTTACTGGATTCTGTAAAATTGTAATTAAAGTTTTAACTTGTTAAATCTATTATAATGATTTATTTTTTGAAATGCGCATACAAAAACGCAAGTTTGTTAATTATAGAGCATAAATATTATTAACTATTATTAAAATAATACTAATAATAATAAATGTAAACATTTTCCCTCAAACATGTGCCTGTATAAGAAACTTGGTAACTCTACTTAAAATAAAATAAGAGAGAGAAGTATACAAATTTTTTCAAGTTTACGCTTCGACAACATTTTAAAAATGAGATTGCAGTCAGATGTTTGAGCATAAAATTTAATGGCGATGGATTCGACTAATTCGAACAATTTTTCGTTGATAATACGTACACAACGATTTTACAATTTCAGTGTGATGTGAGATTGGGGGGTTAACTTTTTGTTGTCTTTACAAAATAGAGTTACCGAGTTCGTCAATGAGTTTTTTGCTTACAAAACAGTTCTACATAGTTATATAGAATTATTATTCTGCTTTACCTATAAAATATCTGATTGCGATTACATCTAATTTTTAAAAATTGTTTATAATTAATAAAGCATTATTATTCACATAAATACAAAATTTCACTTTTTAAATTTTCCATTCAAATTTAAGAAAATATCAATTATAATAAAAACTGAAAATAAAATTTCCAATTATAAATTAGAAAATATTAATTGAGTTTCAGAAAATCATATCAAAACGTCGGAAATAATAATTTTAAATTTAGAAATATCTTTACATTTAAAAATGTTTACATTTAAAAAAAATAATGCCATTCAGGAGATATTAATAACTTTTCAGTACCGCGATTCAGTAACTTCTTTTAACGATAGTCGAATTGTAAAAAAAAGAAAATTGCAAAATTATCAGTAAAATTTTGAAACGATATTCGCTATTGTTAAAGTCAGCTGTTGTTGTTATCTAAACGACAACCATTTTTGTGTTGTTTATCCAATCGATAAAAACTTAAATTTTTAGGTTGAAATGTCGTCATACATAAATAAAAATCATGAAATAGTGAAAATATTTTGCTTTAATTAAAAAACTTTTTTATATAAATAAAAAAATTAAATAGCATATTCAATTCATTATTTCATTTTCAAATAAATAAACAGAAATATTAGTAAAAAAAATAAAGATATTGAACATAAACATAAAATCATCCTGTCAAACACGAAGTAATTTGTTTTTTTTTATTCTTTGTGTTTTTCGCTTACTTTGACAGAGATGCCACTCCTTTACAATTTAAATAAATAGAAAAACAGATTTGTCGATATTAATTTAAATTCAATGAATTTAAGAAAACCTCAAATGATATTTAAGAATTGCTAACATAAAAATTGTTACATAAGTAAAATTGTAATAAGTAAAAATTGTTACATAAGTAAACGCAATTTTATGAGAATGTTATTTTTTATTTTTTATATATAAATTTTCACAATTTTTTTTGGATGAAAATTTGAAGTTTTTCAGAAAATAAAGATAACATTAAATTATTTTTTTTAAAATGTTTGGGACTTTTCGTTTTTTGCGTTTTTCATCCCTAATTTGATTATTTATTATTATAAATTTATTCTCTATGTTTTCAAAATATGGCAATATTTTAAAAAAAAGTTGAGAGAGCTTTTTTTTTTTTGGTTATTATTTTGTTACTCCATCCGACCTATATGGCCACAATGAAGAAATATTTGGCCAGTTAAAAGAAACTATACAGCCATCTCCAATTAGCACGATTTAATGCATATAGCCACTCTACACAACCATTACCTTTGCAATGGAGGTTAGGGCAAGCTATTTAATTAGCAAAAACTAAATTAAACGAGAAGTTATGTCATATAACCGGAAACGCATGCATATAGGTATATAACCAAAATGCATGCCGATCAGCAACCACGATGACCAAAAAGCAAACACCGAAATAAATCCGAAATAATAGAAATTGTTTACTTTTTCATTTACATTTATTATCAAGACTCAAACCGAGGTGGAGGGTATCAAAGATTCGGCACAGCCGAATTTAACACTCTTACTTGTTAATTTTTAATTTTTAATTTTTAATTTCTAATTTTTAATTTTTGATTTTTAATTTTTAATTTTTAATTTTTAATTTTTAATATTCAATTTTTAATTTTTACTTTTTACTTTTTAATTTTTAATTTTTAATTTTTAATTTTTAATTTTTAGTTTTTAATTTTTAATTTTTAATTTTTAGTTTTTAATTTTTAATTTTTAATTTTTAATTTTTAATTTTAAAGTTTAATTTTAATTTTAATTTTAATTTTTAATTTTAATTTTTAATTTATAATTTTTTATTTTTAATTTTTTGTTTTTAAATTTTAATTTTTAATTTTTAATTTTTAATGTTTAATTTTTAATTTTTAATCTTTAATTTTTAATTTTAATTTTTTAATTTTTAATTTTTAATTTTTAATTTTTAATTTTTAATTTTTAATTTTTAATTTTTAATTTTTAATTATTAATTTTTAATTTTTAATTTTTAATTTTTAATTTTTAATTTTTAATTTTTAATTTTTAATTTTTAATTTTTAATTTTGAATTTTAATTTTTAATTTTTAATTTTAATTTTTAATTTTTAATTTATAATTTTTAATTTTTAATTTTAATTTTTAATTTATAATTTATAATTTAAAATTTTTAATTTTTAATTTTTAATTTTTAATTTTCAATTTTTAATTTTTAATTTTTAATTTTTAATTATTAATTATTAATTTTTAACTTTTAATTTTTAATTTTTAATTTTTAATTTTTAGTTTTTAATATTTAATTTGTAATTTTTAATTTTTAATTTTTAATTTTTAATTTCAAATGTTTAATTTTTAATTTTTGATTTTTAATTTTTAATTTTTAATTTTTAATTTTTAATTTTTAATTTTTAATTTTTAATTTTTAATTTTTAATTTTTAATTTTTAATTTTTAATTTTTAATTTTTAATTTTTAATTTTTAATTTTTAATTTTTAATTTTTAATTTTTAATTTTTAATTTTTAATTTTTAATTTTTAATTTTTAATTTTTAATTTTTAATTTTTAATTTTTAATTTTTAATTTTTAATTTTTAATTTTTAATTTTTAATTTTAATTTTTTAATTTTTAATTTTTAATTTTTAATTTTTAATTTTTAATTTTTAATTATTAATTTTTAATTTTTAATTTTTAATTTTAAATTTTTAATTTTTAATTTTTAATTTCCAATTATTAATTTTTAATTTTTAATTTTTAATTTTTAATTTCTAATTTTTAATTTTTAATTTTTAATTTTTAATTTTTAATTTTTAATTTTTAATTTTTAATTTTTAATTTTTAATTTTTAATTTTTAATTTTTATTTTTTAATTTTTAATTTTTAATTTTTAATTTTTAGTTTTAATTTTTAGTTTTTAATTTTTAATCTTTAATTTTTAATTTTTAATTTTTAATTTTTAATTTTTAATTTTTAATTTTTAATTTTTAATTTTTAATTTTTAATTTTTAATTTTTAATTTTTAATTTTTAATTTTTAATTTTTAATTTTTAATTTTTAATTTTTAATTTTTAATTTTTAATTTTTAATTTTTAATTTTTAATTTTTAATTTTTAATTTTTAATTTTTAATTTTTAATTTTTAATTTTTAATTTTTAATTTTTAATTTTTAATTTTTAATTTTTAATTTTTAATTTTTAATTTTTAATTTTTAATTTTTAATTTTTAATTTTTAATTTTTAATTTTTAATTTTTAATTTTTAATTTTTAATTTTTAATTTTTAATTTTTAATTTTTAATTTTTAATTTTTAATTTTTAATTTTTAATTTTTAATTTTTAATTTTTAATTTTTAATTTTTAATTTTTAATTTTTAATTTTTAATTTTTAATTTTTAATTTTTAATTTTTAATTTTTAATTTTTAATTTTTAATTTTTAATTTTTAATTTTTAATTTTTAATTTTTAATTTTTAATTTTTAATTTTTAATTTTTAATTTTTAATTTTTAATTTTTAATTTTTAATTTTTAATTTTTAATTTTTAATTTTTAATTTTTAATTTTTAATTTTTAATTTTTAATTTTTAATTTTTAATTTTAATTTTTAATTTTTAATTTTTAATTTTAATTTTTAATTTTTAATTTTTAATTTTTAATTTTTAATTTTTAATTTTTAATTTTTAATTTTTAATTTTTAATTTTTAATTTTTAATTTTTAATTTTTACTTTTTAATTTTTAATTTTTAATTTTTAATTTTTAATTTTTAATTTTTAATTTTTAATTTTTAATTTTTAATTTTTAATTTTTTATTTTTAATTTTTAATTTTTAATTTTTAATTTTAATTTTTAATTTTAACATTAATTTTTAATTTTGAATTTTGAATTTTTAATTTTAAATTTTTAATTTTTAATTTTTAATTTTTAATTTTTAATTTTTAATTTTTAATTTTAATTTTAATTTTAATTTTTAATTTTAACATTAATTTTTAATTTTGAATTTTGAATTTTTAATTTAAAATTTTTAATTTTTAATTTTAAATTATTAATTTTTAATTTTTTAATTTTTAATAATAAATTTTAAATTTTATATTTTAAATTTGAAATTTAAAATTTAAAATTTTAAATTTTAGTCTCTTCTAAAACAGAAAATTTTAAAATCTAAAACAATAACAATTGTTAAAAAAAAATTAGTCTAACATACTAGTGTGTAAAAGTAAAAACAATGGGATTATTACTCTGCTTCACTAATCCTGACTAATGACTAGTTGCAGCGATCAAAGTGAAGAAGACGATGCTCTCTGGCAAACAGTTTCTGATAACAAAACAACAAAACGGCGATTGACAAAATCACCAGAAATTTTTAAACACAAAAACAAAATATTAAAAAACTTTAGTTCCAACAACAACAGTAATTTACCAAGTACTAGCAACAATCAGTTTGCTGCAGTTGATATATAATGATGATGATATGGATAACTCTAATGTTAATGATTGATACCAACACTAATAATGATGATGATAATAACGTTAATAATAAAAATTCCGAAGCAAAACCACCACCAATAATACTGCCAAATGTGTCTAATATAAAAGTGATGATAAATAACTTTAATAAATTAATAAACTCGCATGATTTTTCATACAAATTTATGAGAGATGGTCAGGTAAGAGTAATGACTAAAACTATAAATTCATATAGAGTACTAGTCAAATATCTTGATGATAAAAAAATTTTGTTTCACACTTATCAACTCAAACAAGAGCGAGCATACAGAGTAGTTGTTAAAAATCTACATTTTTCTACACCAGTTACAGAGATTAAAGGCCTGTACGCAGCTTGCTAAGGAATCAAAAACTTCATATAAAACAAGTAAGAGTGTTAAATTCGGCTGTGCCGAATCTTTGATACCCTCCACCTCGGTTTGAGTATTGATAATAAATGTAAACAATATATTTGAAAAAATAAACAATTTGTTAAACTTAATACCAGATTATTTCGGCAAATTCATTGGGTTGATCCGCTTAACAGATGTTTTTTGTTTATTTCAAGAGTTGGTCTAAAAAGCTTTCTCACATTAGTAATTCGCACTCCAACGAGGAAAGATCGTTTTCGTCTTTTCTCTTATTTCGGATAAAAGAAAACACGTTTCGGTGTTTGCTTTTTGGACATCGTTGTTGCTGATCGGCATGCATTTAGGTTATATACCTATATTCATGCGTTTCCGGTTATATGATATAACCTCTCGATTAATTTAAAATTTTTGCAAATTAAATATCTCACCCTAACCTTCATTGCGAAAAAGCTCTCTCAATTTTTTTCTGTTGTTAAAATATTATCATATATGGAAAATAATTTTTTTTACAATTAAAAGGGAGTTTTCTCTATTAGATTTTGTGGCAACACAAAATAACACCATACAATACAAAATCTAACTCAGTGATGCCAACTTTTGATTTTGAATTAAATTATGTTAATAAAATATATTTTCATTTATTGACTCCAAATACTACTACCTGGGAATTATCATCGAACTTCAATTTTTGGGGTTTACTTTGCCTACCATGAAGTCAAATTTTGAAGTCATCCAAGGACTATACATAATGAGGATGTGCAAAACGATAATGGAACGGTTAAACCAAAAGTCTGTATTTACTGCAACATTGTTGATTAATAAAAAGAAACATGCATATATAATTTTTTTTTATTCACCAATAATGTTGAAAATGTAATATCGTAAAAAAAAATATTTATAGAATTTTATATGAAATTAAATAAATAAATGATTATTTTTATTAGATCTTATTGATATGTTAAGAATTTATTGTTTTCAATAAGTTTGAAGAAAAAAAATATGATAAAAAAAAATACAATATTTCTTATTTCATTGGAATTCGAACATAAGCGAAAAAGATCAAGAGCCAGCGCACTACGCACTCGTCCACCAATATGTTATTCGGGAATTATGCATATAAATGTTTCTTTAGTTAAACAAAATCATAGGCAGAACGTTCAACAGAGAATATTGTGATGGGAACGTTGTGGTGAGAATGTTGGGATAGAACGTTGTGGTGAGAACGTTGAGGAGAGAACGTTGAGGAGTGAACGTTGATACGTTTAAAATTTTATCCCAACAAACGATGCCAGTAGTAAAATGCAAATGAAATGGAGAAAAAGTTATTCATACAAACAGTTTTTACATTATTTTGCTTTGTTGGGATGTTTTGCATGTAGTAACAGTAACAAAATCGACCTGATTTTGGCAAGCAGTGAATTTAATTGAGAAATGAAAACTACAATCCATGTACAGTCCTATCCACTTGAATAGCACACCTAAATGTATATATATCAAAAGCTTAAAGCACGCGCTATTTAAGTGGACAGGATTGTATGTTCATTTTAAAATGATATGTTTATTATTTATATCATTTCTACCACCATGTAACATTTCTACAATTACAATATTAATGTTTTTTGAACCAAAAAAAAGAAACATTAATGTTATATTTTTTGTTTTTGTACAAAATTGAAATAATTCATTTGATTTTATTATGTAATGATATGCATGAAATTTTCACAATTTTAATAAAAGTATTTTAACTATAATTAACTATACAAATTTATTTTAGAAATTCTTTTTGTTTTTTTTTTCACATGAAAATATTACATTTTATAAATATTTGAAGAGTATATAATATTTTTCAAATTTATAAACGAATATTTGAAAGCATATACATATATTTGTTTTTTTTTTTTTTTGTAAATAAGTATATAATTTAAGTTTGTAATTAATATATAAGATATGAATATACATATATGTATTGCAACAGTTTTTATGTACGCAATTCTTAAATAGCATTTGACGTTTTCTAAAATTCATTGAATTTAAATCAATGTTTTCTGTAGTCCGATTCTGAAAATTTCAACGATCCGACAATCGCAAAATATATCGACAGCTATTGTTGTTTGCACTAAGGATTAAGTAATTCACTAAGTACATACATCTTAACGACAGTCGACAAATCTATTTTTCTATTTATTTAAATTGTAGACGAGTGGCATCTCTGTCAAAATAAGCGAAAATCACAAAGAAGAATAGAAAAAAAAACAAATTACTTCGTGTTTGACAGGATGATTTTATCTTTATGTTTAATATCTTTTTTTTTTACTAATATTTGTGTTTATTTATTTGAAAATGAAATAATGAATTGAATATGCTATTTAATTTTTTTATTTATATAAAAAAGTCTTTTAATAAAAGCAAAATATTTTCACTATTTTATGATTTTTATTTAAGTATGACGACATTTCAACCTAAAAATTTTAGTTTTTATCGATTGAATAAACAACACAAAAATGGTTGTCGTTTAGATAACAACAACAGCTGAGTTTAATAAAAGCGAATATCGTTTAAAAATGTTACTGATAATTTTGCGATTTTCTTTTTTTTTAACGATTCGACTATCGTTAAAAGAAGTTACTGAATCGCGGTAGTGAAAAGCTATTAATTTCTCCTGAATGTCAATATTTTTTTTAAATGTAAAAATTTTTTAAATGTAAACATAGGTGTTGGTGTTTTTTTTTTTTTTTTGAATTTCAATTTGTGTTTAACGAATAAAATTTATATATTAAAGATGCAATAGATGTCTTCTAAATTTAAAATTATAATTTCCGACGTTTTGATATAATTTTCTGAAATTCAATTAATTGTAATTTATAATTGGAAATTTTTAATTCCAGTTTTTAGAATTGATATTTTCTTGAATTTGAATGGAAAATTTAAAAAGAGCAATTTTGTATTTATGTGGATATTAATGCTTTAGTAATTATAAACAATTTTTAAAAATTAGATGTAATCGCAATCAGATATTTTGTAGGTAAAGCAGAATAATAGTTCTATATAACTATGTAAAACTGTTTTGAAAGCAAAAAACTCATTGATGAACTCGGTAACTATATTTTATAAAGACAACAAAAAGTTAACATGCCAAACTTATATTCATATTTGTGAAAGAATAATGAAAAAACATATGAAATAAAAGACCAGCCCGTGTATACTCTTAACATTGTTCTGTATGATATCTAGTTGAAAATATTGACATTCATGTTAAAATAGAAGTAACTATTGCAAGGCTAATTAGAACAAAAATTGTGGCGTCATCTATTGCGGCATAGTCAAGCTGAGCAAAATGAAGTGACACTCTGTTAAAGCAAAAGAAATGTATTTTCCCCACAACAAAATATTGCAGAAAATTATGTAAATAAAATAATATACCGATTTATTTCTAACATGCAGTTGTTATGGATATACATATATATAATATATGTATATTATTTGTATTATCTAATACGTTTATGTATGTATATGTAAATATTACACACAAAAAATACAACATCAAACGTTATTTTTGTGTTTTTCTTTTTAAATAAATTTATACATAAAATTTTTTTGCTAAATTTACATTTTTTTTTTATTAACAACTAGGTATTTTAGCATTATTTGCTTTAGATGTTGGTGAATTTTTGCTTCCTTTATATTAACTCGTAGTGTCTGCTTGTCGAAAAAATTTTGGATCGATTTTAACCCCTTTCCCGTAACCCATTCGATCTGAAATTTTGCAGGCAGGCTCGTGGTAATAACAGAAATGATTTAACAAATTTTTTTAGTGATGCCAAAACAATGGAAACTTTTAAATTTTTCAACCAGAGTTAAAAAAAAATTTAGAAATTGTTAGTTTTTATTATACTATTACCACAACGACCACAAAAACAACAAGTCCAGCTATGACAACAACACAACATTTAGAATAACAACAAGAACAATATAGAAACATCATATTTTTCATTTTTTTTTTACTTTTTCAGAGATTTCCCTGGACCTGTTCCACCGCTTTTAATGATTTTTGAAATAGAAATCTTCCTATGAATTTGGTGAATCATTCTCATTAAAAATTATCACTGTAGCTGCACTATGGAGGGCGTGATCGTGACAAGAACAACATAGAAAATTATATTTTTTCAAGACTTTTTTTAGTTCTTCATTCAAATCTCGGGCCCTAATCGGCCGATTTGGACGATTTTAAATAGCAAACTTTTCAGGATGTTAGTGAATCATTTTTTATATCAACGAGCACCCTAGCTGCCCGATTGATGCCGTCATCGTGATTTCCACAGACGGACAGACGGACAGACGGACATCGCTATATCAACTCCGGTTGTTATAAGGATCACAAATATATATATTTTATGGGGTCCAAATTTTTTTTTCTAATTATTACAAACGGAATGACAAACTTATATATACCCTCTGCACACTGGAGTGGAGGGTATAAAAACGCTTCAGAAATGCTTAAGGAATTTTTCTGTCAAAAAATTTCTGTTGATAGTCCGCAGCTTTTTAAAAAAGTAGTATTGTTTTTACTACTTTTTTTTGACGTAAATTAAGTTAGGCAACCCAGGCTTTGAGCAGGAATATCAAATTTTTCGTTCTTTCTGAAAGGAATTTTGACAGGAGAGGTAAGCATAAACAAAATGTAGTATGCTAAAAAAAATAAAAGTTATTTTTCAGTTGCAAACATGGAAAAAAAAACGAACAAAATTCGGCAAAAAAAACAAGAAGCGGATGGGTAATTTTGATACTGAGCTTAAAAAGCGTTTAGCAGGCCAAATAAAGCAGAACCGAAGAATTGATTTGTTTTCAATTTCACAATTCTTAATAATTGACAGAAAACAGCTGATTTCTAGCGTTGCACTGAAAGGTACTTTTGTGATTTTTTTTCTTTAAGAAATATATGAAAATTTTCTGTTAAGATTCCTTAACAAGCTGCGTACAGCTCTTAAAGAAGAAATTCAAAGCCTAGGCCACCAAGTCCGAAACGTAACAAGTATTAAAACAGTGGTCGGCATTTCATAGCACAATTGTGCAGAGACCACTTCCCACAGATGCTTATGCTCTTTCATTTAGTCGTCATTGAGACAGCAATGTATGCACATGCGGCGGATGCATTTTTATTTTTTTCAGCAATACTTCCCCAACAAACATTTCAAATTGATAAATAATTACGAAAAATAAATTTGGATAAATTCGCATATCCCGAACTAAGAAAAAATTATTTAAAATGTTTATCGTTTTTTCCTTATATTTACCTCTGTGAACAAATTTTCTTAGACTTAAAATCCATTTCTTCCAAGCAACGCTATAAGTTAAGTTCGTCAAATTTAGAACACATTTTATTAATAAGAAATTGTCATAACAGTATAAAACAAGTAAGAGTGTTAAATTCGGCTGTGCCGAATCTTTGATACCCTCCACCTCGGTTTGAGTATTGATAATAAATGTAAACAATATATTTGAAAAAGTAAACAATTTGTTAAACTTAATACCAGATTATTTCGGCAAATTCATTGGGTTGATCCGCTTAACAGATGTTTTTTGTTTATTTCAAGAGTTGGTCTAAAAAGCTTTCTCACATTAGTAATTCGCACTCCAACGAGGAAAGATCGTTTTCGTCTTTTCTCTTATTTCGGATAAAAGAAAACACGTTTCGGTGTTTGCTTTTTGGACATCGTTGTTGCTGATCGGCATGCATTTAGGTTATATACCTATATTCATGCGTTTCCGGTTATATGATATAACCTCTCGATTAATTTAAAATTTTTGCAAATTAAATATCTCACCCTAACCTTCATTGCGAAAAAGCTCTCTCAATTTTTTTCTGTTGTTAAAATATTATCATATATGGAAAATAATTTTTTTTACAATTAAAAGGGAGTTTTCTCTATTAGATTTTGTGGCAACACAAAATAACACCATACAATACAAAATCTAACTCAGTGATGCCAACTTTTGATTTTGAATTAAATTATGTTAATAAAATATATTTTCATTTATTGACTCCAAATACTACTACCTGGGAATTATCATCGAACTTCAATTTTTGGGGTTTACTTTGCCTACCATGAAGTCAAATTTTGAAGTCATCCAAGGACTATACATAATGAGGATGTGCAAAACGATAATGGAACGGTTAAACCAAAAGTCTGTATTTACTGCAACATTGTTGATTAATAAAAAGAAACATGCATATATAATTTTTTTTATTCACCAATAATGTTGAAAATGTAATATCGTAAAAAAAAATATTTATAGAATTTTATATGAAATTAAATAAATAAATGATTATTTTTATTAGATCTTATTGATATGTTAAGAATTTATTGTTTTCAATAAGTTTGAAGAAAAAAAATATGATAAAAAAAAATACAATATTTCTTATTTCATTGGAATTCGAACATAAGCGAAAAAGATCAAGAGCCAGCGCACTACGCACTCGTCCACCAATATGTTATTCGGGAATTATGCATATAAATGTTTCTTTAGTTAAACAAAATCATAGGCAGAACGTTCAACAGAGAATATTGTGATGGGAACGTTGTGGTGAGAATGTTGGGATAGAACGTTGTGGTGAGAACGTTGAGGAGAGAACGTTGAGGAGTGAACGTTGATACGTTTAAAATTTTATCCCAACAAACGATGCCAGTAGTAAAATGCAAATGAAATGGAGAAAAAGTTATTCATACAAACAGTTTTTACATTATTTTGCTTTGTTGGGATGTTTTGCATGTAGTAACAGTAACAAAATCGACCTGATTTTGGCAAGCAGTGAATTTAATTGAGAAATGAAAACTACAATCCATGTACAGTCCTATCCACTTGAATAGCACACCTAAATGTATATATATCAAAAGCTTAAAGCACGCGCTATTTAAGTGGACAGGATTGTATGTTCATTTTAAAATGATATGTTTATTATTTATATCATTTCTACCACCATGTAACATTTCTACAATTACAATATTAATGTTTTTTGAACCAAAAAAAAGAAACATTAATGTTATATTTTTTGTTTTTGTACAAAATTGAAATAATTCATTTGATTTTATTATGTAATGATATGCATGAAATTTTCACAATTTTAATAAAAGTATTTTAACTATAATTAACTATACAAATTTATTTTAGAAATTCTTTTTGTTTTTTTTTTCACATGAAAATATTACATTTTATAAATATTTGAAGAGTATATAATATTTTTCAAATTTATAAACGAATATTTGAAAGCAATATGAAATGTTATTATTAATGTTATATTTTTATATATATATATATATATACATATATTTGTTTTTTTTTTTTTGTAAATAAGTATATAATTTAAGTTTGTAATTAATATATAAGATATGAATATACATATATGTATTGCAACAGTTTTTATATACGCAATTCTTAAATAGCATTTGACGTTTTCTAAAATTCATTGAATTTAAATCAATGTTTTCTGTAGTCCGATTCTGAAAATTTCAACGATCCGACAATCGCAAAATATATCGACAGCTATTGTTGTTTGCACTAAGGATTAAGTAATTCACTAAGTACATACATCTTAACGACAGTCGACAAATCTATTTTTCTATTTATTTAAATTGTAGACGAGTGGCATCTCTGTCAAAATAAGCGAAAATCACAAAGAAGAATAGAAAAAAAAACAAATTACTTCGTGTTTGACAGGATGATTTTATCTTTATGTTTAATATCTTTTTTTTTTACTAATATTTGTGTTTATTTATTTGAAAATGAAATAATGAATTGAATATGCTATTTAATTTTTTTATTTATATAAAAAAGTCTTTTAATAAAAGCAAAATATTTTCACTATTTTATGATTTTTATTTAAGTATGACGACATTTCAACCTAAAAATTTTAGTTTTTATCGATTGAATAAACAACACAAAAATGGTTGTCGTTTAGATAACAACAACAGCTGAGTTTAATAAAAGCGAATATCGTTTAAAAATGTTACTGATAATTTTGCGATTTTCTTTTTTTTTAACGATTCGACTATCGTTAAAAGAAGTTACTGAATCGCGGTAGTGAAAAGCTATTAATTTCTCCTGAATGTCAATATTTTTTTTAAATGTAAAAATTTTTTAAATGTAAACATAGGTGTTGGTGTTTTTTTTTTTTTTTTGAATTTCAATTTGTGTTTAACGAATAAAATTTATATATTAAAGATGCAATAGATGTCTTCTAAATTTAAAATTATAATTTCCGACGTTTTGATATAATTTTCTGAAATTCAATTAATTGTAATTTATAATTGGAAATTTTTAATTCCAGTTTTTAGAATTGATATTTTCTTGAATTTGAATGGAAAATTTAAAAAGAGCAATTTTGTATTTATGTGGATAGTAATGCTTTAGTAATTATAAACAATTTTTAAAAATTAGATGTAATCGCAATCAGATATTTTGTAGGTAAAGCAGAATAATAGTTCTATATAACTATGTAAAACTGTTTTGAAAGCAAAAAACTCATTGATGAACTCGGTAACTATATTTTATAAAGACAACCAAAAGTTAACATGCCAAACTTATATTCATATTTGTAAAAGAATAATGAAAAAATATATGAAATAAAAGACCAGCCCGTGTATACTCTTAACATTGTTCTGTATGATATCTAGTTGAAAATATTGACATTCATGTTAAAATAGAAGTAACTATTGCAAGGCTAATTAGAACAAAAATTGTGGCGTCATCTATTGCGGCATAGTCAAGCTGAGCAAAATGAAGTGACACTCTGTTAAAGCAAAAGAAATGTATTTTCCCCACAACAAAATATTGCAGAAAATTATGTAAATAAAATAATATACCGATTTATTTCTAACATGCAGTTGTTATGGATATACATATATATAATATATGTATATTATTTGTATTATCTAATACGTTTATGTATGTATATGTAAATATTACACACAAAAAATACAACATCAAACGTTATTTTTGTGTTTTTCTTTTTAAATAAATTTATACATAAAATTTTTTTGCTAAATTTACATTTTTTTTTTATTAACAACTAGGTATTTTAGCATTATTTGCTTTAGATGTTGGTGAATTTTTGCTCCCTTTATATTAACTCGTAGTGTCTGCTTGTCGAAAAAATTTTGGATCGATTTTAACCCCTTTCCCGTAACCCATTCAATCTGAAATTTTGCAGGCAGGCTCGTGGTAATAACAGAAATGATTTAACAAATTTTTTTAGTGATGCCAAAACAATGGAAACTTTTAAATTTTTCTACCAGAGTTAAAAAAAAATTTAGAAATTGTTAGTTTTTATTATACTATTACCACAACGACCACAAAAACAACAAGTCCAGCTATGACAACAACACAACATTTAGAATAACAACAAGAACAATATAGAAACATCATATTTTTCATTTTTTTTTACTTTTTCAGAGATTTCCCTGGACCTGTTCCACCGCTTTTAATGATTTTTGAAATAGAAATCTTCCTATGAATTTGGTGAATCATTCTCATTAAAAATTATCACTGTAGCTGCACTATGGAGGGCGTGATCGTGACAAGAACAACATAGAAAATTATATTTTTTCAAGACTTTTTTTAGTTCTTCATTCAAATCTCTGGCCCTAATCGGCCGATTTGGACGATTTTAAATAGCAAACTTTTCAGGATGTTAGTGAATCATTTTTTATATCAACGAGCACCCTAGCTGCCCGATTGATGCCGTCATCGTGATTTCCACAGACGGACAGACGGACAGACGGACATCGCTATATCAACTCCGGTTGTTATAAGGATCACAAATATATATATTTTATGGGGTCCAAATTTTTTTTTCTAATTATTACAAACGGAATGACAAACTTATATATACCCTCTGCACACTGGAGTGGAGGGTATAAACAGAGAATTTGTATATGTAAATAAATCAGCTTGGTAGTATTAAAAGTTCCGTTTGTATAAGTAAAACACTTGGTTGTTTTTTTTAATTGAAAGTTTATTATCATCAGCACTATGTGCTTTTGTTTCTTAATACTAAAAATGAATTTGATTTTTATTGCTTTCCATCCAAAAAGACAAAAAGAACGGCTTTTATTTCTACATTATTATTATTTTTAAAGGCAACCAACAATTAGAATTTGCTGACTTTTAGAATGTGCCAAAATTAATGAAATTGCCAAACTACCTGACACCGCTGCTTTGACCATACGATTTTTGCATTTATGAAAATGCGGCAAAATTTATTTGACCCAAAAAAACATAATTCAGACAAAAGGTAAACTATTTTGCAACTAATGCAGAAAATTTGAGTTGCTAAGGAACGAATACGATTTTACGGTTCCTCTTGGCTACAAAGTATGCAGCGCAAAGTGCCAAAATCAGGGCAAAAAGAGAAGCGGAGATATAACAAGTTCCTCTAACTTTGGAATGCAAATGGGAAATATGGTCCATATTTTTAATATTTAGCTCGTGTAAGTATGGGAGTGATAGAATGGAGGTATGGTCAGCAAGACTGTCAGAGTGAGCTATGGGAGTTTCCGGACTTTTGAAAGCAATTTTGCGGAGATTTTCGAACTTTGTAGAATTTCACTCTCGAAAGTTACTAGAAAAGTCCCTTTTTGGACGATTGTGGTTTCATTTCTGTCCATTAGTTTAAAAGATTGGTCAATGATAATGACGATCCCATCATCGATTTCTGAGATGGGTGGCATGTTATGAGCCGAAAGAGTATCGCAAGTAGCCGTGTAGTTATTTAGCAAGTCATTAAGGCATGAGTTGTTTCCATAGTTTAGTTCTTGGCAAAATGAAATTGTTGATTTCCTTTTACAATTCGTCAAAATCGAATATTTAGAATCACATTTTACAACATTTTCACTTTCGAAAATGGAAGTGAATCTTAATTATTTTATATTACTTAAATACTTTGACAAATTAGCCACTATATTGGCTGTGTAATTCTTACATCTAGAACTTACAAAAAAATAAACATGTTGAAAATTGAAGCTGCAGCGGCAAAGTGTTGAATCCTCAAAAGCCTTTTCCGGAGAAAGCTGAAGTTGATCTCGACCGTTGGAGTGATTTTTGGTCTTCTTTATTGGTAAAGATGATTTATATTTGATTTGATTTGTCTTTTGGTATAGATGATTATGTTGGTTTTTTTGGATATGTGTGGCACTTCTGACTGCCTGCACTTTTTGCTATATTATGTTTCTTCTCAGGTTTGAAAGTTTTATTTATTTTATTATTTTTCACAACGTTTTTGTGCTTTTGCGAACAACTTTTTACTTTTTTAGAAAGAATTTATTATTCTTAGGTACAATATTTCTTATGAATTTTGTTTTAATTTATTTATTTCTATAATGATAGTCACTGCTTCACTATGTGAACTTGTTCAATAAGATTTATCTTCTATGAAGATTGTCACTTTTTCACAGTATGGTGAACCGTTTTTTGAGCCTTAAAAGGATATCTCGTTGGGCGCCAGTAAAACACTTGGTTGTTTTTTTAATTGAAAGTTTATTATCGTCAGCACTATGTGCTTTTGTTTCTTAATACTAAAAATGAATTTGATTTTTATTGCTTTCCATCCAAAAAGACAAAAAGAACTGCTTTTATTTCTACATTATTATTATTTTTAAAGGCAACCAACAATTAGAATTTACTGACTTTTAGAATGTGCCAAAATTAATGAAATTGCCAAACTACCTGTCACCGCTGCTTTGACCATACATTTTTGCATTTATGAAAATGCTGCAAAATTTATTGGACCCAAAAAAACATAATTCAGACAAAAGGTAAACTATTTTGCAACTAATGCAGAAAATTTGAGTTGCTAAGGAACGAATACGGAAATATTGGTGTAATTTAATTATGTTCAAATGTTGGGGGCGACGTGCCTTAACTTATATCAAACTCGTTGTTAATTTCTTTTCTACATTGGTAATGGTAACTTAAAACGCTCGATTTCGCGTTTGCTGGGTAGTTCGCTCACACACACAACCTCATTTTACGCTTTGCCGACCTATGTATTAAAAGTAGAATTACCAAACAACCAATGTCTATGTTTTACCTTGAGTTAGAGCCAAATCAAAATAACAAGTAAAAGTCGAACCACCTATGAAAATAAATGAAATTGTTCAATGTTAGAGATGCCAGGAGTTTGGCCATTCAAAAACATATTGTAAAAGAATGCTTATCTGTGTAAAGTGTGGATTAAATCAACGAACTGATAATTGCCCAAAACCAGAAAATACTCCTCCACAATGTGTCAATTGCCTTCAAAGTCACACAGCAAACTATAAAGGATGTGGAGTTTATAGAGATACATATATTGAGAAAAAAGAACGCTTATCGTAGACAAAATAGAAATACACCTGAAACAAACAATCAATTTAGACCTGCTAGTTTTCCAGGAAGAAAGTAATTTTTTTTATTATTTCGAAACTAAATACTCTGTTTGATAATAAGTTGACAAGTGCCCACAGTGCATAACAGTACATTTTTTATATGTTTAACTTCTGTTTCAGGTTTGCTTTCTTCTTTTAAACACAAGTAATTGCTGTTTTATTTTTCTATTAATATCTCAGTTGATATTTAGTACCGCAATTAAAGTTGTCGTGAAAAAATAAGAACAAAGTTTTTAAAATATTTTTTTTTTTTTTTTTTGCAAATTTTACTATTTTTATATTTCAAACAAAATGTTTTGTTTAGAGAAAAAAATGCAGTTTTGTACGTGTGTCGCTTATAAGTGAATATTTTGTTCAATATCCAAATTCAATTAGAGTTTTAAGTGGGAATTTATAAAAGTTTAATTCTATTATTTGTGTTGTTGTAATTTGTATGATTGTAGCTTGTCAATGTTTTCAAAATTAGCTGCAAGTTTTTGCCTAAATGCTTTTTATTTGGTTTACAGTTTAAAATGTCCATTACTAAGAGGGAACTATTTGATGCTTGGTATAGTGAAAAACAACAAAATAAGAAACTTAATGCTGTTGTATCATATGTTTTTGGTAAGATCAAGCTTCAGAATAATGAAACGGATAGCTATTGCAAACAAGTGAAGCAATCTGCTCGAATGTTTGTATGGTTTCTGGCTAAGAAGTGGGCTCAAGCCAAACGAACAAAGCCAGTTTTCGAGGTTACAAATAAATATTGGCTAGATGGGAATTTTGTAATTCCAATTAAGCCTTCTTTAGCATCTGAGGATGGTGGATTACTGGATCGGCCGTTTACATCAAACTATTGCAGACCTTCTAAAGAATTCTTAGATAAAAGTGAGAGATCAAAGCGAAATAAAGTTGCACCTTTATTGGAGACTTGATCCCCAGAAGAACTGACATTTACTGCTGGAACAAGTCTCTATAAGTCTGGAAAAAGAAATGCTGCGGGCATTGCCAAAACCGTAGACTCTTCTCCGTCAAGGGCGGCAAAAATTAAAAAAAATTGCGCTTTTCTCCAAAAGTACCAATACCATACACAAATGAGGAGGCGTTAGTTTTGTATGCCGATGGTGGATACACAAGACACACTTAAAGTCTTTTGCTGCAGCTGCTAAAAATCATAACGCTGATATCTACCCTTCATAGCATAAACTTTTGGCATGCATGCATGGAGACGGTTCTTTGAATGCATCCTTCATATAGCTTACAAACTTAATATTAAAAAATGGCAAGCTCGAGGGGATTTTGATAAAGCTGTGCAGAAGGAAACCAAGAAAAAAATTACTGATCGCCTAAGAAAAGAGATGGGTTTGTTAGTTGATATTCCCAAACCAGGATGTGGAACAACAAATGACGGGAATACGGCTGGAAGATTCTTCCAGCAACCAACTCTTGCTTCATCAATAACTAATGTTGATGAGGATTTAATAAAGAGATTTGGTGTAATTTTAAACACAACGGCATGTGGTTTTGCAATTAACGTCAATGCATTTCGTACGTATGGCATGGATACAGCAAAACTATATATACAATTGTATTCATGGTATTACATGCCATCGAGTGTTCACAAAGTCCTCATTCATGGTGCAGATATTATCCAATATGCAGCACTTCCTATAGGAATGTTGTCAGAAGGAGCATTGGAATCTCGAAACAAAGACTTCCGAAATATACGAGAAAGTCACACCCGTAAAATATCCCGCGAAAGAACAATGCATGATCTTTTTCACTATCTCCTCTTGTCTTCAGATCCTCTTATTTCTTCTTTTTCAACAATGGCTTCTATTCATTCCCGCAGTACAGAGCCTTTGGGCGAAGAAGTTATTGCGTTACTTTCAGATGCTTGTATACCAGAGTCGTTCCTCGATTCAGAAAGTGAATCAGATTAAAGCAAACATATTGTCTTTTTCGATTTGTTGTATCTGTTCGCCACAGGCCGTTATTTTTTGAATAATTTTCAGTTGTCTTTGATTTGCCTTTACATTTCACTTGCCTTTAACATTTTGAATATTTGGACTAAATATATATTCATAATTCATTAAATTGAAAACATTATTTCTTTCTATAGCTCCTATTAATGTAGATTAAAATTTGTGATAAAAATTCGAAATTTTAGATAAATGAATAAATAATGTTTTACATAAATACAGGTATATTATTTGTTTTTATTTATTTAACAAAAAATCTGCCACGCCCATTCTACAGATTGCGCCCATTTTTTTGGTGAGTGTTTTTTTTTTGATAAAATCTATGAACGTACAAAGTTTCATGTCAATGCGGCTTTTCAAAAGCGAGTTATGACTTTCTTCCGGCTTGAGCATTTGGACCACTGTGCGATGCTTAACTTATGAGCTATACGTTTTTCGATCTGGCAATCATAAAAATAGTTAGTCAATAATTCGGATGGGGATATTTAAAAGAGGAAAAAATTTAACCATTCTGCCCTACGACGCTTAGTTTTCGATTATGATCCCCTTCAAAATTAACACGTATGCGTATGGTTGATTTATTCATACGTTTAGCATTACATAATCCTCATATCAATGAGTCAGTGTTGATTGTAACTATTGCTCGTGAGATATGTGAATTTGACACTACTACCCCTACAAACAACCTTAGACGTTGGTGCCTTAACAAATAACTTAGTTCGTTTGTATAAAATGTTACATAACGAATCGTTTGCCCTCAAAATCTCGTCTAGCGATAATAATAAAATCATAGAGAAAATGATTAAATAATATGTTGTCACAACTTTTAAAAAGAAAAAAAAATTTAGTACGGAAATTATTGTAAAACTCTCAAATTTGTTAGAACGTAAAATAAAAATACCTGCAATCTGTTTCATTTTTTAAGTCATACATTTTTTTTGTAAAACTTTTTCCAGTTAAATTTTAATTTCCTCAAAATTAAAAATAAAAATTTATTATAAAAATATACAACTAAATTATATACAAAAGTAGAGTAAAATAAAAAACAAGGAAATCATCTTTAACTGAAGAACACCGTAACTATTTTATACTATTATTTGTAAAGTATGCACTAACAAATCGATGCCATTTTAATGCAAATTTGTTGATTCGTAAAGATATTTTATTTATATTGAACTACAAAGGCTAACCACAACAAGCATGTCTTTGGATAAGGATCCAAGCCCTAATTGAATTGATATAACATAATAATCAAACACGTGTGCTTTGTAAATCTATATATACGTGTGTGAATATATATGTATGTATATATGTAAATCCTTAAATTTATGTACCTTGAAGACCCATTAAGTGATGGCGGTGATGATGCAGATGATTAAAATGTGTCCCAACTATAGGTTCTGTTGGTAAACCAATCCAATTGGTATAAATAACTGGACTTGTATTTAACTCGCCATAACGAACAATTTGTTCCGTCAATGGATACAAACGTTTAACGTGTTTATCATAAGCAGGTGTTGTAGTGTAGGTGCTGTCTGATCAAAAATAAAAAAATAATATTTAGATATAACGTTGATTATATTTAAAGCAACATTTTACAAATGTAGTTCAAACTTTATTTAATATACACTTATTACATACATTAAATTAAAAATTACTACTTACATTAAAGATAACCAATCAAAATGTTTTATATGTATTTATATAACTTCCAAATAATTGGCAAATAATGTCACTTAAGTCATTATTTGAGATTATAGGTAGTGTGTGTTAAGATCTCTGAACAAACTTTGTGATAGTGAAAAATCTGACATTACTACAGATATCAAACTGATGTTTTCGGCAGCCCTATTTGATCTCATAACTTTTTGAACTTTTTAAAACATTATATAACCTTGACAGCGTTAAAGATTTCAATCTCAAAATCTGTACAAACAATACGATAATCTGAACAACCCTATAATTTTTAAATTAATAAAAAAAAAATGTGTACTAAGTATATCGAGCCATAACTGCTGTTTTTGCTGGAATGATGTATGTGGAGCTAGGAGGAATGGAGGATAATATGAACACTCTGAGTGAGAAATAAAATGCAGCTAGTGTTTAATGCAGCTAGTATTTTATTTCTTAGAAAGTTAAGAACAAAATATTCCAATATGAAATAAAAGAAATAACATAATTAGTGTTTGTAATTAAAGGAATATCTATTGAAAGTATCTACAACTTCATTCCTATTTGTACCGTCCTTTTGATTGACGCAAATTCTTGAGGGAATTAATGCCAAAAAAGGGATTTGCAATAACATTTTGGCATTATCATTACCGCCCGCCTTGCAGTATATAAGTGAACACGCTTCGATTCAGATCTTCCTAATTGGCAACATTTAATTTATATGTAGCTTTAGTTTTTGGTGCTGCGTGTGGTTGACACGCGCCGTTTTAGATTTGCTCGATCAGCTACTTCGATTTTTTATTTTACCTTTTTGCTAGTTTAAGTTATATGTTTGCGTTCCAATATTTACAAAAAAATACAGCAGAGATTTATTCACTGGTGCCCAAAAGAAAAGAACCGTAAAATCATAAGAAATATCAAATTAGTAATTTCAACAACAACCATTTTCCATTTTCTATTTTTCAATTTTCATTTTCCACTTTTCATTTTTAATTTTCCATTTTTAATTTTTCATTTTTCATTTCTCAATTTTCAGTTTTCATTTTTAATTTTTATACCCTCCACACGTCAGTGGTATATATTTCCGTTTGCAATGCATCGAAAAACTAATTTCCGACCCCATAAAGTATATTCTTGATCCTTATCACAGCTCGAGTCGATATAGCGATGTCCGTCTGTCTGTTGAAATCACGCTCATTCACAAAAAAGGCCATCTAACTGGATAAGGTTACAATAATATCATTTGCCATAATTCCCAGCAGGTTGGTGTTGAAAATGGGCTAAATCGGGCATCATTGTTATTAGATACGAGCAAAAATATGTAGATACCTCTAAAAAAAAACGTAAAACCCAGTGTGTTTGTTGTAACAGTTTAGTGGTTGAACATAATAATTGTACAAGAACATAAAAAAATGCCACAAAAAAATTGTGCATATTGTAATAGATTTAAGGTATTAAAATGATTGGCAGCACTCATCAAATGTCATTCTGACATTGTGATGGCATCTCGCCAACATCATTTTTACTTTTTAACTTCCTCTTAAATAGAAAACACGCATTGTTTAATATTTAGAATAAAGAAAAGCCATCGTGCAATTTAAAATATCTAATAAAGCAATCCCTTTGTATAAATTATATATTATATATTGGGTCAAATTGTAGGGGGCCTAAAAATGATTTTAGAGGTATGGTTCCTTGGCCAAATATACTTGTTATGGCCCATAGTACCAGAATCGCGATGAGCCCATGGAGTAAAAATAATTGACCCACCCTAATATATACATATACATTTGTATGTATGTATGTATTATCATTATTATTATCATTATCATCATTATCATCATTTTCATTATTTTTTTATTTATTTTTTTTTTTATAGTTTTGTTATATGTGTAAAACATTTATTTATAATAATAAAGCATAGATTTATAAAAGCTGTACTCTTTGTTAATCTATGGTAAATTATTATGAATAAGGTCCACAGAATATTTGGTACACCTAATCCTTTTCACAATGGCTACTCTTATTTTTTGTTTTATTTGAAATATCACGAAATACGAACATAAAAATGTACTAAATATAGTTGTTAAACATTTAATAACTACTTTAAATTGTTAATCGTTAAAATCGTATATAAAAGCTATGAATTTAGCAACAACAGCAAAAAAAGGATTGGGTGTAGATATAGTATAGTTTCGAATAATTGTAGTTACAAAGTTTGTCATAAATATTATATAGTTGCGAATAATTTCAGTTACAATATATTTGCCATAAATTAAATTGTAAATTTTCATTTTTTTTTATTGCTTATGCGGAAATTTAAGATACAATATGTAAATAGTTACAATGCAAACATGTTCCTTTATTTAAATAGGTAAAATTACAATGATCAATAAAATGTTTCAGTTAAAATACAGATTTATTTAATAATAATTTGTGATTTGGTTATAAATGCTTATACTAATTCGCGCTTGTGTGTGTTTCAATGAAATGTTGCATGTAATGTTATTGATATAATATATGAAGGATTTGATTTAGCATTAAACTAATACAATCACAATTTATAAATTTGTTAGCTTGTTAAGGATGTAAAGTAATATCTATGCTATAGTTTAAATGGGAGTTAATTATTTATTCATATCTACTAAGTATACTAATTAAACAAGAGGATGACTGACCCTGAATCTGACAAGTTTGCATTAGCTTAATACGACAATTGTCGTCACTTTTGATACGTTTTTTCATTTTTGTCCCGGTGAGTTAATATGATACGAATCCCTTTGCAGAAGAAGATAACATTTTTGAACAATTCAGATTTCAGTAGTATGTTAATGAAAGCATCGCGTAAGTTGCACGAGTCCTATTTACTGAACTCTAGATTATCAAGCATTGAGAGTAATTTGCTAAACTGTAAGGAACAAAACAAATCAGACTATTCTATAATACATATTGGTTACATTTTAGTTTTAAGATTTAGTATTTAAATATAATGCTTTTTTCGGTTTTCTTAAAAATAAAAACATATAATGTATGAGAAGGAGTATCAAAAAAAAATATATATATATACGTAGTAACTAAACTGATGAGAACAAAAACAATAATTCGGTAAATTGCAATATTAATGCAAAGCATTGGCAGTGGTATAGAGAGTAGAGACAATCCTGATCGGAATAATTAGCCGAATCACGATCTTCGGGTATAGTTGAATTAACAAAAGTGTTATCATAGGCTATTTTCGAGAATGTATGATGACAGGGACCCAGCTCTTATTCTAAAATTAAACAACGTAATACAAAAAAAGATTCGCGAAATTAAAATAGATACTTCTTAAAAAAAAAAGAAGAAAAAACAAAGAAATAAAAAAATCTGAGATTTCAAAGAAACGAAAATGCAGGCATAATTTGTGGCAGTACAATACTGAAATAAGAACATATAAAGATTTGTGGCAGTACAATAGGGAAATAAGAACATATAGATAAAAATTTGTGGCAGTACAATAGGGAAATAAGAACATATAGATAAAAATTTGTGGCAGTACAATAGGGAAATAAGAACATATATATGTGGCAGTACAATAGGGAAATAAGAACATATATATGTGGCATACAATAGAGAAATAAGAACATATGAAGAAAAATTTGTGGCAGTACAATAATGAAATAAGAACATATAAAGATAAATTTTAATAAAATAACAAATTTATTGTAGAACTGTTTTAAGTAAAAATTAAATGCTGCTGACAGCATTTGTGTGGACTTTATTTCAGACGCACTATTAATTTTATTTAAATTTAGTATTTATATTAAAAGTAATTCTATTAAATTTATTTTCTATTCAAATTTGAAAGTTCGGGCTGTCATCATCATTATAATGGATTATTAGCAAAATATTTATATTAATCGATAGAATTAATTGCAATTTCAAATTATTTGTAATACCTATAAAAACATATGTAAATTGTAAAACAATTTATATTATACTTATAGGCTTTGTTAATAAACAATACATATGTATTAGCAACACTTGTGTGAATTCGAAATTTACCCCCCTGCGCGTATAGATGTTTACACATCAAAAACTAATTCAATTACAATTTTGTAAAATTAAATAGCAAGTGTATCACTTACAGCAAACAACTGCGGGGGCTTTGGTTGAATTTTGACAATATATCGCACCTGTACCTCTAAAGTGAGTCAACTCAAAATTTACAAATTTTTCAGTAGAGGCAAAAACGGTTTTTTTTTAATATCTATCTATATATATAAAAATAAGTTGCATTGTGTTAGTAATTGGTGTTCTCGGGAATGCGTGAACCGATTTCGTTTCTGCAAAGTTCATATGAAAAGTGACGTCAATACCAAGGTTTTTATGTATAAACGGTCTCTGAATGTGTATTGGTTAATGAGTTATATCCATTTTAGTGAACACTGCAATCATTTCAAAACATGTAGTTTGAAGATATTTCAGTTAATATTTCGAACAACTGAAATACGATTTTAAATTCACTACAATTCGATTTTAGTCAAACCATTAATTTAATACTGATAATTAATAATTAATTTATATACTTAGCTATTGTAAATCACATGGGATCTATGAAATAAATTACATACAAAACACATCGCTAAAAACTTAAATATTTAAATACATTACGCACAGCAATGAGCTTTCTTATATGTTAACTTAACGGATATTTCAAACATTAAATCAAACAGCTAATATATAAATACATGTAATGCTGTAACGGACTTTTTCTCCAATGTCGCTAGCTTTTGAGTGCATGCTATGACTGACATTTCATGATCAGCTGATCTATTTATATTCTTAATAATTGCATTATTCAACTAGCATACGTGTCTAAATATTTGAATTTCGCAAATAAATAAAATTTCAATTACTTCATATTTAATTGGGATAGCCACATTATTTAATACAAAGTATAACTCCGGATTTCAAATGACTTCATTCGGAGCGACAAATATTATTCGGGACAATTTTATGCCAACGTTCAAGATATTTTTGTTTGTTTTAATGTTTATTTAGATGATCGTGAAACGTACTATTTTGAAAATTTCAATCTTCAATAGATTCAAGGCCAAGTTTACTATCGACTTATGAAATAATTACCTGTTGATCAAAATAGACTACACATATACTATAAGCAGTTGATTAAAGAAACCTTACGGTTTAAACGTCGCAATAATTTTTCATTGTTGAAACTTCTATGAATTTGACTTTTCTGCTCAATGATGATCACTTATTGAATGAAGTAATTCAATTTTTAAAAGTTCTGATTCGTTTAATTTGCAAACCATTCCGTTATAGTTGATGTTTATAAATAAACTCAAAAAAGAAACTTAAAGCGGTTTCCCAGCTTATTTTTGAACCATTTTTTTCCAGTATCTTATGAAAAACTTCTAAATTAAAAAATCAAGAAATTTCTAATTGAAATAAAAAATGAATTACTGCCCATACAAATTTTTGGTGAGAAAGTTCATTTTCTTGGGGAATTTGTTCTTTGGGGACTAAGTACTCAGCGCCTGGTAAGCATAGTGAACCATTTTTCAAGTCAAATACCTTTTTATCCCGGGCAAGACCGGGTAAAAACAGCTAGTTTACTATAAAATTGAAAAACAGTTGTTTCATTGTACAGAATTGCGAATAATAAGTATACAACAGTAGTTGTTTTTGCGATTTTCGATTTTCAGTCATCATAAAAATAACAAGTTTTTAGGGTGCAACTCAAAATAAGTCTTTTTAGTGGATTGTAAAGAAGCTACTGTTATAACACAAATAGGGTTACAACTGAATTTTTTTTACGAAAGACTAGACAAATCGATGTAAGATTTTTACAGTGGATAGATATGACCACTGTGTATCGTTTTCTTGCAAAAGTAAAAATTGAAAAATTTTGAGTTTATTCACTTTAGAGGTACAGGTGCGATATGTTGAATTATCTACATATATGTTGTACGTTTATATTGTAAAATTTTTAACGTGTACGTTGTTTTGTGATTGTACATTGTACACATAAAAAAATGTGATCAATTCAACCTACACTGTAAAAATGTTTAATTTACTCTTGATTATCAATTTTGTTAAATGACTAAAGTTTTTGCGCATAAAATTTGAAAATTACCTAATTTTATTTTGTGTTACTACAGAAATATTCATTAAATCACCTACTTTTTACAGAAATTTTTGAGAGCAAACTTTATTACCTCTATCGATATGATTCGCTGGTACGAGCTTTTATATGAATAGCAATTATAAACACAATTAAAAAATATATAATTAGTAAAACCAGCTACGCAATACCACATTCCATGAATTCCGAAAAAGGGTCTTAGGGCCCAAATATACTAGGGACATAAATGGATAAAAAAATAAGTATAAAGCAAATTTGAGTGGCAATATTTTCAATTTGTGGCCTGCAGATGTGAAAAACTTCTTTCTGATTGTACTAGGTCGTAAAGTACTCCGACCATGAATATATTTTGTGGAGTCTATTATATTTCTCCAAAAATATGCAAATAAAACTTGAATGAAATCTGTGCAATGCTTTAAAGTTGTTAAATGAAGTTTATTTACTTCATTTAGTATATCATCCAACTTGAACGACTTTAATAAAATAATTGGAATTAATTTTTTAGTTGCAAATCAATATAATTTATTCAAACTTACTAAATTATCCATTTTTTTTTATAAACAAATACAGTACATCTATTAACAAAGTGTTGGCATATTGGAAAACTTAAATGGTGCAGCAACTCAGAGTTGTTATATTATAACAGTTGGAACAAAACAATGCCAGATGTTTTTTAACAAAAAAAACATTTTGAAACTTCAATGTTTTCCTTTTCCATTATCATTCTTTTAAAATAAAAGTTCAATATACCTTTTTTTTTCTTTACTTTTTATTCCCAAAAATTAACACCATAACTACCATCCATTTGTAGAAAATTCAATATAATTATATAAAAAAAACTCAAAATTGTATATTTATTTAATAAATATAAAATTAAACAAAATACATATTATAGTTTATTTTAGGCGAAGGTACGGCGAATTAAAGTAAAATAACTACATACATCATAATTATCTGCTTAACATTATCTACATTCTCCTTAATTTTAATAGAGAAAATTTTAAAATATTTTTCAAATGTTTATGCCCAATAATTAAAATTTTAAACAAATTCATCTATTGAATTTTTAAAGTTCACCCACCATTTTTGGTTCAAATAAAACTTTTCAAGTTAATCAAAATTTATGAAGTAGAAAAATTATAAAAAATTGTACTATTTAATAAAATTTAATTTAATTATTTTCTTCAATATCTATTATATGTTTTAAACTTCATAGCTGGAGACAATCGTCTTTTTAGAGTTTGATTATGATACAAAGGTAATGTACTTTCATTAACATTTATCGTCAATTTGTTCATATGTTTGAGGTATTCAAGAAAAAGATCTGACCAAACATTTAGTTGTTGGTGGCGTGTTTCTTCATGGGGCTGATGTCTAGAAAAATTGACTTATTACTTGAATTAAAGATTGTACATACACTATATTTCACTTACGTAAAGAATGGTGGAAATGTATATTCCCAGGGCCATTGAAATTCCGTCATGCTACTTAAGCTATATATTTAAAATTCTATCTTGTTTGTTTGTTTGTATTTAAGTTACTCCATCAACAGGGTCACCAAAATTTTAAAATTCTATCTTGTTTTTAAAATTTTTGGAATATGTCTCAATTATTAATAAATTCAAAAATGACTCAATTTCATCAATGCATACAGTTATTGAGAAGTAACGTAAAATTAAAAAGAAGTCACCAAATTTTAAAATTCTATGCTAATAAGAGTTCCATTATTTTTAATAAATCTCCTATAGGCACATAAATATTTTCAGATAGTATTTGAATATATGAAATCATATAAAATTTTTTTTCAATCATAAAAAAATGAAATAAAAACTATTAAATGTCTTTAGATCCTATATATTATTTGTTGCAATATCTATGTAAAGATAATATCTCATATGTAAATATCAAATTTGTTAAAAATCATAAATAAAGGAAGAATATATAATTGAAAAATTTTAAAATTATTATTGTACTTTACTTTTGTTAAGTCTTCATCCACTATATTAAAGAAAAAATCCACAAATTAAAAAATTAAATTAACATTTTATTCATAAAACTTATAAAACTTATATAATTTATTTTATTTTAACTTTAATAATATAATATATATTTATAATATATTATATTGTTTATAATACATTTATAATATATTTAACTTTTGCTTACACTTCAACATCTTTTTAAACGAAGGACAAAGTAATTTATTATACATTTCAGCTGGTTGGCAAGACAGTCAAATGTTGTATATAAGTAATCATTGAAGCAAACATCTTTTATTTCAGAAACACAATCATAAAATTTTTCATCGTCTATGATAGTGTCCTCATTACTTTGTAATGGATATGAAATATCGGCAATCTTTTTACATTCATTTCTTTGCCGACGTTGTCTCAGCACGCAATTATGCCGAATTAAAATGTGCCCTACTCACAGAGTTCAAACGCGCTTTTACCATGCAAGATGTCTTCAAAATGCTCAGGGCTCGCCAGATCAAGGCAACGGAAACACCCCGGCAGTACGTACTCGAGATGCAATACATCGCCAGCCGAGCTGATGTACCGGAAATCGATTTAATCGATTTCATAATCGATGGCCTGAATGATAAGTCGGCCCAGATCTCCATGCTGTATGGAGCCAATACCATCGCCGAGCTGAAAGTGCTGGTCGACCGCTATGAGAAGAAGCGACGTGTCCCAGGAAGTCCGTAGTCAACACCATCACATCAAACGGAGAATTATATTAAGGAATAAACAAGAATGTAAGTAAAGTTTCCAATTTTTATAAAGTCAGTGTAAAGGGAAAAATAAAAGGAATATTAAAATTGAAAATAGTGATATCGTGTGAAAGCGCGTTAACAGTTTACGGTAATTTATGAGTGATTTGGAGAATTGTTTGACAGTTTAAATATTACGGAAAATAGAGAAACGATGTCACAGGAAGAAGTACAGAGTATGATTAACAGGGCCGAATTTTCAGCAACACAACATCAGTCTAGATTGTTCGTAGAAAAATTAACGAACAAAGTGAGAAAATAGCTAGTTTAGAAGTTGGTAGAGTGGACGTAGAAGTATTAAGGGAAATTGCCATAGACCCCTTCAGTGGTATGCAACGAAACGCTTGACTTAGTAAAATCATTAACGGAGTTCAACGGTAAATTAGAACAATATGTCTCTTGGAGACAGGCAGCACATACTGCCTATAAGGTTTATGAGAATTTTGATGGTAGTGCTAAACATTACCAAGAAGTGGCCATTATGAGAAATAAGATAAGGGGAGCAACAGATGCCATTCTGGCCTAATTTAATACAGTGCTAAATTTTCGAGCTATCATCGCTCGCTTGGCTTTTACATATGCGGATAAACGCACGCCTAGGCAGGGTAATAGTTCGGTTTTGGATTTTTAATATAGTGTTGAACGAAAACATATACGACAGTGACGTCGTACATGTGGCTAAGATAAGTATAGAAAGGATGCACTACGCACCTTTATTTCAGAGTCAAGAAAACCTCTATTCGACATCTTATTCTCGTCACGACCTGTGGGCCTAGCAACAGCGTCGGCACTCGAATCCAACCACGAGCGGTGCGTTCTTGCAACCACCTTTGCTGACAGAATCGACGGGCAAAATAGAGTTAATGGTCACAGCATAAAGGCTGTAACGAGGTTTTGTCGTAGGCTGGGGTAGCTTGTCGTGTCCTGGGTTTACTCAAGGACCCTCAAAACCTTAAGTTATAATAAGACAGTTGTTTAACCCTTTGACGGGGTTGTATATTAGCCTTAATTTTATTATTCTCTTTATAATTAAATATCAACACACGTGGCAATACTTCTTCTTCTTACTCTTCGTCTTACTTCTTCGTCTTACAGTCGGCTGTATCGGTGTTCTAACTACGAACAGTCAGCTTAGGGCCGCTGTATAAAAATACAACAGTCAGCTTAGGGCCGCTGTGTAAGATAGGAACAGTCAGCTTAGGGCCGCTGTGTAAAATACGAACCGTCAGCTTAGGGCCGCTGTGTAAGATACGAACAGTCAGCTTAGGGCCGCTGTGTAAGATACGAACAGTCAACAGAAGTGGCTGTGTAACTAACTACGAACAGCCAGCTTAGGGCCGCTGTGTAAAAATACGAACAGTCAGCTTAGGGCCGCTGTGTAAGATACGAACAGTCATCTTAAGGCCGCTGTGTAAGATACGAACAGTCAACAGAAGTCGCTGTGTAACTAACTACGAACAGTCAGCTTAGGGCCGCTGATTAAGATACGAACAGTCAGCTTAGGGCCGCTGTGTAAAAATACGAACAGTCAGCTTAGGGCCGCTGTGTAAAATACGAACAGTCAACAGAAGTCGCTGTGTAACTAACTACGAACAGTCAGCTTAGGGCCGCTGTGTAAAATACGAACAATCAGCTTAGGGCCGCTGTGTAAGATACGAACAGTCATCTTAAGGCCGCTGTGTAAGATACGAACAGTCAACAGAAGTCGCTGTGTAACTAACTACGAACAGTCAGCTTAGGGCCGCTGATTAAGATACGAACAGTCAGCTTAGGGCCGCTGTTTAAAAATACGAACAGTCAGCTTAGGGCCGCTGTGTAAAATACGAACAGTCAACAGAAGTCGCTGTGTAACTAACTACGAACAGTCAGCTTAGGGCCGCTGTGTAAAATACGAACAATCAGCTTAGGGCCGCTGTGTAAGATACGAACAGTCAGCTTAGGGCCGCTGTGTAAAAATACGAACAGCCAACGGAAGTCGCTGTGTAACGAACTACGAGGGAGATGACAGTGGTCGTTCGCCCTTAAATTTATGCGCTAGGATCTATTTCACTGAATAGTAAATTGTCCTTATGCCCACCAAATTTATGTGTTAGGAGCTACTTGACTTTAATAGTAAATTGTCCTTGTAAATCCGACTTCGACTGACTTTACATCCATCAACCTTGGTTACTTATGTAAGTAAATTCATTAACTGAATGAGAATTCATAGTAATGTATTTTGGTTGATATAGGTATAGATATATTAATAATTTAGTTGCGTTTAGCTGCGTTACATCCCCCCCTGCTTAGGAGAGCGATGCGACCGGTGTTTTTTTTCTTTTCATTTATATATATATATATATATATTTTTTTTTTTTGGTTTTTCGCGGTAGTGGCCTCTGGGGGTGGTTGGTACGGCTTTGGTGGCTCTGCGTTGATTGGCCTGGAGGTGCGCAGCCTCGTTGGTCGGGTTTGTTTTCGTTCCATTTCTTTAAAAAAAAATCTTGATGTTGTTAGCTGCTGTGTTGGATCTTGAATGCGTTGATTTCTTCGTTTTCTCTTCCTTTTATATAATAATTGGTTTGGTGTACGTATACTTTTCCTCTGGTGTACGTATATTTCTGTTAATTCTCATTTCGTTGATGGTATCGTTTTGGTGTACGTTTATTGTCCCTCTGGTGTACGTATACTTTTAATTCTGCTAATTCTCGTTACGTTGGTGGTATGGTTTCAGGTCCTGTATGTTGACCGTTGCCCTATTTACCATCTTATCTTTTACCTCGATTATATTTGAGGCCACTTGCCGAGTCACCGTATATGGCCCTGAATATTTATCTGCTAATTTCTGGGCGAAGTTGTGGGCTGCTGATGAGAGGTGCCGTTCCCTTTTCCATACTTCTGACCCAATTGTAGGTTTCCAGGCCCTCCTTCGGAGGTTATAATAGGCTGCCTGTCTTCTGGTGGCTTTCACTTTGTTCCCCTTAACCTTTCCCATAGGCTGGCCATGTCGCGTTTTAGTGGTTGCTCGGGTGGTGATGGGATTCCCTGTTGGCTTTGTTTGGTCCGAGGATGATTCGCCCGAACAAGATTTCGGCCGGAGAATACTTCGTTGATTCGCTAGCAGCAGTGTTGATGGCAAAGGCTATCATTGTCTTAACCACACGATTCGTTCTTTCGGTTGGGTTTTCGTGTCGGGAGTACGGGGCGGTCGTATTGTGGGAAATGCCATTGCTGTTTAGAAAGGTTTTAACTAGATGACTGGTGAACTGTACTCCGTTATCTGTGAGGAAGATTTTTGGGCATCCGAAACGATATAGCACCCTCTCCCTCAAGGTATTTACTACGTGAGTGGCTACGGCTTGTCTGACTGGAATTAAATCTACCCATTTGCTGAATGTGTCGATAATAACCAACAAGGCGGTATTACCTTTAGTGGAGCGGGGAAGGGGCCCATGAAGTCCGCGGCTACGATCTCCCAAGGTGTCGTCCTTTGTAGGGTTCTCATGAATCCGGGTTTTGTTTGTTGATCGGTTTTATATCGAGCACAGACGTGACAGGAATGGACATATGCTACGACATCTTTGTATAGGCCCGGCCAGTAGTACTGCTCCCGCACTTTCTTCAGGGTTTTAAAAATACCGAAAGGGCCTGCCGAGGGAGTGTCATGGTTTTCGTGAAGGACTTGGTGTCTGTGGTCGGGGGGAATACATTGCTTCCATTCGGGTGTTACCTCGCTTGTTGTTTTGCGGTATATGCTTGAACAGTTGGCCCTCTATGATTGTGTAATCGGGATATCGTGTGGGGTCGTTCTTGACAAGTGTCACCGTTCGTTCGTACCACCCGGTTGATGAAACAGTCAGTAGTAGGTCGTCTGCGGTGGGGGTTATTGGGGCTCGGGAGAGTGCATCGGCCACTACGTTTAGACTCCCTTTCCGGTATCCAATGTCGAAGTCGTATTGTTGGAGCTCTAATGCCCATCTTGCTAAACGTCCTGATGGATTCTGCAGGGTGTGTAGCCATTTTAACGAGTGGTGTTCGGTGATGACCGTGAATTTGTAGCCCTCCAAGTACTGTCTCATCTTCCGGATACCCCACAAAATAGCGAGACACTCCTGTTGAATACTTTTTTTTCTAGGTCAGTTAACGTCCGACTGGCGTAGGCGATGACCGATTCTACTTCGGAGGGCCGTTGGAAAAGTACTGCACCTAGGCCCTCTTGACTGGCATCGGTCTGTAGGAAGAAGAGGTGGTTGAAGTCCGGGCACCAGAGTACTGGTGCTTGCGTGAGGGTGTCCTTTAGTTTAGCAAATGGCGATTCCTGCTCTTCCCCCCATTGCCATTTTACTGTCTTTTTTAGCAGTTTATTTAGTGGGGCCACCAAGGTTGAAAAACACGGCACGAAGCGACGGTACCATGAAGCTACTCCGAGTACCCGTCGTAGCTCCTTTAGGTTTCTGGGAGTGGGTAGATCTTTCATCGCTCTTATTTTATCTGGGTCGGTGCGGATCCCGTCAGGCGTTATGACGTGGTCTAAATAGCGTATGCTAGTTCGAACGAAGTCGCATTGTCGAAGTTCACGATTAGCTGGGCGTCATATAACCGATGAAAAACGATTCGTAATATTCTCAGGTGCTCGTCGAAAGTTCTTCCGAGCACGATGATATCGTCCAGATACACGAACACGCGAGGGTATAGATCTAGGCCGATGACTCGATCCAGTGTGCGCTGGAAGGTGGCTGGGGCAGAATGAAGCCCAAAAGGCATGACCTTCCATTGAAATAGTCCACGGCCTGGGACGGTGAATGCAGTAAATAGTTTTGAGGTTTCCTCGAGGGGTATTTGCCAATACCCATTCTTCAAGTCCAGTGAGGATATGAACTTGGTTTCTCGGAGTTGGTCTAGGATGGCGTTGATTTGGGGCAAGGGGTAGGCGTCGGGTTCGCTTGCTGCGTTTAGTTGCCGGTAGTCAATGCACATTCTCCAGCCACCCTGTTTCTTTCGGGCCAATACTATAGGGGAGCTGTATGGGCTTCGAGAGGCCTCAACTCGGTCCTCTGCGAGAAGTTTATCGATCTCTTCATTAATTACTTCCATCATGGTGGGGTTTCTAGGCATATATCGTTGCTTGAGAGGGATGTTGTGCCGTTAGCGGATCTGGTGTTTGGCAACAGCGCATACCCCTTTTATGTTGCTGAACTTCGTTCTCTGGTCTTGTATAAGTCCCATCAACGTGTCATTTTCGGTTTTTGTCAAGAACGGGCGGTCGATTACCGCGTAGACTGGGGATATCTGAAGGGCAACCTCGGCCTCCGGGCTGGGACGTGGGATGCCGTTTAGATGGATTTCTATGTTTAGCTTTTTTAAGAAGTCCATGCCAAGGATCATCGGTACGGCTAGGGTGGGTATTACGGCAGCTGATAGGGTTACCGTTTGTTGCTCATGCCGAATCTGGAGGGTGTATGTGGCTGATTGCGACGCGAGCGTTTGATCGGCCAACTGTACGGCCCCGTGATTGTTGGCCTTTGTTGAAAGTAGAAACAGATTTAGCCAAGAAAATCTTGAAAACATACTATTAGCGAAATTGAATCAAAATCTTCTTAATGAAGCAATTGATCAGATAGCCAGTCTGCCAGAAAATGTTATGGAATGAGTTTATTTTTTTTATTACTATACCGTTTTGTTCTTTCTTAGTTATAGTGTTGATGAATACTTTAATTTATTTTTGTTTTCATCCATTTTTATGTTGTCCTTATTTTTTTGAAATGAATTTGTTTAATATCCTTTTTTTGTGTTGTCTTAATTTTTTAATTAAATCTTATTAATTTAAATAAAAACATATTAAATATACACAGTATTACCAATTATTGTTTTTAATGTACTTAATTAAACGTAAATTATCTGAATGGTGTTTACCGATAAAAAATGTTTACCATATAAAACCACAATCTTGTTAAAATATGGATCTTATACTATGTTCACACGGACAGCAATATTCGCGGTTCGCTCTCTTATTCTCGGTTGGCGAGCGAAACATGATTGAATCTACATGATTCGCCATACAAAATTTTGAGAGCGAATCTACTTGGTTCATTTTGAAACTAGTTGTGAACCTAGAACCATTCAGTGTCATCTCCAAGTTTGATAACAAATTATCGCTAGTTTATCTAAACTAGCTGTCAAATACAAAATATAAACAAAGAAAAAACACAAGAAATTAATGTGTACAAAGAACATAAACAAAGAAAAAACAAGAAATTAATGTGTAAAAAACAATATAAACAAAGAAAAAACAATAAATTAACGTGTACAAAACAATACAAAAAAAAAACAAGAAATGAACGTGTACAAAAAAGTAAATAGAAACATAAATAAATAGAAACAAATAAAAGCCATATATTACATAAAGCATAATAATATAATATAATATAATAATTAAAAAAAATGTAAAAAAAGAAATAGTGAAATATATTTTGAAGTGCAGAAGGATGTCTTCAAACAGAAAAAACCCTAAATATTTAAACGAAAAATTTTAATGTAAATAAAAACAAAACAAAAAACAAAAAGCCGCGCCATATGTTTCAAAAAAAATATATATATAAACGTCAAAATGAAACAAGAACACTCGTCTGAACACCTAGGTTCACAATCATGATTCAGAGAGCGAATCAAGTGGTTCATTTTGCCGTCTGAACATGCTATTAATCTAATACACCATACTAAAACAAATCGATTTTGAATATAATTTCATTAAATATGCTCACCACAGCAGCAAGAAATATTTCGCATTTTCATACCAACACATAATATGAAAAATGAATTCCACAGCACCAAATAAATGAACTACGAGAGCACTATAAAATTATACAAATAAAATGCAGCTATTGCTGTGACAGCGCACAATCAAAACAAAATACGCATAAGAAATAATTTCATAGTATAATGTGCCGACAGTTTGAATATGTCTTGCACGTTGCTATTAAATTATGAAATTTATAGCAAATCAAGACTACTACAGTATTAATTTTAAACTCTGATTTAAACAACTTAAAGGTATTAAGGATACCGATTCAGTCCACTCGATTCACGGAGAAAATCACATAAATAAAAAATGTGTCGTTAATAAGTTTGGGAAAAATTCAATTTTTTTTGTGCTAGACAATCTTTCAACATTTAAAGCAATTGTGGGGTTAGACTTTCTAAAACAGGTTAATGCCAACACTGACCTGAAAAGCGGAACAATTAATTACAAGTCAGGCTCGGAGAAAATTTGTTTCATGAAGTGCAAAGATGTAAACCATATTAAAGTAGACGTGAAAAATGTACCAGAATCCATTAAAACCAAATTTAAGAATATTATTGACAATAACAAAGAAGTTTTTTCAGATCCAAAAAAATCGCTGCCGTATAACACTAATATAGTAGTGACGATCCGGACTCAAACGGATGAAACAACATATTTGAAATCTTATCTATACCCAATAGGGTTATCGGACTTTGTAAAGGAGAAAATTAGACAACTTCTGGCAGAACACATTATTCGACCATCCAGGTCACCCTATAATAACCCAAATTGTGTCGTAGACGAAACAAGCGTGAACGAATCAGGAAACAGGAAGAAACGAAATTATTATTAACGACAAATATCCTATTCCGAATATATCGGTAATGCTAGCAACCTTGGGAAATGCTAAATATTTTAATACCCTGGACCTTATTTTATTATTATTATTTTTATTATAAATTCCATAGCTATCACAACCAGAAAAAAATCTTATAAATAACAGTGATAGCAAGTAAAAGCTTTCAAGTTAATGTTATGTCAATTGAATTTAAAAATACAATTTGTAAATACAACTTAAAAATAACAATAGTAAAAAATTTTTTGCTGTCTAAACATATAAAACAAACGTATAAACGTATAAAACAAACGTAAAAAATTTTAAATTGAAAACAATTAATAAATTTGAAACAATTTTTAAAGCATAATGTGTTGCTAAGCAATTGAGTATATGATGATAGGTCGTTCCAAAGACCGATTGTATAATTGAAAAATTGTCTCGTAGACAAAAGGTATTTATGTTTTTGTGATATCAGGTTTTTTCCACCTGGAGATTTGGCAAAATCTGGTTTTCATCAAATTGAACTCGCAGAAAGAGATGGGGAGAAAACTGCTTTTCAGTTAACAACGGAAAGTGCGAGTTTTGTACACTACCTTTTAAGTTAAAAAAATGCTCCGAGTATCTTTCAGAGAGCTATCAATGACATTCGTAAGGAACAAATAAGAAAATCATGAAGCTTGGGGAAGCGTTTCCGTCGGAAAGTCAAAATTTTTTGGGACTGGTGTGGAATATCTTGGTTTCGTGGTGTCGGAGGAAGGCATACGGATGTCTTCAGACAAAAGTGTGGCTATTCTTAAATTCGTTCCACCTTTTAACCTGTTTCCATTAAGATCTTTTTTAGGACTGGCGAGTCACTATAAGTTAGTGCAAGTCAGTCAAAAAAAGGCTGTAATAACACTTAACGAAAGTCAATTGCTTGTTTTCAGTAAACTAAAATACTGACTTCGGTAGACGTTATGCTTACGTATCCAGATTTTAGAAGACCATTCGACTCAACGGCAGATGCTTCACCTTCTTTCCCAAAATGGTAAACCGATACAATTTATGTCTACAACATTAAAAGACCCCGAAATGCATTATGCTACGAATGAGAGAGAGCTTTTGGCAATAGTTTGGGCTTTAAAAGCCCTTCGAAATTACCTTTGCGGCGCGAAAACTCTCAATATTTTTACGGACTACCAGCCGTTAACATTCGCGTTTGCAGAGCGAAACCCAAATGGGAAAATCAAACGTTGGAAAGAGTTTGTTGATGAACACAACGCAAACATTTTTTACAAACCGGGAAATGAAAGTGTAGTTGCGGATGCGTTATCCCGACAACAGATAAACGCTACGGATAACGACCCAGAATCAGACAATGCTACTGCTTATAGTGAGGCGTCCCTTACTTATACTATTCCTGGTACGGATAGTCCGATTAATTGCTATAGAAATCAAATAGTTATTGAAGAGGCTGAACAAGCTTCATTGTGTACCTTTATAATATGTGGAAAGAAAATAAGACATAATATCCAATTTTGCGAAAAAATAATTCTTTGAAACGGTCCGGGATTCAGTTATACCAAATGTGGTAAATGCAATATACTGCACTCTTCCAACTCTAGCATTTTTGCAACATGCCTTTATCAGACTGTTTCCGGGTAATAAATTTTGGTACTCAAAACTCTTCGTAACAGACATTTATGACCTTAATGGACAGAGATAAATTGTTACTTCTGAATACAACAGAGCGCATAGAGCTATCCAGGAAAACGTAAAACAAATATTACAATACTATTAGTTTCCAAAAATGTCAAAAGAAATTGTTTCAAACTGCAAAATTTGTTCTTAAGGAACATACCGAAACGTTAATATAATTGGAGAAACAAGAATTCTCAACAATGAGGGGGAAAACCTTCACATAGATATTTACTCCACTGACGAAAAATACTTCCTTACTTGCATTGAAAAATTTTCCAAGTTCGCGTAGTTTAGCCAATCCAATCCCGTACCATCTTCGATGTTAAAATTTCAATACTACAATTAATGAACGTTTTCCGTCAAACTAGGGCAATATTTTGCGACAACGAAAAATCCCTAAATTCAGTGACTATATGAACGTTATTAGACTCGTATAACATACAGATCGTTAATTCACCCTCTCAGAGATCGCAAGATGTCTGAAACTTCAGAGAAACATCGAGGATACCGTCAACATTATTTTGCAGGCCACTATTGAGTACAATAGGACAATCCACTCTGTTACGGAAAAGCTAAGAGCGCCCATTATTGAAAAAATTTCAAGTGCATAACATCAAACCCTTGATAATCATAGCAGGGATAGGACGGAAAAAAAGTGCGAGGTAGGAGATTGGGTAATAAATTAAGCCCTCTATGTGGAGAGGGAACTGTAGAAGCTGATTTGGGCACGACAATTCTAATAAAAGGAAGGCTGGTCCATAAAGATAATCTGAGATACCATGGCTCTAAACATTTAGTCACATATGGAAACTCTTACGAAACTGAGAATAGTGGAAACTAGAAATATAAATGAAAAAATATTAAAAAATTCAAACAACCAACACTCAGGAGTTGCCCCCTCCAAATACAATGCATTGCGTTGATTTTAGGAAAATAGGTTATGGGAAGGAGGAGAGAGGGAGTAGTGTTTGTGGATATTTGACTTAAATTTTATTAGTTCGACTGATAAACGAATTCTCTCTGTAATGCCTTTTGCGGTCAACTGGACAATAGACTACAAGTGGATGTGATCTACTAAAGAATCAGGTAGAACGAACCGAAACTCGGGCAGTTGGAACAAGTTGGCTAATCTCAGAAGAACATATCCCATGGTAATATCTATAGAACAGTGCTACACAACCCACATTCCGACGATGTTCCAATGAATCAATAAAGTTCGATACCCTACTATCATTGATGAGCGCCAACGCCACCTTTTACACATGGTCCAGTAGCTCCAAAATAGACTTTGAAGCTCCTGCCCATATATGGGAGTTGTATTCCATTTTCGGTCGGATGTATGTGGTACAGATTTTACGAAGATCAGAAGGAGTGAAGTAATTTTTACACCGTATTAGAAAATCAAGACACTTGAGTGCTTCTTTCTACATTAGAAAAACATGCCCGTTCCAACGATTCCTCAATACCTATACCACCCCTATATAGAGATGACATTCTTGATTCCACGGCCCTATGATTCAACATACAACATTGAGTCTTTTAAAATCAACCCTTTTCGCTTTACCCCACTCGGAGATTGTTAGCAGGTTTTGATTGAGTGTGCCATGCATTGTCTGCCTTTTGTTTGCCTTTTGTCCCCAACCTCCATTCGGTGTTTTATTCTTGGATTGATCAAACGTGTTTTTAAGCAGTGCGGTTAATACAAAGTGAATAAGTGAATAAGTTAATAAGACAGTGACTTTAATAGTGTGGTTTATTGTTGTAATAAGATAGTGACTTTTAATACAGTGAAGTGTTGTTGTTTGGGGTGCTCCGCTGAACACAGCAAATTTGGTGTCTCAATTTCTCCGGCCGGAAGTGAGCTTAAACACGAACTACCGATACACGATACACGCTCTAGTGGTTGATAGACAAAGTATAAGTGTGTTTTACTAGTCTCGGCTACTACCGCTGTAGTTGGCTAGTAGGTGGCGCTTACTAGTGTCGGTACGGTTGGTGTCGCGGCTACAACCGCTGTAGCATATCGGCCAATATGTGGCGTTACAGACTTAGAAACTATAAAGTATACGCAACAGTGCGAGTGTCCGTCCTTCCGTTTTCGGTTCGCAAAAGTCCGTCCTTCCGTCGGTTTGTCCGTCCTTCCGTCGACGAGTATTAATTCTGTTGCTCTTGGTTTGTACTGCTGAAAAAGGTTAGTAGCTTTTTAAATTTAAATTATAAGATGCCGCCTCCGCCCAGGAAGAGGGGCGCGCGGCTGGCCAAGGCGGTTATGGGGCACGCTGGCGCTTTCGAGCAACTGCTCTTTAATTTAATCGCCAAGAATGAGCGGCTGAAGGGGCGTTTGGAGGTGTATGAGGGCGGTAAAGTGGCTGGTGTACAGGGTCGTTGTCGCCAGACTCGACACAGAGGAGTGAAGTGGTGGTCTCCGGAGCTGGATATGATGCGGAGGAATGTCCGACGCTTGAGGAAGCGATTCCAAAGGGGAAGGCGTTCTAATGCGGAAGATCTTGCTCAGCGTAAAGTTGACTATCTGGTCGCCTTGAGGACGTACAAGGACGAGATTGTTCGCGTCAAGGAGGACTGGAGAAATTTCCTACAGAATAACAGTGATGACCCTTGGGGTCAGGTTTATCGCATAGCCCGGGGTAGACGTAAACAGACGGACTTGACTGGTCTTTGTATAAGTGGAGTGACATCACAGACGTGGAGAACGTGGCTGAACCAGCTGTTCATCGCCTCTATTAGGCGGTGGCCGGCCCTCCGCCACTGGAAAGACTAGAGGTAGATGTCAGCATGTGCCGAGTCAAGAGTATAAAGTCTCCATGTTTGGATGGTATGACTGGAGAGATGTGTAAGAGCATCTGGAAAGCCATACCGGAATACCTTGAGGCAGTCTATAGGAGGTGCATTAGTGAGGGTTACTTCCCTGAGGCTTGGAAGCAATCCAAAGTTGTGGTGCTCCTGAAGTCGCCCGATAGGGTTAGGACTAATCCTCACTGTTATCGGGGCATAAACCTTCTTCCAGTGCTTGGAAAAGTTCTGGAGAGGATTATGCTTAACAGACTGAAGGAATCCTACAATGAGGTACCTTCTGAGTTTCAGTTTGGGGTTAAAGAGGGAAAATCTGTTGAGGATGTTTGGCATCATGTCCAAAATTGCGTGACTGACTGTCCGAACAAATATGTCCTTGGCATATTTGTTGACTTCAAAGGTGCGTTTGATTACCTCTCGTGGGATAGGGTACTTGACAGACTACGGACGATAGGTTGCAGCGAGCTTTCCTTGTGGAGGAGCTTCTTTACTGGCAGGAAAGTTTTTGCAGTAGGAGCTAATGACACTCTTTGTAGGGAGGTTGTTAGGGGCTGCCCGCAAAGCTCCATCTGCCGTCCATTTATATGGATTCTAATGATTGATCCCTTGTTAAGGTCCCTAAGAGCATCCCACTAACTCTGTGCTTAAGCGGATGACTTGCTCATCTTAATCGAAGGTCAGTCTCGTGCTGAACTGGAGAGGAAGGGTGAGGGGGCCATGCGTAAAGTCAATGAGTGGGGAAACAGTGTCGGAGTTGAAGTGTCACGGGAGAAGACAGTCATGATGCTGCTATAGGGCAACTTATCGCAGCCGCGACCACCGGTAGTTCGGACAGGAGACGTTAGCTACAAATATGTGACCGCGGTTAAGTATCTAGGTATCCACATTAGTGAGAGGATGAACTTCTTAGCTCATTTCTCTGCCGTAAGAGAAAAGTTAACGGTAGTTGTGGGAGGTATCAGACGCATCCTTAGGAATGGCTGGGGTCTTAGGAGGAGAGCTGTCCGTTCGTTGCCTGCGTAACGTTGGGCTCGTCTGTACGGTACGGCACCGCTCTGTCTGCTATGGGCAAGAAACGAATCTTGTCTTGTCAGAGAGTGACAATGCTCGCTTGCATGCCAGTTTGTCACACAGTTTCGACAGATGCTCCTAAAGTTCTGTTAGGTGCACCTCCCCTTGACTTGGAGGTGGTACGACGTGGTATTATTTACAAGGTTAAGAAGGAACTGCCACTATCAGGGCATGACTGGTTAACTTCGACTGAAATCGCTGATTTAGACTTGAGGCAAGATGGCGTTTACGTTGGACGGATTGTATATTACCAATGTATGATAATATATGTTTTTATGTTGATGAAGGAATTAAGTTAATGTTGATCAGCCCGAACACATTAATCCGTGCTGACATTAATCTTTATTCATTTTGATTCCTTCAAGCACTTGAAACTTGAAAGGTGATGATAATGATAGTAATAAGACAAGTTTTGCTGTATTACTAGAAAGTTATTTATTTTGTTGGGCTTTTTATACTTTATAATTATCAAAAAATGCTTAATACTAAAATAATTATAAATTAAATATTCTATGTTGTTGTTGTTGTCCAACCATAATAACGCTTTGTAGTGATTTAGTTATAAATGGTCAAGTAATTGATTGACCTATATTTGTTAATCTAGTTAAGCATTATTATGTTTGGTAATAATAAGTATGTGGAAATAAATTGTGTTTGGTAATAATAAATTGGTTCAAATGTATATAGTGTTGTGTCGTCATTTTATTTACCAAATATAACAATGCTTAATAGTAATTTCATCGACTGTCGGTCAGTCAATTTGTTATTGACTGACTTGGATTCTTGGCTTGACTAAGCATTATTATATCCGGCAACAATAAATGTGACAAAATAATGCAATGTATGTAATATGGTGTGTGTGTTTGAAAACAGTTAATTTGTGTAAAATGCAATGAACAAAAATAAAACAGATGGTGAATCATTGACAGTGCTGGGTATAAACATTCTCCCCCGCGTTGAACGGCTGTTCAACAAGAACGATGTAGTTTAGTTGGTTGTTGTCATGGGAAATGTGACTAGACATCTGTGACATCTATTGTGAGCTGATGAAGTTGCTGGCAGGGCATCGGTTGGGGTGTTATGTTTAAAGTTTCAGAACCAACTGAGTTATCTCTGTTGGTTTCTCTGGTGGGCATTGTTGTGTGTGTTTGTTTGGTGCGTTGGGCCTTGTAGTTGAGACAAATAACGATTAATGTGACAACGCTCAACGATAGTGCAAGATATCCGATTGCGTAGCTGTGCTCCTGATGAGACTTCAATTTGTTGGGAAGTTCAATGATTTTGTGGTCTTCCAGTGATTTTTGTAGAAGTGTGAGATCTTTCATATTTTTAGCATATGCATCTTCTAGATCCTTTGAAGTTGAATGATGGTAGTCTGTGGGATGTTGAATGGTTTCTTTTAACGAAAGGTCCGACATCTTGCCTAGACTGGAGTAGGAGGATTTCAATGTGCTGGGCATGGTTTGTCGTTCATTCATCATGATGAGATCGTGTTTTAGCATGCATTGTGGGGCAAGCGTGAGTAAGCCGGAGCCCTTCAGAAGAAGAGGGATTATTTCTTTGTTGCATACTGCTGTGGCCCGGGAAGACGATGACATAGTATATAACCATTGATTGTTTTTATTTAAAGGTATCCATCTAACATTGGGTGTCGTTTTTTCCAAAATACAAGTCAGTGATGTTTTATTGTTGAATAAATTTATTTCACATGCGCATACTTCGGAGCCGTACTCATATTTGATTTGAATGTTAGTACACAGAAATTCATCTTGTTTTATGGTGTAACAGGAATTCAGCTCAGATCTTGTGAGACGAATGTATTGTTGACGGGATGCTGAATTGCCAAGAAATGTGGTGCATGGCTTGATGACTATCATGGTGTTATTTACTGGATTCGGTATAGGAATTAGATGGAAAATTCGGAATTGATCACGCTCAACCAATGGTATAGTGATTTTAAAGATGGCGTGTTGGCGTGTAAGTCCACCTTTAACCTTCATAAGTTTAAAGAGTTGCAGCAAATCTTGTGAAGGAAGATATACTGAAGGTGGTGAGTGCAGGTTGATTTGATTTACTTCGTTTTGCAATTGCTCCGGAGTAAGTAATAGTGGGCTAATTTTTCCATGGTGTGTATCCGTAAGAGTATCAAGGATTGACATTTGTATTTTCTGTATATTGTTTGCAATTAGAGTTAGCTGTAAGACTCCAGAGGTAAATAGTTGATTAAGATGTACTTGAAATAACATTTTGTCGAAGTTGCCCATTTCTGATGAATAGAGTTTGATTTCCTGCTCTAGTTTTTCAAACCTGGTCCTAGAGGCGGTTTGATACTGTCGCATGATATTAATTGTTGAATCAACAATTGTAGTTTGGTTTTTAAGTAATCTCAATAAAAATGACTCGTTTTCCTTGACTTCACTTATTGTATTGGACATGTGGTTAGCATAATCAGAATCCAATATGCCAAATAGTGAATGACCAACGTTGCCGACTATGTCTAATGCTCCTCTTTTAGTTCGAAGCAATCGGTTGTCCAGTTGCATATCATGTTCCATGTGTTCAAAATGATCGATTACGCTGCGACAATGGTCATCATGGTGCAAAGAGTTCTTTACGAATTTGTCCCATTCCCAAGAATAGATGTTTCTGACCAGTAGGTAGCCAAATCGTAGTACACCAGTAGATTCCATTCAGTAGTTGAAATAGAGACTGTACCCACTTCCTCGAAATGAATTCCGAGTTTTGATCCAAATTTTTTGTTTTCGACTGAACTTCCACAAATTATCGGTAGTAGAAGTATTAATGCGAGCAATGTTAGGCAGGGATGAATCGTTGCCAATTTCTTTCTCTTAACCTTGGGCTCATTAATTGAGTCAGGACTGTTAGCCTTCTGTTCGTCATCATCTGGAGCCGTAGGTAATTCTGAACTGGTGTCAATGGGTAAGCGTGCGAGTCGGTGTATTGCACGTTTAAAGATTCCCTTGGAGGTTTTTACATCAACAACGCGAGTGGATTCATCTGATCCTTGATGCACGTTAATGATTCGGCCTAATGGCCACTGCATCACTGGAACGTTATCTTCCTTTACGATAACCATGTCTCCTGTCTTGAGATTGACGCACTGAGTTTTCCATTTGTGTCGTTGTTGGAGCTCATTCAGATATTCATTTAACCATTGTTTCCAAAATTTGTGTCTTAAATTGGAGACTTGTTCCCAGCGCGATGATAGTGTATGTCTTGATGAGCCTGCTTGGCTGTCTATTTGGAAAGTAAGTGCTTCTCCTGAATTCAGTATTGCCTCAATCTCCACGATAACTGTTGTAAGCTCTTCATACGTTAATGATGCTGTAGCAACGCCCCGAAGTAGCAGATGTTTTGCTGATTTTACAGCAGCTTCCCATAACCCTCCGAAGTGAGGTGCTCTTGGAGGAATGAAATGAAAGTTTATTCCCTTGGAGCTGGAAGCAGAAATGATCTCATCTTGTCCCTTCTCTGAATATATGGTCTGCATTAGTTCCGACAATTGATTTTTGGCACCAACAAAATTTGTGGCGTTATCAGAGTATATGTTTTGACAGCGACCTCGTCTACCAATGAATCTTTTTAAGGCACCGATGAATGCCTCTGTTGATAGGTCAGTTACTAGCTCGAGGTGCACAGCCTTTGTGGCGAAGCAACAAAAAACAGCTATATAAGCTTTAGTTGGTCTTTTACCCCTGATCTTGTAGTGGATCCAGAACGGCCCGCAGTAGTCCACACCTGCATTGATAAAAGGTCGTGAAGGTGTTACTCTGGTTTGCGGTAGGTTACCCATGGTCGAGCTTTAGTACAGGTTATGCATTTTTGTATAGTTGCTCTTGCTGTGATTTTCCCCTTAATTGGCCAGAATCGTTGTCTCATTATGCTCAATAATGCCTGGGGACCACAATGTTTATTTTCAATATGATTTTTTATAAATAATAGTTTTGCGATTGGGTCATTATATGGTAGTAACATTGGATGTTTTGCATCGTTTGGTAATGTTGATGATTCCAATCGGCCTCCAACTCGTAGAATACCCTTATCATCAATGAATGGGGATAAGCTGCTGATGGCGCTATTTTTGTCGACATGATTATATTTCTTCAATTGTTTGAGTTCAGGTGAGAAGTCGGATAACTGAATCGCTTTCATGATTGCGAAAAGAGCATGTTTCAACTCGTTTGCTAAGAGCGCCTTGTGTAATGGACGTTGATGTTTCGGTAACCTTGCATTATTGATAAATCTGATGACATATCCCATTATCCTTTGCAATTTGCTGAAGGAGTTTTGATGAGGAATTTTGTAGATAAAATCATCATTCAACACTGTAATCGCTACAATAGGAGTCACTTTCCTTTTTTCGATGTCATTGGAAATTGGTTGTGAGAATTTTGGAGGCCAAAATTCTTCTCTTCCATGGATAAAAAGTGGTCCATAAAACCATAGATTACATTCGAAAAGTTTGGATGCTGATAGCCCTCTAGATAGTACGTCAGCTGGATTGTGTTTTGATCCAACTTGACGCCATTGGTCAGTTAACGTTAGTGACTGGATTGTGGCAACTCGATTGGCTACAAAGGTTTGATACAGACTTGATTGTGTATTTATCCAAGATAGCACAATTTCAGAATCAGTCCATAAAAACGTTGGTTGATTTTTTACTTGAATATCAGTTTTTATTTTATGTGCAAGTTGAGCGGCTAGTACTGCGGCACATAATTCTAGACGAGGCAACGTCTTTCGTTTTAATGGAGCGACCCGTGTTTTTGCGCACAATAATTGTACGATGATTCGTCCATCTCTAAGCGTGGCACGGATGTATGCAACTGCACCATAGGCCTTTTCAGATGCATCTGCAAATATGTGAAGTTGAGTGTTAGCTGGAATTTCCCCTTTGAAGATGTGTCGTGGAATTTTCATATTATTCAGACTGTCCAAGTCATTCCTAAAGGTGTTCCAAGTGGAATAAAGATACGCAGGAAGCGTCTCATCCCAATCCAATTTTAATTCCCATAATTGTTTGATGAATATCTTTGCCTTGACAACCACAGGTGCTAGTAAACCAAGAGGGTCGAATAACCTCGCTAGATCGGAGGTGGCTATACGCTTTGACACGAGTTGCATTGGTTTTAAATTTGCCCTGATGCACAGGTGATCAGTTTCCGGTTGCCAATATAATCCCAATGTTTTGATGGTATTGACATTCTGGTCGTCAAAGTCTAAATTTACTTCTTGATTTCCGATTGGGATATTGCCAAGTAGCTTCGGATGATTGGCACACCATTTTTTCAAATTGAAGCCATGTATCTTTAGGATTTCTATGAGTTCCTTTTGAGTTTGAACTGCTATATTAAGATTATCCGAACCTCCTAGCCCATCATCCACATAAAAGTTGTCTTTTAGCATCTGAGAGCCGAGTGGGTACCGTTCACTATTTTCATCAGCGATTTTTTGTAAGCATTTTGTGGCCAGATAAGGTGCTGATCCGGGACACGATGTAACTGTGTTGAGCTTATAGTATTTTATAGGCGACTTTGGATCTTCTCTCCATATGATTAGTTGATATTGCTGATCTTCTGGATGAATTAGTATTTGTCGATACAGCTTTTCAATATCTGTGGTGAATACAAATTTGGGCAAACGAAAACGGAGCAGAATTGAATACAGTTCACTTTGGACGATTGGGCCGGTGAACATTAAGTCGTTCAAGGAGTACCCTGTCGATGTTTTTGCCGACGCGTCGAATACTACTCTCAGTTTCGTCGTGGTGCTGTCAAGTTTGAGGACACAGTGATGAGGGATGAAATATTTAGGACTCAATACTGTATCAATGTTAATCTTCTGCATGTGTCCCAATTTCTCATATTCTTGCATAAATTGAATACATTGACTTCGTACCTCTTCATTTTTTAATAACCGTCGTTCTAACGCCATGAATCTATTATAAGCAGTTGCGTGTGAGTCTCCTAATGCTGCTGGATTATCTCGAAATGGCAGGCTAACTACCAAACGGCCATAAATGATAAGACCTTAAATGATAAGAACTTCTACGAAATGTTTTACCATTCCTTTCTACCATGTACGATCTTGTTGTTTCATGTTTTTCTAAAATCTTTCCAGGAACCCAGTGGTTATCCTCTCTTAACCATACCTTTTCCCCTTTTCAAAACTGTTTTTACTTTTAGAAGTTTTATCATAGTATTTTTTATTTATTTTGTTGTTTTTTACTAAGACGGGTAAAAATTTATCGCATATGTCAGAATTTTTATAAAACTTACTTTTTCCCGGAACTAAGGTTCTTGTTTGCCGTCCCATTAACAATTCTGTTGGTGAAAATTCTGAATTTTTAATCGGTGTATTTCTGTACTCTAATAATGCTTGCCATATGTTAGATTTTTCCTCAATACATTTTAGAACTAACTTTTTAGCAATCTGAACCATTTTTTCAGCGAATCCATTGGATTGGGGATAACGAGGACTAACCGTGGTTACTTTAATGTCCAAATCATTTGCCCAAGTTTTGAATTCATATGATCCAAACGGAACATTATCCGCTATTATTTCCGTTGGATACCCGTAAATTGAAAATGGTATTAAAAGTTTCTGACTTATTACTTGTGCTGTTTTTCTTACTAAGGGAATTAAATCCAAATATTTTGAAAAATAGTCGCCGATAACCAGATACTCTTTTCCACATACCTCCATTATGTCCATTGCAATTTTTTCATAAGGACCGCTTGGTATTTCATGATTTAGTAATGGTTCCTTAATATTTGATGATCGAAATTTTTGACAAAATTTACATTTAATTACCATACTCTCTACATCCTGATTTAGATTTGGCCAATACAGAAGTTTCCTAGCTCTAGCTTTAGTTTTTTCTATACCCAGATGAGATTTATGAAGTTGTTCCAAAAACGTAAATTTTGTGGCACATACAGCCTATCATCAAAATAAATCAATCCATCTTCTAAGAATAAATTATTTTTCATTTTCCATAAGAATTTCATATTACTAGATAATTTATTTTTGTCTACAGGCCACCCATCTAAACAATACTTCAAAACTTCACTCAAAATTTCATCCTTTTGTGTTGACTCTTTAAACAAAATTTTCTTTTCGATATAACATTAATAGAATGGACCATTTCATCTAATCCCTGTATTTCATCATCTCTTTCAATTTCATTTGAAAAGCTTCTAGATAGCCAATCTGCTAAATACAAAAATTTTCCTGGTAAATACGTAAACGACAACCTATATTTTTCTAGTCTCAACTTCATTATTTGTAGTTTAGCTGATGGAATCTTATTATAGTCTTTTTTCATTATTCCTAACAAGGGTTTATGATCTGTGATTATTTCAACATTTCTACCATAGATGTATGAGGGGAATTTTTGACAGTCAAACACAACAGCTAGCATTTCTTTTTCGATTTGTGCATACCTTGTTTCTGCATCTGTCATACTTCGAGATGCAAAACAAACAGGTCTTTTATTCTGCAATAAAGAACAACCTAGTCCGTTTTTGGAAGCATCTGTCTGCAACGTAATTGTTTCTTTTTCATTAAAGGGTTTTAGTAAAGGTGCTTCTAAAATCAAATTTTTAATATCGTTCAAACATTTTTCATGTATAGGCAACCAATTAAAAATAACCGAATTTTTCATTAATTCACGTAAGGGACTGCTAATATTTGCAAGATTTGGAATATATTCTCTCATGTAATTGATAAATCCCATAGTTATGAAGATAGTTATGAGAATTATGAATTAAGTTGGGATATTCAAGATCAACTTCTAGAATATATCCGTAAGTAGATTCATCACTATATTCGCTTTCTTTGAAATTTTAAACTTCTACATGAGATAAAAACGAAAAATCTGAAATGGGGAGTTTTTGTGACATGGCACAACCATACAAGTTATTAGCATCTATATATGCTAAGTAATTTTCGTCTTTAGCAGAATCATATTCATTCATGTACTTATTGTTAGCCTTCGAAAGTCTATAAGTGCATTGCGTAACTCCTCCTCGAATGGAAGTTTTGAGGAATGAATGTATTTGAGAATCACTTATTAATTCCATTTTAACATTTGTATATTTGAGCATAGCATCCCATGACAAAGAAGGAGCGGTGACATAGTTACATGGGTCTAAACCGTAAATTTTCTTACAAACTGATCTAAAATTCTCAAAAATCCGACAAAATAAAAACATCGCTCTTAAGATACAACAACATGTAGTCTTTAACAGTACTACATTGAAATATATTCCAAACCTTTTTAGCCAAACTATAGTCTTCCTCAGAACACTCCCTGTCATCTAAATGATTATAAAAATGCTCTCTGTTGGGTAAAGACTGCTCATTCAGTTTTTCAAAACTATCAACATAGTCATACGGGAAAACGCCTTTTCTATTCATAACTTCGAAATGTTCTTGTTTAGGGTATTTCTTTTTGAGTATCTTAAAATCTTCTTTATTTAAGTAGCTTGCCAACTTTTCTATACTGGAATTTAAAAACCTGTTCAAATCTATAAAATTTAATGTGTATTTTATTTTATTCCCGTCTAAAAATTTTTTTTGTCATTGAAATATATAGCTCCTTATTGCATGGTATAACTGAAAGGTTACTACCTAATTCCGTAATAAAAAGATGGATATCATAGCTACTTAAATTATGAAAGAAAATTGGTATAAAAGGTACGATAAACTTGAACTTATTTTTACAATAACTATGTGTATATCCCATAAGAATCCCACTAAAGTAATTATAAAACTTATCTTTTTCACCGCTTATCTTATTACTGCATGCACAACAATTTAATACTGCTTCTGGTGTTAATGGAACATCTATATGTGGTGCGCCTGTTTTCCAATACATGTCATATACTGCATTTATTCTATTGTAAAGATGATCCAAAAATTCTCGTACACATGTTTTTCCTGAAAAAGAGTATAAAAATTAATACGGAATAAATATTTAAGACTGAATAAAAACATACATTCAAATGAATAATATTCATCTAATTCGCCGTTATACGTATGTTTTATATAGTATGCTACTGCACACGCTTTGTGGTTTTGAATTACTGTAGTTCCTTTCCCTCTTGTTTTGTTGTATACAGGTAAAAGTACAGATTCCATATCAGCATACACCACAACTGGCGGAGAAATCTTTCTTTCGAAGTGTGTGAATGAAAGCATTGAACCTTGCTTTGGGTATGTTGTTGTTACTTTTGAACATTCCGTTTTGTGGCCCACGGAGTTATTGAAATAAAAATTTTGACATAAGTCACAAAATTGTCCGGGAGTATTAGAATTAACAAATTGCGTTTTCACCAATCTCTGCATATCTTTTATTAGAGAGTAATGATAGTTACCATTATTTACTAAAGTCAGCAAATTGATATGGTACTCCTTAATAGTTTTGGATTGTCTTGCAGGACCCACAACTTAAAACTTATTATTTGCTTTCTTTAATTCATAAATGTTGATGCTGAAGTTTGGGTTATTTTGTTCAAATATTTTAAGTGCCGGCAATAAAACTGGATATGACATATTCGAAAAGTCTAGAGTTCTTCCCCGAAATTTAATTTTATTGGAACTTATATCATTAATTTTATAATATTTGGTATCACATAATTTTTTTTTATCGGAAGCACTACAATTGTCCTTCTTTAATGCTATTGCGGCTAAAACGCACCATTTAAAGCAGAAAGAATCGCTATTTCTTACGTTTATGACAGCTTTTTTTGCTGCTATTGCTTTTGGCACCGGTATGTAATTCCCAATCGGAATACCTCCAATTTGCATACAGTCATCTCGATATATTTGAAATGGTCGATTGCCCATCCGCTATCTCTCTCCTGGAACTCACTCGCTTGTCTTTCCAAGTCATTATTAAAATCTCCAATTACTTCATCAATTTCATCAATATTTCTTATACTATTGAATGAAGTTGCAAAATGTTTTAATGATGATATTGGTTCTCCTTCGGTTGAATTTTTCACGTACAGTCGAAATAGCACCATATTCAATTTTATGAAGTCACACTCTATTAATCTTTCAATTATTAGTTCTTTTACGAATATTTTTGTATTAAGCAAAAAATTTTTAATTTCAATTTCGTTTTTCAAATTACTATAAATCCGATATTGTTTTACAACCATCGGATTTTTTAAAATAATTTCGAAAATGTTTTCCTTCAAAAAGCTTTCGGAATTATCCTTATGCACATTTTTACTCAAATGAATTTTAAACTTATTTTCAAGGATATTTTTTTTGCATACTTGACAAAATATTTCTGGTACACTAACTTTTACTTTTTTTTGGCATTGGATTGATGTTAAATATACCACGTCTTTTAGTTTTACCGACGCATTTTTGTAGAAGGTATAGCTCCAAATTTGCTACTCCTTCAACAACAATTCCGCAATCGGAGCACTCCATTTTAATTAAATTTTCCATTTTTAATTTTTATTTTTTGGGTGAATATAGGAGAACCAATAAGCTTGATGTTGACGGTACTAAATGTTTGTATCTATGGAGAACAACTCGAATATTTGAGTGAATGTACAATACTAATTTCTTTATTGAAAATAAAACCTTAATAACTAAATATAAAAATCTTAAACCTTATCTAGAACTAATAACTACACTTGCGTCTACACACAAGCAACCCCTTTTAGTGATATTATGAATTCCCTCCAATGTGTTATATTATCTTAGAAAAACAGTAGTAAAATCATCCTAAGATAATACATATGTATGTAATTCCAATCAATTAGGGATTTCTTATAATTAAAAATACATAATTACAAATATTCTTAGAAATATCACTGTATGTGTGTGTGTGTAACGAGGCTAAATTATATGAACTATGTTCATATTTGAATAGTCCACGATAGAACCCTCAACATATATAGTATATATATATATGGGGGATTTCATGTCAAGTGCGGCAACTTTTGAAACCGATGTCTTCCGATCGGGATAAAATTTGCACCAAGGTTTTTCAACAAGATCGGTCCAGATCTCTCTGAGTTAGAGGGAATCAAAATTTGACATTTTGGCCAAACAGGTGTTTTTTCTCAACCATGTAACTTATTACCTATTGTTCTTAGAAAATTTTCTCCCAAAGAGTTTAGATAGCTATTTCTTCAATATTTCGGAAAAAAATACTTAAAAAAAAAAAGAAAAATTTGTAGACTTTTTTTTTTGCTAAATTAAAGCATTTTTTGCCTTTTTTCAAAAAGGGCATTTTTTTTTTCATAAGAAAGCTTAGGATTTTTCCTTTAAGAGCTTTTTGGTCGCTTAGTGGGATGGGAGTGGGATATCTATCAAAATAAATGTTTTGTAACTCAAGACAACGGTTTTTCAATTTTTCACAAATGCACTATTTTGAATTTTTTCCTATTTGGGTGTAAAACCTTACAAATAAAACTTATGCTGAGAAACTAGACAAATTAACCTTTCCGAAGGTATGTAACATACCTTCATAACATAACAGAAGACAATGGTTATCTGTAACCTGAAAGAGTTATTTGCAACAATTTAATCTGAACACGAGGATGTTAGAATTGGCTTCACGAAATTAACCCAAATGAGACCAAAACATTGCGTTTTGGCAGAAAGCAGCGGAACTCACACAGTATGCGTTTGCATTTACCATGAAAATGTTAAACTGATGTTGAAGGAAATCAACTTAAAGTATTTAACAGATGATTCGACAGAAGATTTACACGACTACCGCGATTGCCTTAAATTGACTATGTGTCCTAATGCAACAACTTCTTGCCACTTAGGTGAATGTACCAATTGCCCGAAAACCACATTCATCAAAGAAAATCTAAGAACAATAGGTAATAAGTTACATGGATGAGAAAAAACACCTGTTTGGCCAAAATGTCAAATTTTGATCCCCTCTAACTCAGAGAGATCTGGACTGATCTTATTGAAAAATTGTGTCTAAACTACTATACAATAGGAACAACCTTGGAGCAAATTTCATCCCGATCGGAAGACATCGGTTTCAAAAGTTGGTTGCACTTGACATGGAACCCCCATATATAAAAGGTGTTTTTAGTATAAGCTAGTAAAGAGAAGAAATAACATGGCACTGGGAGCAAAAACTGAAAACTTTTTACGTGATTTTATAGAATCATATGTTTGGATGATATGAACTTTATACTCAATTTTATAAATCTTCTTGATATCTTGGAAAATAAAGTACTATTGGAAACTGTGCATGGAGAGCATTTTAATGATTGTCCTTGGTCTGAAGATATTTGTTTGGAAGGACCTGATACTTGCAAATGTATTGTATATAGCTTTAGAAAGCATTCTGTAATCAATCTAATAGAAAAATATATACGACATTTTAATTTAGATAAATGTATATAAGACCAAATAAAAGCTTAAAACTATAAATATGTTTTTCATTTCGTATTCAACATTTAATACTACAAGATGTTTTATCAGTTCACGCATCCATTCACAATGCTGATTAGTGGACCTTCAGGATCTGGAAAAAACACCTTTTTAAAAAATCTTATAAGTTGCAAGCAATTTTAAATAAGTTCACCAATTACCAGAATTATTTGGTGCTACGGAGATGAAAATGCCAAACCAAATTTTAATAATATAGAATATTATAATGGGATACCAAATGATTTGGACAGTGATTTACATGAACCAGTTTTACTTATTTTAGATGATTTAATGATGGGGCGCATTTAATAAGAATGTGTGTGAGCTTTTCACAAAAGGGAAATTTCTCCGTTAATGTTGTAACTCAAAATATTTTTTTTTATAAATCTCATACAAGAAACATTTCGTTGAACTCAAAATATATTGTTTTACTTGAAAATCCAAGGGATACACTACAGTTTCAGCATTTAGCAACACAAATTGAACCCGGATATTCAGTAGAATTAATGAGAATATATAAAGAAGTTACTAACAAACCTCATGGTTACTTATTGATTGACCTTACTCAAAGTATAAACGATCTATTAAGATACAGAACAAATATCTTCAATCCAAATTTTTGTTTCTGCTATTGTGATACAACTGGAAATGGTATTAAAAAAGAACTTAAAATGATTGAAGTAAAACAAGCATACGTTGTATGTTCTCAAGACGAATAACGGAAAACTACGGAAAGCAATACTTGAAAATGTTGACGATGATTTTATAAAAACTATAATTGAAATAATATTCAATACCCTAAATGGAAATACTAAACTTAAACCTAAAGATCATACAATTTTAAATAGATATAAAAAAGAACTTCGAATCATTTCAAAATCAAATGGATCTGTAAAGTCAAAAAGGAAGGTACTAATTCAAAAAGGTGGATTTTTACCTGTATTGTTATCGTTACTGTTGGGAGGCTTTATTGGAAAATAAATAGAAAATGTCTAATAAAGGAAAATTCAATAAAGTTTTATTACTACATCCAAATACTTATTATGTAATGTTAGAAGATCAATTATCTTCTGAATTTATTACTAGAAAACTAATACCATACCTAAATGATGAGTCAATATCAGACTTCAACAAATGGATTAAAATCAAACAAGAATTAAATATGTTTACAAAAAGAAAAATTAATCCCGTCAAACCATTAACGGATAATCATAAATCGTTGTGAAAGAAAACGAAAATCTTGTTATTAATAATACTGATCCAATGATGAATAAAAATTTGGAAAAGAATTTTGAAGTAACTGAAAACTATGATAAGTTTGAAATCCCTGAAAAATTTTATAACTCTACACCTAAATTAAAAATAAATCAAAAAGAATTAAAATTTTTTAAAGATAACGATTTAGATGAAAAATACCAAAATATTTCCAAACGTAAATTAGAAGATAATGATTATCCGTACTTAAAAAGAAAAAAACAGAAGCATCAGAAGAAAAAAATACAAGTGTTAAATCTAAAAAGAAATTGTTATTTGATCAAACGACAACAGAAACTCCATATAAAGATACAAGGCCTAAATCAAAGGGGAAACCAAACATAAAACATCCATACGATACCAGATATGTTCAAAAAGGGGAAAGTTGGATAAAATGGAAATCACTTTACTAAGAAAATTTTAATAAAAGATTAAACAAATAAAAAATGTGTTTTATTCATATTAACCATGAACATACCAAATAATTTTTATGTAACATTATTAAGTAATAACTCTTTAATGGTTTATGAAGATAATGTTCTTTCCGCATTTACGAATTTGGTTACTTTACCTGCAATAACTTCAAAAGAGGATTGGGAAGTTGGAGTAACTGAATTATATTTAAATGATGGATCCGCCGAGGAACCAACAATCTTATTTATCTATATGGATATTATAAAACCGAGATGTATTGGAAACAAAAATATAAGATGTCTTCGAGTATTACCATATAAGGGACATAGCATTTGCTATGATTTTCATAATGTGGAATACTATCCTTAAGAAATATCAATAATTAACGATATTTCAATACTCATAACTAATTTAGATGGAACTCAATACAATTTCGAATCCTCAACAACACCGAATTTGATAACATTACACTTTAAAAAAATTAAAACACTATAAATGTAAAGCGTTTTGTAAAATGTTGTCAGATTGATAAATAATCGTGATGGATCAAGTATATAATGCATACTACTCAAGGCAGCAGGGCGGTGGAATAAGTCATATCGGAACATTATATGTGACTCCACGAGTTTTGCAGCATGATCGCGTAATCGGTTCATTTTTTTCATCACTATTTAGAACATTAAAACCTTTAATTTTTTCTGGAGTAAATAAAATTAAAAATCAAGCAATTGATACCAGTAAAGCTATATTAAATGACTTCGGTCGCAAGCCTTTACGAAATATTTTGGATGAACAAGGAAAAATTGCGTTAAATAACTTATCAGAGAAAGCTGCCAAAAAAATATATTCCAAGTTCCAATGAGGTTCAGGCAAGAGACGTATAAAACGTCGAAATAAAAGAAGAAATCGTCAGTCTCTCAAACATTCTAAAGTGAAGCGCATAAGGAAGAAAAAGAAGAAAACACCAATATAAATATTAAAGACATATTTTCAAAATGAACATGTCAAAACATGTAGAATGTATGAAAAGTGAATTGGATTTATTTGAACCACATCCCATTCAAACTAGTATTTTAAACACCGAAGAAGTATCCTACAATCCTATCGCAACTTTGGACAACCCCAGCTCTATAGAGTTTGTGTGTCTCGGTAATGGAGATACATATCGTGATTTGTCTAGCGTATACCTAAGATTAGTAATTCAACTCAAAGCAAAGTATAACTCAGATATTACAGACGATTCAATTGGAGTTGTAAATAATATTCTACATTCTCTGTTTCGAAGTGTTTCTGTCTATCTGAATAATGTTCCCGTATCCCAAAGCGATAATAACTATCACTATAAGACTTATATACAAACATTACTTAATTATGGAAGTGATGCTAGTCGAACTCATCTAACATCATCTGGATGGTATCCTGACTATTATATCGATGGTGAACTTCGAAAAGGACAAAAACAAATTAACAAGTTATTTGCACGAAGTAATAAAGTTGAGTTAATTGGACGAGTTCATGGTGATATCTTTAGTCAGCCTAAATTACTTTTAAATAATGTAGATTTACGTATTGTATTTAATTTGGAGAAATCATCATTTTTTATGATGGATCTCGATTCAACTGGTTCTGAATTGAAAATTTTGGAGGCTCAATTATATATGAATCACATTACTGTTAATCCGGGGATATTACTTGCTCACCATAAAATGTTGCAGGAAAAACCAGCCATATATCCATTAAAAAGAACTGAAATTAAATCGTTTACCATGTATCCTGGAAATCATAGTTTATCTATTGATAATGTAGTAATTGGTCAATTACCTACATTTTTGATATTTTGTATGGTTGGAAATGTTGCATACTCAGGGAATATAAAAATGGATCCATTTGAGTTTAAACATTTTTATTTACAAACACTAAATTTGTCAGTAAATGGTATTCAAATTCCATCACAAGCATTAGAATTTGATTATTCCGGTGTAACCCATAGAAGTACGAGAGCAAACAATATGTTATTTAATGCTATTGGAATAAAGAATTCCGATAGAGGAATTCATATAAATAAACAAGCATTTGATAATGGTTCATTCATTTTGGGGTTTGATCTTTCACCTGATCTTTCTAATAACGATTTATGTGCAAAGATTTAAAAGCAAGGAAATGTACGCATTGAAGGAAAATTCGCACTAGCTCTGTTGGAACCAGTGACATGTCTTGTTTATTGTGAATATGATTCTATGATTGAAATTGATAAAAACAGAAACGTTAAAATAACTTTATAAAAATGAATACCATACAGATTGAAAAAGCGCTTTTAAAAAACAAAGCTACCCGAAAGTATTTCCAAGGTGTTTTTCCTTCAGATAAACTTCCAAAACGTATACCTTAGCGTCAAGCTATCTTTGGATTGCATTTTATTTTGACGTTTATAATAATGCTGAGTTTTTGATTCTTATGGGCAACAGCCCTTAAATTTAAAATTTCTAACATTTTTACCTATATTGTTATCGTCACTGTTGGGAGGCTTTATTGGAAAATTAATAGAAAATGTCTAATAAAGGAAAATTCAATAAAGTTATATTACTACATCCAAATACTTATTATGTAATGTCAGAAGATCAATTATCTTCTGAATTTATTACCAGAAAACTAATACCATACCTAAATGATGAGTCAATATCAGACTTCAACAAATGGATTAAAATCAAACAAGAATTAAATATGTTTACAAAAAGAAAAATTAATCCCGTCAAACCATTAACGGATAATCATAAATCGTTGTGAAAGAAAACGAAAATCTTGTTATTAATAATATTGATCCAATGATGAATAAAAATTTGGAAAAGAATTTTGAAGTAACTGAAAACTATGATAAGTTTGAAATCCCTGAAAAATTTTATAACTCTACACCTAAATTAAAAATAAATCAAAAAGAATTAAAATTTTTTAAAGATAACGATTTAGATGAAAAATACCAAAATATTTCCAAACGTAAATTAGAAGATAATGATTATCCGTACTTAAAAAGAAAAAAACAGAAGCATCAGAAGAAAAAAATACAAGTGTTAAATCTAAAAAGAAATTGTTATTTGATCAAACGACAACAGAAACTCCATATAAAGATACAAGGCCTAAATCAAAGGGGAAACCAAACATAAAACATCCATACGATACCAGATATGTTCAAAAAGGGGAAAGTTGGATAAAATGGAAATCACTTTACTAAGAAAATTTTAATAAAAGATTAAACAAATAAAAAATGTGTTTTATTCATATTAACCATGAACATACCAAATAATTTTTATGTAACATTATTAAGTAATAACTCTTTAATGGTTTATGAAGATAATGTTCCTTCCGCATTTACGAATTTGGTTACTTTACCTGCAATAACTTCAAAAGAGGATTGGGAAGTTGGAGTAACTGAATTATATTTAAATGATGGATCCGCCGAGGAACCAACAATCTTATTTATCTATATGGATATTATAAAACCGAGATGTATTGGAAACAAAAATATAAGATGTCTTCGAGTATTACCATATAAGGGACATAGCATTTGCTATGATTTTCATAATGTGGAATACTATCCTTAAGAAATATCAATAATTAACGATATTTCAATACTCATAACTAATTTAGATGGAACTCAATACAATTTCGAATCCTCAACAACACCGAATTTGATAACATTACACTTTAAAAAAATTAAAACACTATAAATGTAAAGCGTTTTGTAAAATGTTGTCAGATTGATAAATAATCGTGATGGATCAAGTATATAATGAATACTACTCAAGGCAGCAGGGCGGTGGAATAAGTCATATCGGAACATTATATGTGACTCCACGAGTTTTGCAGCATGATCGCGTAATCGGTTCATTTTTTTCATCACTATTTAGAACATTAAAACCTTTAATTTTTTCTGGAGTAAATAAAATTAAAAATCAAGCAATTGATACCAGTAAAGCTATATTAAATGACTTCGGTCGCAAGCCTTTACGAAATATTTTGGATGAACAAGGAAAAATTGCGTTAAATAACTTATCAGAGAAAGCTGCCAAAAAAATATATTCCAAGTTCCAATGAGGTTCAGGCAAGAGACGTATAAAACGTCGAAATAAAAGAAGAAATCGTCAGTCTCTCAAACATTCTAAAGTGAAGCGCATAAGGAAGAAAAAGAAGAAAACACCAATATAAATATTAAAGACATATTTTCAAAATGAACATGTCAAAACATGTAGAATGTATGAAAAGTGAATTGGATTTATTTGAACCACATCCCATTCAAACTAGTATTTTAAACACCGAAGAAGTATCCTACAATCCTATCGCAACTTTGGACAACCCCAGCTCTATAGAGTTTGTGTGTCTCGGTAATGGAGATACATATCGTGATTTGTCTAGCGTATACCTAAGATTAGTAATTCAACTCAAAGCAAAGTATAACTCAGATATTACAGACGATTCAATTGGAGTTGTAAATAATATTCTACATTCTCTGTTTCGAAGTGTTTCTGTCTATCTGAATAATGTTCCCGTATCCCAAAGCGATAATAACTATCACTATAAGACTTATATACAAACATTACTTAATTATGGAAGTGATGCTAGTCGAACTCATCTAACATCATCTGGATGGTATCCTGACTATTATATCGATGGTGAACTTCGAAAAGGACAAAAACAAATTAACAAGCTATTTGCACGAAGTAATAAAGTTGAGTTAATTGGACGAGTTCATGGTGATATCTTTAGTCAGCCTAAATTACTTTTAAATAATGTAGATTTACGTATTGTATTTAATTTGGAGAAATCATCATTTTTTATGATGGATCTCGATTCAACTGTTTCTGAATTGAAAATTTTGGAGGCTCAATTATATATGAATCACATTACTGTTAATCCGGGGATATTACTAGCTCACCATAAAATGTTGCAGGAAAAACCAGCCATATATCCATTAAAAAGAACTGAAATTAAATCGTTTACCATGTATCCTGGAAATCATAGTTTATCTATTGATAATGTAGTAATTGGGCAATTACCTACATTTTTGACATTTTGTATGGTTGGAAATGTTGCATACTCAGGGAATATAAAAATGGATCCATTTGAGTTTAAACATTTTTATTTACAAACACTAAATTTGTCAGTAAATGGTATTCAAATTCCATCACAAGCATTAGAATTTGATTATTCCGGTGTAACCAATAGAAGTACGAGAGCAAACAATATGTTTTTTTAATGCTATTGGAATAAAGAATTCCGATAGAGGAATTCATATAAATAAACAATCACTTGATAATGGTTCATTCATTTTGGGGTTTGATCTTTCACCTGATCTTTCTAATAACGATTTATTTGCAAAGATTTAAAAGCAAGGAAATGTACGCATTGAAGGAAAATTCACACTAGCTCTGTTGGAACCAGTGACATGTCTTGTTTATTGTGAATATGATTCTATGATTGAAATTGATAAAAACAGAAACGTTAAAATAACTTTATAAAAATGAATACCATACAGATTGAAAAAGCGCTTTTAAAAAACAAAGCTACCCGAAAGTATTTCCAAGGTGTTTTTCCTTCAGATAAACTTCCAAAACGTATACCTTAGCATCAAGCTATCTTTGGATTGCATTTTATTTTGACGTTTATAATAATGCTGAGTTTTTGATTCTTATGGGCAACAGCCCTTAAATTTAGAATTTCTAACATTTATAACTGTATTGCTATCGTCACTGTTGGGAGGCTTTATTGGAAAATTAATAGAAAATGTCTAATAAAGGAAAATTCAATAAAGTTATATTACTACATCCAAATACTTATTATGGAATGTTAGAAGATCAATTATCTTCTGAATTTATTACCAGAAAACTAATTCCATACCTAAATGATGAGTCAATATCAGACTTCAACAAATGGATTAAAATCAAACAAGAATTAAATATGTTTACAAAAAGAAAAATTAATCCCGTCAAACCATTAACGGATAATCATAAATCGTTGTGAAAGAAAACGAAAATCTTGTTATTAATAATACTGATCCAATGATGAATAAAAATTTGGAAAAGAATTTTGAAGTAACTGAAAACTATGATAAGTTTGAAACCCCTGAAAAATTTTATAACTCTACACCTAAATTAAAAATAAATCAAAAAGAATTAAAATTTTTTAAAGATAACGATTTAGATGAAAAATACCAAAATATTTCCAAACGTAAATTAGAAGATAATGATTATCCGTACTTAAAAAAGAAAAAAACAGAAACATCAGAAGAAAAAAATACAAGTGTTAAATCTAAAAAGAAATTGTTATTTGATCAAACGAAAACAGAAACTCCATATAAAGATACAAGGCCTAAATCAAAGGGGAAACCAAACATAAAACATCCATACGATACCAGATATGTTCAAAAAGGGGAAAGTTGGATAAAATGGAAATCACTTTACTAAGAAAATTTTAATAAAAGATTAAACAAATAATAAATGTGTTTTATTCATATTAACCATGAACATACCAAATAATTTTTATGTAACATTATTAAGTAATAACTCTTTAATGGTTTATGAAGATAATGTTCTTTCCGCATTTACGAATTTGGTTAATTTACCTGCAATAACTTCAAAAGAGGAGTGGGAAGTTGGAGTAACTGAATTATATTTAAATGATGGATCCGCCGAGGAAACAACAATCTTATTTATCTATATGGATATTATAAAACCGAGATGTATTGGAAACAAAAATATAAGATGTCTTCGAGTATTACCATATAAGGGACATAGCATTTGCTATGATTTTCATAATGTGGAATACTATCCTTAAGAAATATCAATAATTAACGATATTTCAATACTCATAACTAATTTAGATGGAACTCAATACAATTTCGAATCCTCAACAACACCGAATTTGATAACATTACACTTTAAAAAAATTAAAACACTATAAATGTAAAGCGTTTTGTAAAATGTTGTCAGATTGATAAATCATCGTGATGGATCAAGTATATAATGCATACTACTCAAGGCAGCAGGGCGGTGGAATAAGTCATATCGGAACATTATATGTGACTCCACGAGTTTTGCAGCATGATCGCGTAATCGGTTCATTTTTTTCATCACTATTTAGAACATTAAAACCTTTAATTTTTTCTGGAGTAAATAAAATTAAAAATCAAGCAATTGATACCAGTAAAGCTATATTAAATGACTTCGGTCGCAAGCCTTTACGAAATATTTTGGATGAACAAGGAAAAATTGCGTTAAATAACTTATCAAAGAAAGCTGCCAAAAAAATATATTCCAAGTTCCAATGAGGTTCAGGCAAGAGACGTATAAAACGTCGAAATAAAAGAAGAAATCGTCAGTCTCTCAAACATTCTAAAGTGAAGCGCATAAGGAAGAAAAAGAAGAAAAACACCAATATAAATATTAAAGACATATTATCAAAATGAACATGTCAAAACATGTAGAATGTATGAAAAGTGAATTGGATTTATTTGAACCACATCCCATTCAAACTAGTATTTTAAACACCGAAGAAGTATCCTACAATCCTATCGCAACTTTGGACAACCCCAGCTCTATAGAATTTGTGTGTCTCGGTAATGGAGATACATATCGTGATTTGTCTAGCGTATACCTAAGATTAGTAATTCAACTCAAAGCAAAGTATAACTCAGATATTACAGACGATTCAATTGGAGTTGTAAATAATATTCTACATTCTCTGTTTCGAAGTGTTTCTGTCTATCTGAATAATGTTCCCGTATCCCAAAGCGATAATAACTATCACTATAAGACTTATATACAAACATTACTTAATTATGGAAGTGATGCTAGTCGAACTCATCTAACATCATCTGGATGGTATCCTGACTATTATATCGATGGTGAACTTCGAAAAGGACAAAAACAAATTAACAAGTTATTTGCACGAAGTAATAAAGTTGAGTTAATTGGACGAGTTCATGGTGATATCTTTAGTCAGCCTAAATTACTTTTAAATAATGTAGATTTACGTATTGTATTTAATTTGGAGAAATCATCATTTTTTATGATGGATCTCGATTCAACTGGTTCTGAATTGAAAATTTTGGAGGCTCAATTATATATGAATCACATTACTGTTAATCCGGGGATATTACTTGCTCACCATAAAATGTTGCAGGAAAAACCAGCCATATATCCATTAAAAAGAACTGAAATTAAATCGTTTACCATGTATCCTGGAAATCATAGTTTATCTATTGATAATGTAGTAATTGGTCAATTACCTACATTTTTGATATTTTGTATGGTTGGAAATGTTGCATACTCAGGGAATATAAAAATGGATCCATTTGAGTTTAAACATTTTTATTTACAAACACTAAATTTGTCAGTAAATGGTATTCAAATTCCATCACAAGCATTAGAATTTGATTATTCCGGTGTAACCCATAGAAGTACGAGAGCAAACAATATGTTATTTAATGCTATTGGAATAAAGAATTCCGATAGAGGAATTCATATAAATAAACAAGCATTTGATAATGGTTCATTCATTTTGGGGTTTGATCTTTCACCTGATCTTTCTAATAACGATTTATGTGCAAAGATTTAAAAGCAAGGAAATGTACGCATTGAAGGAAAATTCGCACTAGCTCTGTTGGAACCAGTGACATGTCTTGTTTATTGTGAATATGATTCTATGATTGAAATTGATAAAAACAGAAACGTTAAAATAACTTTATAAAAATGAATACCATACAGATTGAAAAAGCGCTTTTAAAAAACAAAGCTACCCGAAAGTATTTCCAAGGTGTTTTTCCTTCAGATAAACTTCCAAAACGTATACCTTAGCGTCCAGCTATCTTTGGATTGCATTTTATTTTGACGTTTATAATAATGCTGAGTTTTTGATTCTTATGGGCAACAGCCCTTAAATTTAGAATTTCTAACATTTTTAGAAAATAACAGCAACAACTTTAAAATCAATAAACAGCAACTACAGGGATATTTTTCAAAGACTTGTGGTCATTATTGCTTACTTTGTAGTTTTTATAAATCACAGCAAAAAAGTTTGAAACTATTTTTAAGTCAATTTAGAAAAACTGATTATAATATTAATGATAAAAAAGGTAGTTCAACAATGTAAAAAATATTACTCGCTGTAAAAGATAAGTTATTGATAAATTTATATATTAAATAAAACAAAATGGATTTTAAATTTTGACTTTTATTTGTTTTCTTTATTTTCTTTTTGGCTCACAAACTCAAGATATAAATATTTATTAAAAAGAGATGGATATATATATATATATATATATATAACTAAAATTATAATCTTATATTTACAAAAAAAAAAAAAAAAAAATAATTAAAATTTATTAATATTTTTATATAGAATTTCTATATATATTGTTTATTAAACTTTCATTTTGACGGTAGGTTTGTACTAATAATAAGTCATCAGATAAGTCATCTTGTGAATCCCATAAATTATATGTGATTTGAGGTGGTGGTGGTGTTTCAGGTGTCTCAGGAATCCAATCCTCTATATTCAAGAAACCCATTTGGTTGGTGGGTATTTCATCAATCAATTCTCCGCTAAGGAACAGCATATCACATGAATTTTGATATGAAGAAACATCAGGAGTATCAAATGAAGAAACATTAGGAGTAGAGATTCGCTCTATCTCATTTTCAATGAGACAGTTTGTTGTGTGTATTACGTAGTTGGATACACCCGGTATGTATTTACTGCAGTAAACACATTCTACGCTGGGAGTGTTTTCCATACCCTCCAAACTATTTTCCATGTGTTAGAGCAATTCTGATTCATCCTCATAGAAAATGGTGCAGAGCGAGCACTTAAAAAAATCCATGTTTTCCATTTTTAATTAATTTTTTATTTTTTATTTCGATCAAAATTTGATCGAAATGAAACTATTTTTCCCTAATATTATTTTGGTTAATCTATCTGTAGTTATGATAAACAATAATTTAATCTGTCTTCACTACACATAACATAGGAAAAAGGTACCCAATTTCCAATAAGTAACGTATTTTTAAAAAGTGTTGTTATTTATTTTAATTTTAATCAAATCTATTTATGAGTTATTAACCAGGCTTATCATTTTCCAAAACTATGCCTTTTTATAAGGATTTTATGATCATGTTAAAACACTAATGTTTATCTAGATTTTTGTTATATAAAAATTATCAAACATGTGTACTGATAAGTGACCACATTTATGTTTCTATTGGTTTTATTGTTTACAAACTGTCGATTTGTTTCAATCATGTTTAGTTTTGATTCAAGTGTTTTGGTAATTGTGTGGTAAATTTTTATATGTTCTATTTGTTTTATTGTTTACAAACTGTCGATTTGTTGCAATCATGTTTAGTTTTGATTCAAGTATTTTGGTAATTGTGTGGAAAATTTTTATATGTATGCATTTTATGTATCAGGCGCACGGAGATTTTAGAAAGTATTTTTCAGTTGATTAGAAAAAATTTAATCTGTCTTCCCTACACATAACATAGTAAAAAGTTATTCAATGTTATAGTAAAAAGTTATTAAACTTTGCGCCATCTTACGGGGGAAAAATTGAAAAATTCCTGGTTCTCCTATAAACCTGGTTCTCCTATAGACCTCGACCATACAGCGCCATCTAACGGGGGCGAAAATGAAAAATTCCTGGTTCTCCTATATCTTATCTACTAAAAATTTTTTCGGACAAGCCCCTAGCGGATCTTGCCATCAAGTTAGTTAGTCTAGACCTCAACCAAACAGCGCCATCTTACGGTGGCGAAAATGAAAATTCCTGGTTCTCCTATATCTTATCTACTCATATCTTAAAGGGCTATGTCGCAATAGTTTTTTTACCATTTACAAATTTTTATCTTTTATTATCACTTTTAGAAGCATAAAAACCCACACCCTAATCCCTTTTAAAAGGTGAAGCATACCTGCTCATATCTTAAAGGGCTATGTCGCAATAGTTTTTTTTTACCATTTAAAAATTTTTATCTTTTATTACCCTTTTAGGAGCATAAAAAACCCACACCCTAACCCCTTTTAAAAGGTGAAGCATTCCTGCTCATATCTTAAAGGGCTATGTCGCAATAGTTTTTTTACCATTTACAAATTTTTATCTTTTATTACCACTTTTAGAAGCATAAAAACCCACACCCTAACCCCTTTTAAAAGGTGAAGCATACCTGCTCATATCTTAAAGGGCTATGTCGCAATAGTTTTTTTTTTACCATTTACAAATTTTTATCTTTTATTACCACTTTTAGAAGCATAAAAACCCCACACCCTAACCCCTTTTAAAAGGAGAAGCATACCTGCTCATATCTTAAAGGGCTATGTCGCAATAGTTTTTTTTTTTACCATTTACCTGTTATTTAAATTGTTTCCCATTTTGTCAGGTTTTTAAACTATATAACTCTAATTCAGACTATTAATGTTTTTGAAAGATACCTATGTAAATGTACCTGTAACAATTAAGCGCATTATATCTCAACCCTTTTTTATAAGTATATATCAACTCCTGACAGCTCTACCGACACATAAAAAAATACACCGCGGTGCACCGGTACGACCTACTTTTGTATTCATAACACTCAGACGGACGGACGGACATCGTTTAATTGACTCAGAAATGTTTTTGAGTCGATCCGTATAATAAAAGATGGATAAAGGTCCAATATTTTTGGCAGTTACAAACTTCACCTCAAACTTAATATATCCAACCACATAGTGGACAACTTTTGTATTCATAAATTTTGCAGAAAATATCTAACCTTGGGTCAGAAAAATTGTTCTGGTGCACACGGGCGGAAACTGGCGGGTGTATAATGGGATATAGGAGCATAGGGGAGGGTTCGGACTATAGAATAGTGCAAGATTTTTTCTGACTGCTTTGGACTGGCAGGAGTTATGCTCTACTAAGTAGGAGATTTTCGGAAAATTTTGACCTTTTTTAATAAATTTTTTTTTAAAATTTCGAAATGACTCAGTAATTTTACATTTTTATATTAATAGTATGGAAGCCATAAAATTATACAAAATTTATTTCACTTCAAAATTTTTTAAATCAAAAAAGTCACAGTCATTCAAAAATAAAAATTTACAAAGAAATTTTTTAATTTTAGCAAAATACTGAGAAAACCCATTTTCGAAGACCCTGTTCTCTGTGATATAGTCGAGATAGAGTCGCAATTTTTTGGCTCCCGAGGTTTACTAGTATTTACTTTCAAATGAATAACATAACTTTAAAATTGGTAACAAAAAAAAAATGATTTTTGGCCGCCTTCTCAAAATATGGTCCACTGTGCGCCGGCCTTATTGCTCGTCAAAATGGGGGGTTCATGGCTTCAATACACTCAATACCACAATACCACAATGCTACTTATAAAATTATTTGTAAGCGTGCGTTTAAAATCAAAGAGAAAATAGGAAAAAAGCAGGACAGTTGATTATCGAAAAGAAATAGGAAAAAGAAAATACCAATACTACAAGAAGAAATGCAAAAGTTCGAATGAAAGCGCCCCGATAGGTGAGTCGATGCAAAAAACTAGCCAAATCCGGCTTATCCCTGGACCCAAAAATTAAAAAGTCTACAGACAAGCCACTCGGCTTCGCGGAACTAGGCTTAAAAAAAGTTTGTTATTATATTTTGTGTAAACTATTTTAACAAATGTACATACACAGTGTGTGTATTACACACATATATTACTAGGTATGGGCGGATTATAAACAGCATGTTATAGTCAAATATCGTCAAAATGCAAATGGGATTTCAGGGACCGGTGGAAGCCCAAGCACTTTCTGTTCCCTAACTCCACTAAAGCAACGAGTGTCGGAATTGCTGTCAATTGGTGCAGCTGTCAGTGGCACAAAGGAAACGTTGGCATTTGGGGCGAGTACAAATGCTACACAAGCGACAATTTAAATGAAAGACATGAGACTAGAGGAATACAGCAATATGGAGAACTATATTAGAGAAGCTTCCGATGAACCTTTTATTAATCAAGAAGAAAAAAGCTCCACGGACTCAAATATCTATAATATCTTCTTGAAAAAGAAGTTAATAATCAAATCAAATATCAAGAAAGTGTAACAACACTCTTAACAGAAAGCAATATAAACCAAAATAATCTAACAAAGGTTCTGACAGAAGTTAATGGGAACCTTATAGCAGTAACCAAATATTTAAGACGAAACTGCGAATGGAAGGAACGTGAATTCAAACTTTCAACAGAAAAGTTTGAATTTAAGAAAAGAATGGTAATAGAAAAAATTGAATTTAAAAAAAAAAAATTAATTAGAAAAAACTAAACGAAAACTGGCACAGTTAGATTTAAAAAAACAAATTTTTGAATTGGAAAACAAATTACAGCCATTTGCAAAATTAGATTAAAAGATCTTAATTTGAATTTCAAATATAAATTTAAATTTTTAATTGATATTGTTTGTACTAGTCCAAATATATCTAAGATGTTATTAATTTTTAGTTTTATAAGTTTTTAACTAATTTTTTTTAGTTTTATAGACTGATGAATGATTTTTTTTATTACTTTTTTAAGTTTTATGGTCTTTTAAATGAATTGTTACTTTTTTAAGTTTTATAAACTTTAAAATGACTTTTATTGACTTTTCTGTATATTATTAATTATTTCATTTCTAATATTTTTTGAAATATTAGTGAAGTTACTTGTGGAAGAAGTAGTAGGTATATCCTCATTAGTAGAAGGTATATCTTCATTGGTTGAAGGTGTTGGCATATCCTCATTTTGTTGACTAGGATTCTCAACATTGTACAACAAACAAATATTGTGTAATGCACAAAAAACATTCAAAAGTTGAACGGCCTTTCGTGGAGCATAATGTAATTCTCTTGCTGCAAGGAGACAACGGAATCTTGATTAGCATAATGTAATTCTCTTGCTGCTAAGGGACAATGAAATTTCGCTTTTAACACCACAAATATTCTCTCAATTATAGACTTTCCTTTTGAAGCTTGTCGTTAAAGAAGGATTCTGCAGAATTTTCAGAAGAATTTCTGTACGGAGTTAAAATCCAAGGCTCTAAGGGATATCCGGAATTACCTGAAACAATTAGAATTAACTTTATTACGATTTTGGTTTAATTTAAAAGAAATATGTTTTCCTATCAAGGATACTTGTTCCTGTGTCTTCATTTAGATACTTTTCCTTTAAATATTGTCTCTCATGTGACAAATTCCAAACGTGAGAATCATGGCTAGCTCCACCAAATCATCCATTGACGGCTCTATTGTACATTTCGTGATCACATATCTAAAAAAGAAAAAAAAAATATTTATTTACATTCGTATTATATGGTTACTTACTGCCATTGCATTGATGCTATGTTTGAGTTTTCGATTGAAATATAAATGTTCATCATTATTTGGTCTCCTTAATTGAATATGAGTACCGTTTACTGTTTATTCACTTTCAGGAATTGCAACATTTTCTACATCACTGAGATCAGTCCACAATGCAATAGAATCCGTTTTTTTTAAAGATTGTTAATGTTAATTTTTTGTAAATTTTTGAACTTCTTAAGGAAATTTTGACGTTTATAGAAATATTTATTTTTATTCTTTAGAAAATGCTGCTAATCTTAACAGATGCTGTCAAATTTACAGTGAAGAAACTTGGCATCACTTTGTTTTACCCTTTTATGGAGAACTACAACTCTGTGAACCTTTCGAACGTATTACACAATACCATTTCATTTTCGAAACGCAAATTCCTTTCGAAAATAATTCCGTTTCGAATCGAATTACATAATAACCACCCAGAGTAAAAAAAATGTTCACTTAAACATTATTTTGCACATTAAAATTATTTTAGAAAAAAAAATACTTTAAATTATAGCAAAAAAATATAATTTCACGGTTCAAACCTCCCGGCCGTCTTAAGTACAAAAATTTCATATAGAAACAACCTATTCGATTATAACATAACAATTATCACAATGTTCAATCAATCGCTGATGAAGGTTGAAATGCCAGAAACCGGTCCGATTAAGAATACAGTGTAGCTATGCATTTTTGAAATATTTGTGATTTTCTAGAACTATCGCGTATGTCATAAAATCAAAATGTTCAGGGGAGCCAAAAAACGTTATGTTTGAAATCATGGGCTCGATATAAAGTTTTTAGAGCTTTTTATTTAACAGTCCTCTAGATATGGGCAATAAATACTTTATGTAAAATTTTGAGTCAAAAATCTTCAGAGGAATAGATCCTAGAGAAGGGCAAAATAAACAATATGTAAATAACACTTTAATTGTGTGCAGATAAAACAACTTATGTCGACAAACGTCGTTTTCTTTGAAAAACCACCCATGTAGGCATAAGTTGTTGTTGGTTGAAAAATGGATTTTTTTGTTCGTCAACAAAAAGTTAAGGGGACTTAGGATGAGAATATAACAACATATCAAGAATAATAGTCACAAAAAATAACAGAAATAAATACACAAGTTTTTATAAGTGGTTATAAACTGAAAAATAATCCAAAATTATTTTGCATTTTTTTTCATTGATAACAACGTATGTCGCTATGTGTCGATTTCTGAGAAAATAATTTGTCAGCGATCAAACGTAGGTTGACATACGTCGATAGTGCTGCAAATTATTTTAGTAAACATTTAAGTTACGTCGTTATTTAAAGAAAAATCTCAGAAATGGTCAATATTTTTTTTTTTAATTCCACACAGGTAAAGAGCGTTAAAAATTAATATATTTGGCATATTTAACTCAAAACCAACAAAAATGGACATACGCGGTTATTCCAGAAAACCACAGATACATGATTTCTTCATCTCTACCACGCACCATTGAAACAAAATTAAAATTTGCATATTAATTACAGTATTAATTGCAATATGCCTGAAAAATGACTACAAATCTAACAAAAATATAATTTTCAAATTTAATTTGATTTATGTTTAAGCAGGTTTTTCTTTTCTTTTATGAACAAAACGCTCATCAAAAGTTTTAGCAAAATAATTTTAAAGCAATTACATTCTTTTCTTTGTTGTATATTATGATTAAGAGATTTTTTATTTTTAAAGAAATACCTCGAATTTAGACCTAGCCTCTGACGAACGTTTCCACATTTGGTTTAATAAGCAGGAAGAGTATTATTTCTAATTTTGCGTTGGTGGATTCATGATCGATTACTGTATTATTTTATAGTTTTTTTTAAGCACTAGGTTAAGTTAATGACGGCTTCTTGATTGTAAATGGCATGATGTTGCTGATCGACACAAACTTAACATTTGCATACGAATTGTTCTGATAGTAAATTCCAAGAAAAAAAATTGAGAAATGACCGTAACAGTTATTTTTTTTATAGTTCGTCTCCAAACTAATATTGTTGTTGATGCTTTTATTTTGCCTACATAAATTTAATAGTTTTTAATGTGTTACCATCTATGCGCTCAGGGGGGTAAAAATCTATTTCACAATACAATCACAAAAACAGCGTAAGGGAAAATCGGTGTGAGGTATACGTAAGTGTATTGGTGCAATGATTATGAGTTAAATGTATTTAGCTGATTCAACAACCAACAGAAAGCGCCATGAATGTATAGCAAACAACTGCCACCATCAAGTATAACAACCACAGCAGTTGCTTTCTTACTGTTTGATTTTAATTGATGTGTAAATAGATGTTTACACATCTCCCCTGCGATCGGACTCACATAGTTTTTTTCTTATTATTATCTGTTTAATTTTTTATACCCACCACACCAGTGTGCAGAGAGTACATATAAACTTGTCATTCCGATAGGACAGCAGGGATGCTCGTCCACACAAAAAATGATTCATTAACATCCTGAGAAGTTTACTATAAAAAATCATCAAAATCTGTGATTTAGGTCCCGAGAACTCAATAAATAACTAAAAAAGTCTTTAAAAAAAATATGAGTTGTCTACGTTGTTTTTGTCACGATCACGCCCTCAATAAAATAGTTAGGGTACTAATTTTTAGTGAGTATGAATCTCCAAGATCATGAGAAGGTTCCTGTTTCTAAAATCATGGAAATCGGTGAGACAGATCCCGAGAAATCACGAAAAAGTAAAAATAAAATTTAAAATAATATGATGTTTCTATATTCCCTGTAGGGAACTAAACTAACTTTAATCTAACTTTAAGTTAGCTACAAAATAAACAGAGCTGTATATAAACTAACTATTTTCTTGTGTCGAACTCACTTTTTATACCCTCCACTCCAGTGTGCAGAGGACCCCATAAAATATATATATTTGTGATCCTTATAACAACCGGAGTTGATATAGCGATGTCCGTCTGTCCGTCTGTCCGTCTGTGGAAATCACGATGACGGCATCAATCGGGCAGCTAGGGTGCTCGTTGATATAAAAAATGATTCATTAACATCCTGAAAAGTTTGCTATTTAAAATCGTCCAAATCGGCCGATTAGGGCCCGAGATTTGAATGAAGAACTAAAAAAAGTCTTGAAAAAATATAATTTTCTATGTTGTTCTTGTCACGATCACGCCCTCCATAGTGCAGCTACAGTGATAATTTTAATGAGAATGATTCACCAAATTCATAGGAAGATTTCTATTTCAAAAATCATTAAAATCGGTGGAACAGGTCCAGGGAAATCTCTGAAAAAGTAAAAAAAAAAAATGAAAAATATGATGTTTCTATATTGTTCTTGTTGTTATTTTAAATGTTGTGTTGTTGTCATAGCTGGACTTGTTGTTTTTGTGGTCGTTGTGGTAATAGTATAATAAAAACTAACAATTTGTAAATTTTTTTTTAACTCTGGTAGAAAAATTTAAAAGTTTCCATTGTTTTGGCATCACTAAAAAAATTTGTCAAATCATTTCTGTTATTACCACGAGCCTGCCTGCAAAATTTCAGATCGAATGGGTTACGGGAAAAGGGTTAAAATCGATCCAAAATTTTTTCGACAAGCAGACACTACGAGTTAATATAAAGGGAGTAAAAATTCACCAACATCTAAAGCAAATAATGCTAAAATACCTAGTTGTTAATAAAAAAAAATGTAAATTTAGCAAAAAAAAATTTTATGTATAAATTTATTTAAAAAGAAAAACACAAAAATAACGTTTGATGTTGTATTTTTTGTGTTAATATTGACATATACCTACATAAACGTATTAAATAATACAAATAATATACATATATTATATATATGTATATCCATAACAACTGCATGTTAGAAATAAATCGGTATATTATTTTATTTACATAATTTTCTGCAATATTTTGTTGTGGGGAAAATACATTTCTTTTGCTTTAACAGAGTGTCACTTCATTTTGCTCAGCTTGACTATGCCGCAATAGATTACGCCACAATTTTTGTTCTAATTAGCCTTGCAATAGTTACTTCTATTTTAACATGAATGTCAATATTTTCAACTAGATATCATACAGAACAATGTTAAGAGCACATTTTATACCAGTTGTGACAGCTTGACAGCTGTCAAAAAAGCAATCTCGAACCGTATGGCTTTGTTTACCTTTTTCTCCATTTTGTTTTGGTAAAGAAGTGCGAAAGAGATTAAAAAAATAGAATATACAAAATATAATGTGTGCAAGTGAACAGCTATAGAACATGTTTTCAACCACTGACAGCATAAAAAATAAAAACAATGGAAATTTAGTGAGTATAAACATTGAAAAAAATTCATAAAATTGTATTTTTGACAAATTAACATTAAATTTAGTAATCTGTGGTATATCCTTTTCAGAAATAAAAGGTATAATAGGTGCATATAATAGGTGCATGCTGGTAAATTTGCCAGTTACATTCACCACTGCTCAACCCAGGGCCGAAAGGAAGGAATCAAAAATTACTATAGTTGAGCTAACTATTGGTCCAGTTGCTGGTGGCGAGTCACGAAACTTTTCGCAAGTTGAATTGTGGTATTAATGCTTTGGATTATGACTTGCGCGTGAGTGGTCCTAAATCGAAATTTGTCCGGTATTATTCAATGCTTTGGGCACTACGCCATTGGCTTTATAAATAAAACATTAATTGACACTTTTTTTACTCCTATTAATAGACATCCAGCTGAAAAGGAATAAAAATTAGCCGCAACTGAAGACAAAATCTCAAATATAACAACAGATATCTACAATTGAGAACGCTTCTAAACAACAGCCTGTTGAACAGATTTAATTTTATAAAGGCTAGTAAACCCTTAAAAATGTGAGTTCCAAAAATTAACAATTACGAACAACAAATACAAAACCACCAAGAACTACAAAAATTGATTGAGTATTTGGAAATGGGATTGAAGTATAAAGAAAAACAACTTCAGTCAAATGTAAAACAGACAAAACAACAAATGACTTACAAAAATTAGTAGATGGACTACAAGCAGAAGTAGCTAAGAAAGCCCAACTTAAAGTTGAAAAGGAAAGCAGAAAATTTCAGTGGCATAGAAAAGGATTTGTTGTAACAATTGCAAGAACCAAAAGCAGAAAAACAATGTAAGTTAATAATATATAAGTTAACAACAAATTCGTTGTCAACTGAATAAAAAAAAACTACTTGTTTGCAGTATTCGAAGCAGACAAAATTCCAAAGAATTATTTTGTTTGCTGCGGATGTGGTGGCTTGTCATACTTACGTTTTTGCAGTGTCAATAGTTTTAAGTAAAACTTTATAAGAAATAAAAATTAAGTTTAGTTTTCAGTTTGGTTTTTGGTTTTAAATAAAGCAGTTGTAATAAAAAGTAAAAATGTTTTTTATTTATTAAACGTAAAAATAATTAATTGGCGCCCAACGTTAAAGTCCGAAAGTATCCCATAGGCTACTGGACAAATTAAAAGTACCCCATAGGCTACCAAAAAATTTAAAGGTACCCCATAAGCTACCAAAAAAAAAAAAAAAACGAAAGTATCCCATAGGCTACTGGACAAATTAAAAGTACCCCATAGGCTACCAAAAAACTGAAAGTACCCCATAAGCTACAAAAAAAAAACTGGAAGTATCCCATAGGCTACTGGACAAATTAAATTATCCCATAGGCTACTGGACAAATAAAAGTATCCCATAGGCTGCTGGACACATTGAAGGCTGTTAGAACTGAAATACAACTATAGCCATTCAAAAGATTATCAACCCAAAGGCTGTCTACAACTGAAGGCTGTAATACGACGGTCATCAGCTTAAAAGTACCCCAAAGGCTACACCAACCGAGGAGACCACAAGGACCACAGTCGTCATCTGGCAGATAAGTGGAATAGAGGCTGTCTACAGAGGCAACTCGCATAAGCCGAAAGAAAATATCGAGTCCCCTAGTACACTGGGAAAGGGAAAATACTCCTATTTTTGGACTCATGTGGCCGCTTATCTTACTGTAAGTAAAAGTGACTTTTAAATTGTAAATTCACAAAATCTGAAAAAAAAACTGTGTTAGAACTTCAAAGAAAATGAAAATTTTTTTTTAAGAATTGAAACTTAAATTTATACGAATAATTTTAAAATATTTTGAAAAATTGTGAAAACGACAGAATCTAGAAAAATTTAAAATTTGAAACAAAAACTATGTGAGACCTTTTTAAAGAAAACGAATTTTTTTTGAAAATAAAAATTTGAATTTATATAAATAATTTCTAAATACTTTAGAAAAGTGTGAAAACGACAGAATTTTGGAAAATTTAAAATAAAAACTTGAAAGGAAAATTTTGTGAGAAATTCAAAGAAAACAAAAAAATTTTTTTTTTAATAGAAAATAAAAATTTGAATTTATATAAATAATTTTTAAATATTTTAGGAAAGTGTGAAAACGACAGAATTTTGGAAAATTTAAAATAAAAATTTGAAAGAAAAATTTTGTGAGAAATTCAAAGAAAACAAAAAATTTTTTTTAATAGAAAATAAAATTTGAATTTATATAAATAATTTTTAAATATTTTGGAAAAGCTTAAAAGAAAATTGTGCGAGAAATTCAAAGAAAACTAAAATTTTTAAGATTATAGAAAATAAAAATTTAAATTTGTATGAATAATTCTGCAATAATTTGAAAACGTGTGAAAAAACAGAATTTAAGAATTAAGATCTATACAAATAATTTTAAGGGAAAAGAAAAAAACTAAAGTAATTTTTACGAACTAGATTTATAATACTGGCATTTAGTGAGTTTAAAGAGAGAAGAATAATTATATTTTTGTAATATATCAAGTCAAAAGAAAAAAGCTACAATGGCTAACCCAAGTAACCTTATCAGACCTCCCATCCTTAATGTTCCTAATCCTATTAATCCAAATCCAAATCCCAATCCCAATCATATGGAGGGTGGCGCAAGACCAGTAGATTTTGACGATGTTTTGAGAATTTGTACACAGCAGTGCCAAATAGCCGTTCGTCAATTTATGAACCCAAACGCGGACATATCGGGTGTTGATCAGGGAATCGATAACGGGAATATCGCGGACTTAGACAAAATACCCGATGTAGTTCGGTGTCTTCGCGAATTTTCAGGAAATCCATCCGAGTACAGTTCTTGGAGAAAGAGTGTGGAGCGCATTTTGAGGGTTTATGATTCAATCAAGGGATCTCCTAAATATTACGGGATTTTGGGCGTTATTAGGAACAAAATTGTTGGTAATGCGGACGCCGCTCTCGAATCTTATAATACACCACTTAACTGGGATTGCATCTCAAGATGCTTAACTTTACATTACGCGGACAAACGGGACCTAACAACGCTGGAGTACCAGATGACTACATTGGTGCAGGGCAACAACACATTCCAGGAATTTTATCAAATTGTTTACTCACATTTGTCTTTAATTATGAACAAGATTTCTAGTATGACAATGGGAAAGGAAGCATTAGACCTCTTGACCCAAACATACAGAGATAAGGCTCTGGACACTTTTGTCCGAGGTTTAAAAGGTGACTTGCCAAGGCTTCTTGGTATGAGAGAACCTACAGACCTGCCACAGGCTCTCCACTTGTGTTTGAAGTTGGAGAATCAACAGTACAGAACCCAATATGCGAATGCTAATATAAGTTCGAATAAGGTGAACAAATTTTCTCACCAACTGCCTCCTCAGTTACCTCCCCGGAGAAATATTCAGAATTATACCCCGACTTATACTCGACAGGCATTTAGATCACAACCATTCCGAAATACAGGTGTGCCAATGCAACCTCATGGGCAAAGTTTTCCTAACCAGTGGCCTCAACGGCAACAGAATTATCAAATGCCTCAACGTCAATTTTTTTCACCACCGAATTTTCAACCCCAAAGACCAACCGCACCCAAACCTCAAACCCAACCAGAACCCATGGACATTGACCAATCCATACAGTCTAGAAGAGTGAATTATATGAACAGGCCTGCGCAGGACGATAGATTTGCAGGCAAAAGACCATTAATCACATCTGGTCAAGTCCGCCAACCGATGAAGATGCAGAGAAATTTTCATTTGGATACTGGCAACGAACGGGAAATGACTAATAGCGACTACGATTCAGATATTTTAGACTATGAAAATGAGGAACAGCTCCCACCCTTTGACGATTACATTAATGAATTAAATAGGGAAAACTTTGAAAGTGAACAGGACAATGCACAAGAGTTCGTTGACATCCATTTTTTAGACTAACGAACTCGTCCCTCCCATATTTTCAATGTAGGACGAGTTCAGGCCAAATTCTAAAATTTCTCATTGACACTGGTTCAAATAAGAATTATATTCAACCCCAATTAGTTAAAAATCCCATCCCTAACGACGAAAACTTTTACGCAAATTCTGTAAACGGTAGAACCGAAATATCCCAACACACATTCATCAATCTGTTTCATAATAGTAAAATCAAATTTTTTCTGCTCCCAACTTTAAAGTCCTTTCACGGAATATTGGGAAATGATACCTTGAAGAAATTATCAGCTACTATTCATACCGCCGATAACTATATGATTATTCAAGGTAGAATAAAAGTTAACATAAAACAACAGCCATCCCAATCTGTGAACACTATAAATGTTCGAAATGATCACATGACAACAGAACAAAAGAAAAAACTCGGGAAAATAATTGAAAAATACGCACAATTGTTTAGTGACCCAAATGAAAGATTAACCTGTACAACTTCAGTTGTTGGTGAAATACACACCAAAAATGAAGATGCCGTTTATTCAAGGTATTATCCATATCCAATGCACCTTAAAGATGAGGTAGAAAGTCAGTCAGGGAACTATTAGATCAGGGTATTATTCGACCATCACGGTCACCCTTTAACTCTCCAATATGGATCGTGCCAAAAAAGGCCGACGCTTCTGGCAAAAAGAAATTTCGACTTGTTATCGATTATAGGAAAATCAATAGCGTGACAGTACCCGATAAATACCCGATCCCAAATATAAATGACGTTTTGCCACAATTATCTAAGAGCAAATGGTTTTCTGTAATAGATTTGAAAAGTGGTTTCCACCAGATACCACTAAGGGAAAGCGATATGCAAAAAACTGCATTCTCAGTGAACAACGGTAAATACGAGTTCACCAGATTGCCGTTCGGTTTGAAGAATGCCCCGTCCATTTTCCAAAGAGCGTTGGACGACATTTTACGGGAGCATATAGGCAAAATTTGTTTCGTCTACATAGACGACATTATTATTTTTGCGGAGGATGAAGAAAGACACTTACAGAATATGCAAATTATTTTCAAAACTCTCGAACGGGCGAACATGAAAGTCCAATTAGACAAGTGCGAGTTTCTGAAAAGCGAAGTAGAGTTTTTAGGCTTTATAATATCTGAATCTGGAATTAAGACCAATCCTAAGAGAGTAGAGGCAATCAGTAAAGTTCCGACACCGAAAACCTTAAAGGATTTGAGATCCTTTCTGGGTCTTGCTAATTTTTATAGACGATTTATAAGGGACTACGCTAAGATAGCAAAGCCCCTAACAAATCTTTTAAGAGGGGAAGGAGGACGTGCGTCTAAACATGCTTCAAGCAAAATCAAAATAAATCTTGACAGAGATGCCATTGATGCCTTTAACAAGTTGAAACAAACTCTAATATCAGAGGATGTTCTCTTGGCCTATCCCGACTTTAATAAGGAATTTCATTTGACGACGGACGCTTCTAACCATGCACTTGGAGCAGTTCTGTCCCAAGATGACCGACCAATTTTATTCCTGTCCAAAACTCTACAAAAATCAGAGGAACACTACGCGACAAATGAAAAAGAAATGTTTGCGATAGTGTGGGCCTTGAAGTCATTACGGAACTACCTCTATGGTTCGGCAAAGATAAAGATTTTTACGGACCATCTTCCTTTAACTTATACTCTGAATAATAAAAACTCCAATCACAAACTCAAAAGATGGAAGGCATTCTTAGAGGACTTTAAATACGAATTGATTTATAAACCCGGTAGCACCAATGTCGTAGCCGATGCTTTGTCAAGACCTCCAAACGAAGTTGCACACATAAATTCTATGACTGCAACGCAACATAGCGACGAGAGCTCATCTCAAAATTTAATTCAATTTACAAATGTCCCTCTGAACGTCTACAAAAACCAAATAATTATCTCTTCTGACAATGATACACGATCGTATAAATTTGAGATAGTCTTTCCAACGTATCATAGACACACGATTGTAGAACCGGACACCTCCACTGAAATCTTAAAGAATATTCTAAAAACATATTTAAATCCGTCCGTAATTAATTGCATCAAGACAACCGATAATATTCTCGGCAAACTTCAAGAAATATTCCGGGAGAATTTTAGTCGGTACAAGGTAAGATACACCAGGACCATGGTAACCGACCTTCGGGATGAGGAAGACCAAGAAAAAGTGATCATTGGGGAACACAATAGGGCACATAGAAATAGCGAAGAGAATAAGAAACAAATCTTGACTAAATATTACTTTCCACAGATGAGCGCAAAAATACGACGACTGACGGGGATATGTAAAATATGCAAGGAGAATAAATACGAACGCCATCCGAACAAGATCACTCTAAGTGAAACGCCCATTCCGCAATATCCTGGACAGATCGTCCACATAGATATTTACATTACGGATAAGAATCTCGTACTAACATCTATCGATAAATTTTCTAAGTACGTTCAAGCAAGATTGCTAAAATCGCGAGCTACTGCTGATATAAAACAACCCCTTTGTGAGATTCTACTATCATTCGGTATGCCCGAGATTGTCATAATGGACAATGAAAAATCCTTTAATTCAGCAGCAATTACCTTCATGCTGGAAAATCAATACAATATCAAAATATTCAAAATTCCCCCATACTCGAGTACTGTAAATGGACAGATCGAAAGAGTCCATTCTACGCTATCAGAAATAATGCGATGTTTAAAGTCAGAAAACGCTCACTCCACATTCTCTGAACTTCTATACAGGTCCCTATATGAATATAACAATTCCATACATTCCACAATTCACAGGAAGCCAGCGGATGCATTTTTTGGAAAAAAATTGTTTGCAGACCCTCGTGAATTGGAAAGGGACAGACTGGAAATAATTAAGAACATAAAGGATAAACAGATGACGGACCTTGAATTTCTGAATAAAAATAGGAAAACCCCGATAGATTATAAAATAGGACAGAAAATTTTCGTGAAACGAAACAGACGGTTAGGGACTAAACTGAGCAAAACATACACCGAAGAAATAGTTAAGGAAAATAAAAACTCGGTAGTCATAACTGAATCGGGTAGGACTATTCATAAGAACAATATAAGGAACTAATAACTACCATTCATTACAGGGTAGTACTCGCTTCAGCGGGAGCAGAGGTAAAGATTCTCGATTACACCAATTCCCAAATTGTCACGATTAATATTGGCTACGCTAGACTTCAAACTGGAACATTCAAACTCGTACACGTTATCGAAACCGAAGATTATCAGGAATTGATAGACAAATTACAACTTTCCATACAGCGTAACATCAGTCAATCACATCCCCTATATCCTTTCCTCTCATATGAAATAACTCAACTTCAAAGCCATTTGAACAGATTAAAACCGAGAATTAAAAGGTCGCTAAACTTTATTGGGTCAGCATGGAAGTGGATTGCTGGGAACCCAGACCATAATGATTTCGAGATTGTTGAACAGAAAATTAACAATGTATTACAAAACAATAATCATCAAGTAATAGTCAATAAGTTATCCATTGAAAGAATAGATGAGTTGACCAAAACTACAAATGAAATAATTAAAACTATTAGAAGCAATGAAATATTTAAAGAAGCTTTCGTTACAAGACTTAAATATAAAATTGATACATTAAAAGAAGAATTATTGAACACCCAATATGCCATACATTGGGCAAAAGTGGGAGTAGTAAACTCATTTATTCTATCAAATTCTGAAGTAAATATTGTAAAAGAGATATTCGAAAGGGAATCTATACCATATGTAAATCTTGAAGAAGTGTTTGAATTTTCAGAGGTTAAAATTGCCTCTAGCAATAATTCGTTAATTTATATCTTAGACATACCAACAGCTAATGATAATTATTGTTCTAATATACTAATTAAACCGACAAAGTTCGGTAAATTTGTTAATAAAATTGATTACTCAAATGTACTAAAATGCAATAATACAATATTGAACATAGAAGAAAAATGTAAAACTTATAATAAATTAACTATATGTAAAATGCAAAATGTTAAAAAAATTGAAAATGACACATGCCTAGCAAATCTTTTAAATAGTCGCACATCCAACTGCACTCTCACAAACAATGAAGATATTCCTACTGTAGAAGAAATTTTCCCAGGAACCTTGTTAATAAACCAATTTAATGGTACTATCATCATTGATAGTGAACCACAAATTTTAACTGGAACCTTCATCTTACAATATAGTAATGCTTCAATATCGATTTTAAATAAAACTTACAATTATTTGCAAACCGTTCATGTTCAGCCTTTACCGGCCGTACTTCAACCGAGACTTCCCGGTGCATATATTGAAACCAAGGTAACATTAGAAACCCTTAAGGAATTGCACATGAACAATACTAAAGCTATTAATCTATTAGATATTAAAAATAAATTAGTTTCTGCCACTAACTTACTACTATATTTTATAATAGCCCTTGTAATTATCTTATTGAATAAGATACGAAAACATAGGAAAGAAGTTATTACCCCTCTATCCTCACATTCACCCATTATTGAGTCACCTCCACGGATGATAGTAACAACAAGAGAAGTACCCAGAATCTCCCAGATTCCATATTTCTAAATCGATCGTGGACGCTCTCATTTTAGCGGGGAAGAGTTAACAACAAATTCGTTGTCAACTGAATAAAAAAAAAACTACTTGTTTGCAGTATTCGAAGCAGACAAAATTCCAAAGAATTATTTTGTTTGCTGCGGATGTGGTGGCTTGTCATACTTACGTTTTTGCAGTGTCAATAGTTTTAAGTAAAACTTTATAAGAAATAAAAATTAAGTTTAGTTTTCAGTTTGGTTTTTGGTTTTAAATAAAGCAGTTGTAATAAAAAGTAAAAATGTTTTTTATTTATTAAACGTAAAAATAATTAATTTATATAAACATTTTGAAATCACTGATATTCATATATGCACTGCATTTGTTTTTAAACCTTACAGTGACGATTATATAATTAAAGTTTTAAGCCAAACTCTTCTGCCTCTTCTGTGCATGATATGATAATCATTGTTTATTAAGATATTTAGTATTGATTGTTATTTATTTTTTAAATTTGTGTACTTATAGCAACAGGAAAAATTGTTGAGTACAATAAGCAAAGCTGCTGTTGGAGGCAGTTTTTCGGATAAAGGAATAGATCAAAAAGACTTGCGGGATGTGCCTAAACGTTTGTGTCCAGAGGCAGTAAAAGCTTGTGCTGGCACAGCACTATCAGTACCTTTAAATCAGTGGGTAGAACCGGTCTTCACAACCCAGATTAGACAGCAACCGCAAATATGAAATATGTAGTAGTCACAAATCTGGACAATCTAACAGCGCATATAGCACTTCCGACCCACAACACACCACACAACAACGCCAATGGCACTCGGAGCAGTTCCAGCAGTAGCATCGGCGCTTGAGGAGACATTTCTGCGAGTGTATACTCGTTGAATCAGTGGCTATATTACTCGCAATACCAAAATATATTATTTTAAGACGGCCATTAACCATCAGAAAACTATCTGGTTTTAAATCTGAAAGTATTTTGCTGGATATAGTTTACAGCCAGATTATAGTTTACAGCATTTGATGTACAAAGTTTGTTAGGATATATAAAGGTAAATTTGTTGTGTAACTTTGTAAAGCTAGCAACTTTGTAAAGCTAGCAACTTTGTAAATCGACCACTTAATTGTAAAAGTTATTAAAAAAACCATTGGATTTTAATAAAAAACACTATATTGACTTTTGTAAAAGATGTTTATTATTTGTTATAAATATGTAAGAACAAGATCTGAATATCAATTTAATATAGAAAAAATAACAAATTTAGAATATACAAACAATATATAAATATAGACATACCGGTTCGGATCCCCCGGTAACGTATGGAGTCTTGCCTCCCCAAGATCACAACCCATTAAACACACACTATATTAAAAAAAAAATATATATATAAATAACATTGTTTAATTTTTTACTAATTCAAGTTCGTATCTACTTATATGCATTATAATTTGTAGGAGAAAAATGTATAAATACCCACTTAGAAGCTTATAGTTAAACAAGTATGAAAATTATAGTTGGTTTAGACCGACTATACGATACCCTATACCATGCGTTCACAGGCCCTATCTCTAAGGCCCAACTAATTGGATATAGAAAATAAGCATAAATCAAATTTGAACATGGACAGATTTTCACCAATTTAAATAGCGTTCATTCTATGGCCGATAGACGCTTATATACTACATTGCATCAAAATATATTCATATTTGCGAGCTGTAGTTTAATTACAAGGTTTACATGGACACAGAGACGGACGGACGGATATTGCTAAATCAACTCACAAAGTGATTGAGCCAATCGGTATAATTAAAGATGGTTACAAACATCAGCACTAAGTCATTATACCCTAACCACAAAGCGAATACATTAAAATTGTAGTGGGTGTTAACTGTAACTTGTCTTCGGTTAATATATTTTCTCTTGTTAAAAGAGCTTCTCCAACCGTACCGACCAATACATTCTTTAATTCAGCATTAACTTGTCTGAAATTTGAATTGGCCATGAAAGTTGGTGCGCTCTTCTTTGTTTCTGTAATTCCTCTATGTTCTAACTCTGCAGAATCCTTAATCCCTCTATTTGTCCGCCTCAGGAGGTTCTTCTAACACTTAAGTTTTCACGGTGGACATTTGTCACACCTAGATTTGTTGGGCAAACAACCATTGGTGTACCTGTTGCTTAGCTTTTTTCTGTACACTAGTATTTACACATTTTCTTTTTAAATTATAATGCATATTCTGTTACTTACTTTAATGCCATTATTATTTATTTTTTATATTTATTTCAAAAATTTTATTTGTGATAAACTCTGCTGTGGAATTTTCAAAAAATTTCTTCCCAAATTAGAATTTTTGACAGTAATAATCACAAATAAATAAAAACAATGTATACAACGTGTATAAAGGTGATAGCATATACTTTTTAATATAGCTGTTGCTTCCGATTTCTTTACAAAATGCAACCCTGATTTGATTGTTAAAACAAAAATACAGTGTTGTATTTTTCGAGCTGTCGCCACTTTTTACGCTGTGGTTAAGAGTATACACGGGCTGGTCTTTTATTTCATATGTTTTTTCATTATTCTTTTACAAATATGAACATAAGTTTGGCATGTTAACTTTTTGTTGTCTTTATAAAATAGAGTTACCGAGTTCATCAATGAGTTTTTTGCTTTCAAAACAGTTTTACATAGTTATATAGAACTATTATTCTGCTTTACCTACAAAATATCTGATTGCGATTACATCTAATTTTTAAAAATTGTTTATAATTACTAAAGCATTACTATCGACATAAATACAAAATTGCTCTTTTTAAATTTTCCATTCAAATTCAAGAAAATATCAATTCTAAAAACTGGAATTAAAAATTTCCAATTAAAAATTACAATTAATTGAATTTCAGAAAATCATATCAAAACGTCGGAAATTATAATTTTAAATTTAGAAGACATCTATTGCATCTTTAATATATAAATTTTATTCGTTAAACACAAATTGAAATTCAAAAAAAAAAAAAAAAACACCAATACCTACGTTTACATTTAAAAAATTTTTACATTTAAAAAAAATATTGACATTCAGGAGAAATTAATAGCTTTTCACTACCGCGATTCAGTAACTTCTTTTAACGATAGTCGAATCGTTAAAAAAAAAAGAAAATCGCAAAATTATCAGTAACATTTTTAAACGATATTCGCTATTATTAAACTCAGCTGTTGTTGTTATCTAAACGACAACCATTTTTGTGTTGTTTATTCAATCGATAAAAACTAAAAGTTTTAGGTTGAAATGTCGTCATACATAAATAAAAATCATAAAATAGTGAAAATATTTTGCATTTATTAAAAGACTTTTTTATATAAATAAAAAAATTAAATAACATATTCAATTCATTATTTCATTTTCAAATAAATAAACACAAATATTAGTAAAAAAAAAAGATATTAAACATAAATATAAAATCATCCTGTCAAACACGAAGTAATTTGTTTTTTTTTCTATTCTTCTTTGTGATTTTCGCTTATTTTGACAGAGATGGCACTCGTCTACAATTTAAATAAATAGAAAAATAGATTTGTCGACTGTCGTTAAGATGTATGTACTTAGTGAATTACTTAATCCTTAGTGCAAACAACAATAGCTGTCGATATATTTTGCGATTGTCGGATCGTTGAAATTTTCAGAATCGGACTACAGAAAACATTGATTTAAATTCAATGAATTTTAGAAAACGTCAAATGCTATTTAAGAATTGCGAACATAAAAACTGTTGCAATACATATATGTATATTCATATCTTATATATTAATTACAAACTTAAATTATATACTTATTTGCAAAAAAAAAAACATAAATATATGTATATATATATATATATATATATACATATATATTATAATAACATTTCATATTGCTTTCAAATATTCGTTTATAAATTTGAAAAATATTATATACTCTTCAAATATTTATAAAATGTAATATTTTCATATGAAAAAAAAAATCAAAAAGAATTTCTAAAATAAATTTGTATAGTTAATTATAGTTAAAATACTTTTATTAAAATTGTGAAAATTTCATGCATATCATTACATAATAAAATCAAATGAATTATTTCAATTTTGTACAAAAACAAAAAATATAACATTAATGTTTCTTTTTTTGTTCAAAAAACATTAATATTGTAATTGTAGAAATGTTACACGGTGGTAGAAATGATATAAATAATAAACATATCATTTTAAAATGAACATACAATCCTGTCCACTTAAATAGCGCGTGCTTTAACCTTTTGATATATATACATTTAGGTGTGCTATTCAAGTGGATAGGACTGTACATGGATTGTAGTTTTCATTTCTCAATTAAATTCACTGCTTGCCAAAATCAGGTCGATTTTGTTACTGTTACTACATGCAAAACATCCCAACAAAGCAAAATAATGTAAAAACTGTTTGTATGAATAACTTTTTCTCCATTTCATTTGCATTTTACTACTGGGATCGTTTGTTGGGATAAAATTTTAAACGTATCAACGTTCTCTCCTCAACGTTCTCACCACAACGTTCTATCCCAACGTTCTCACCACAACGTTCCCATCACAATATTCTCTGTTGAACGTTCTGCCTATGATTTTGTTTAACTAAAGAAACATTTATATTATAGCAGACAAGATAGTTTTTTAGTTTAATAGTATTTATTTTATTTATGCTTCAGCTCTATCTAGGAGCTGAGTCTTTTTAATGCTAAATTATTAATGATTAATTGATTATAAAATGTTCTTCTTTATATACATATTTTCAACCTATATTAACAACAATGTGTTACCTGCACTTGGGTCAGCATAAACATAAGTGTGCCAGCGTAACAACAACATACAATAACAATATACGCAGTCATACAATGTTTTGCAAATGCAGTGGTCAACAATATTGATATTTGTTATTTCCGCATTTGCAAATATTGTACGCTATGCAGTGTGGGTATTATACAGCACACTACGAAAGTCGTGTTACGCTACACCTTCCTTTTTTATAAGAATGTTCATATAACATTTTGTTCTATGGACATTCTTTTATTATTTGTACTGTTGGGTTTTTTTCTTTTTTTTTTTGTGGTTGTATCAAGTGCAAGTTTCACATTTTACAATAAATTTATTTTATTTTATTTACAAATATAGATTTAAAGAAAAGAATGCATATTGTTTATTTAATATTGTATAACTTAAGTCTATTCTTATGAACTATTTGTTCTTTATTTGTTTTCTTATCAACTATGGTTACATTATTTCTGAAATCTATTTTCTTAATTTTATATGGCCCTTTATATGCCATCTCTAACTTATGTCCTGCATCATTTCTTACCAAGACTAAATCTCCTATTTTAAAATTGTAATCTAATTTTGTTTTATCATAATTAATTTTTTGTTTTATTTTATTTATGTCTAATAGTTTTTTAACTCTATCTATTGCTACTTCTAATCTAAATTTAATTTCCTTAGCATAATTATCTATATTATAAAGTGGTGCAACTCTATCTACTTCACTAAATTGTCTAAAATTGTTTGGAATTTTTCCAAAAATAAGTTCATAAGGGCAATAATCATGTACTGTAGATGGTGTAGTGTTAAAACAGTACGTGAAATATTTGAGCCATTCATCCCAGTCGTCTTTATCTACTGATATGTAGTTTCGTACGTATTCGTTAAAAGTCCGGTGACTTCTTTCTATCGTACCTAGTGTCTGGTGATGATATGCTGTCGATGTGCGTTTATCTACCTTCAATAGGTTGCAAAGCTCTGTCAGTATAGAGTTCTTGTATTCTGTGCCCATATCCGAAATGAACGTCTTCATTGGACCGTATATAAGCACAAAATTTTCAAATATCGCTTTTGCGATCGTCTTAGCTGATTTATCTTTTATTGGTATTGTTACCAAGTATTTAGTTAAGTCACATATCATTGTGACTGCATATTCATTTCCATAAATTGACTTTGGAAATGGTCCAATTGTATCTACGTACACCGTATCAAAAGCCCTATTTGGTGTCTCCGTTATTGTCATTGGACTTTTTATATGTTTCTCCGTTTTAGCCAATTGACATTTATGGCATGTTTTCACATATTTGGCAATGTCTTTTGTCATATTTTTCCAGTAATAGTATCTCCTGATCTTTTCAGTGGTTCTATATATCCCACAATGTCCTCCTTCTATAGGATCATCATGGTATTTCAGCATTATCTCACGTATTGCCTTTGCATTCATGTTATCAATTTTAGTTACTTCGTTTAATAGCGCTATTCTGATTTCATTCAGTGTTTTATTGCCCATATTCTCAAATTCACTTATCGAGACAAATTCGAAAATCTTCTCATGTGGTGAAATTTGAATCTTATTAATATTTAGTTTACAGGCTATTCGTTCTAGCCTAGGGAAAAATTGTCCTAAGTCAATATTCCCTTTAGTAAACAAATCATCTATTCTTATGCTAGCATATATGGATTTTCCCTTTTTGATGTAACATCTGTTGGGTAAAATCTTTAATTTATAATATCTTTTGACGTCTATATTATTCAATGGTATATATACCTTGGGCTTATTATTATTATTGATATTTTGCTGATTTACTACTGGTTTACTAATTTTCTCTTCCTTAGTCATCGATCTTGTCGTGACCCTTAAAACGGATGAAATCTTGTCGTTAATATCCTTTAAGTCATTTATTGTAATGCGCGACTGTGCGTCGGCAACATAATTATCTTTTCCCCTGAGATATTCTACTGTGAAATCATATTCCTCCAGATCGAGTCTCATTCTCGTTAGCTTAGAACTTGGATTTTTCATGGAGAACAGGTATGAAAGTGGTCTATGGTCTGTTCGGACCAAAAAATGTTTTCCATATATATATGGTCTGAAATATGTGACAGCCCAGTGTATGGCAGTTAATTCCTGTTCAATGGTCGATTTGTTGCTTTCGCCTTTAGTGAAAGTTTTAGATGCATAGGCCACAGGTAGGTGTCTACCTTCATGTTCCTGTGTTAAAACTGCACCGCAAGCATGCTTACTCGCATCTGTTGTTATGCAAAATTCCTTCGTAAAGTCTGGGTACTGAAGCAATGTTGGGCTCATTAATGCCTTCTTTAAGTATTTAAACGCGCATTCACAATCTTTTGTCCACTGAAATGGTACTCCCTTTTTGGATAGCCTTGTAAGGTGTCTGGAATATTCAGAGAAGTTTCTAATAAATCGGCGGTAATAGTTGCAAAACGCGACAAACCTTCGTGCGCTATCGGCGTCCGTAGGCGTCGGGTAATTTTCTATCACCAAATATTTACTATCATCCGGTAATATTCCTCTATCAGTACATTTGTGGCCAAGGTAGGTTACCTCTTTCACAAAGAATGAACATTTTTGGGGGTGTAGTTTAAGATTGTGTTTACGGCAAAGATCAAATACATCCTTCAAATTTGAAAGCATATGTTTTTCAGAACATCCCAATACAACCAAGTCATCCATATATAGGAATACTTGATTCGGCTTCAGACCACTGAAGGCTAATGTCATCATTCTTTGGAATGAATTCGGTGCTATTTTTAAGCCATATGGTAGTCTAGTAAATCTGTATGAACCATTGTTTGTTGAAAATGACGTCAAGTCTCTAGAGTTCTTTTCCAAACCAATTTGATGAAACCCGGACATCAAGTCCAAACAAGAAAAATATTTTGCTCTACCTAGTTGGTCTAGAATATCGTCTATTCTAGGCAACGGGAATTTATCTGATATTAGTTTTTTATTTATCTGCCTATAATCTATCACCAAGCGCCATCTTTTTTCATCTGTTCCGGGAAGTGATTTCTTTGGTACCAACAGAATTGGGCTATTGTATTCCGAAAATGATGGTTCGATTATCTTGTCATCTATTAGTTTTTCAACCTGTTTGTTTATTTCCTCCTTATGAGATTCTGGTATGCGATAATTTTTAATATACGTTGGTTGATTATCTTTTACTCTCAGTTTTTGTTCATAGAAATTGTTGGTAGTAATTGTTTCAGTCCCTAAGCCAAAAATATCATTGTATTCTAAACAAAGCTTAGTTAAAATTGCTCTGAACTGTTCAGGAAAGTTTCCCTTCAAAAAGTCCAAAACTTCAGATTTTCTTTGGCTATTTTTATGTGGTTTTTGTTTTACTATTTCATAGTCAGACATTTTCTCGGTTTTTATGTTATTTTGCCTAATTGTTACTATTTTATGTGTGGTATTTAAAAAACGAACCAATGCGTTATTTGATTTTACCAGTGTATTTGGTACAAAGACACCTGGTACGATTTCTTGATTTGGTATTAGTACATCGTCTTCAAGCTCCGGAAACCTGATTTGACGAATCACTTCTGACCTTGGTGGGAGTGTTATTCCATTGAAGCCGTTCGTAAGTGGAATTTCTATTACATGCGACAGATTGGGTGGTCGTAGTACGAGGTAATCATGGTTCCCATTGAAATCTAGTATACATTTATACTTCTTAAAAAAATCCATTCCAAGGATACCGTCGCAAGGTATTGGAAAATTATTTTGCACTACTTGGAAATCAAGTGGTATCAAAAAACCTCTAAATTTTAGGTCAATAAATACATTACCTATTGAACGAATTTTACCCTGTCCTATTCCACTCAATGTGGTTGTTCTGTTTCTGTTAATTTGTGTTTGATAAAAATGTTTAGTTTTTATAACCGAAATGTCTGCTCCTGTATCTACCAACAGTGTTACCGTGTTGTTCGTGTCGTTAATTTTTATATTAACATAAAAACTTAAGCTGAGGTTAAGGTTGTATATGTAGTTGGTATTGTTATTATGATATACCTCAGAGGATTTTAGCAGTTTTCCGAATCATTTTCATGTGACTCTGCTGCTCTGACGTAATTTCTGTTACGTCTGTGGTTCTGATTTTGTTGAACCCTGTTGTGAATAGGTTTTTGTTGGGGTCTGCCGTTGTTACTGTTATTACTATTATTGCGTGGGTAATTGTACCTTCCACGATATTGTCTGTAGTTATTATTTCGGTTAAACTTCTGCCCGAAATACAATACGGCATTTTGTTGCCCTGTTGCTTCAGTGCAACTGTTTATGAATTTGCCAACGGCCTCATTCATGTTACTGAATTGGCCTGCTTCCATGATAAGTTTAACTTTATCGATGGTGCAATTTTTGGTTAGTGCCTTTACTGCTACCTGTGTTGAATATTTACATGCCAATTCGCATGGCAAACCATCTGATAAATAGGCATTTTCTAATGACTTCGTTAAATTCTCTATTTCACTGCAATAGTTATTGGCAGTTTTATTGTTTTGTCGGGTATTCATTATTTTTGCTGTCAATACCTCAACCGACTCGCCCTTTACTGAGTTTTTTAGTTTATGTATTATCTCAGTAATGGTTTGTTCATTACCTATTAAATTTCTTGCACTTCCCTTTAACTTTGTTTTTATTAAAGAGACTGCGATAGATTCGTGGTCACCTTTGATGGATTCTATTAACTGTAACGAGTCTATAAAGGAACGTAAATTTTCTGGTTTTCCATCAAATTCTATGATCAGCTTTGAAGCTGTGTTCAGAAAGTCAACGACTGTTTGTGTCATTTTTACTTCTGTACTTTCCAAAGAGGTTCCAATATTCTCTGAATTTTCAGTTTCTACTAAGAATTTTAGAATTTTTTTTTTTTCTTAGATGATTAATCAGGATTCTAGTCTTGACATCTAAGAAAAAACTTTCAGCAGCTGTCCTATGTGGTGTCGTGAGTCTGTTATAATTTGCATTTAGCAAAACCCTGATTTGTTCTAACTTTTCGCATAAGATTCTAATATGTTTTATTATTGTTTCCTCTTTTGTGCTTCTATCTATATTTAAACATTTATAAGATTTGTCGAACTCCTCTTTGATTAGTCTCACCTTCTGAATTATTTCTTGCCAATCCATGGGAAAATTATTTAAATTTTGTTTAAGTCATTGGCTCTGCTCAAATATTTCTTTTTTAATTTCTTGGTGTTTAAGGCATAAATATGTAATGCAAAATTTAAGCTAATCAGTACGGTTATTATTAGTAAACAACACTCAATTAATTTTAGGTCGATTGAGTCTTCTTTTATTTCTACTTCATTAATAACATTTGCATTGGGATTCTCTATTTTTGATTGACGACCTCCCATTTTCCTTCGCTATTTATTTTGTATTTTTTTCTATTATTTATTTCTATTAAATATTTTTCTGACTGCCTCAATAATTTAACCGAATCTTATATCTTGCTAATTATATATCTTCCCTAGTAATTCATTATTTTTATCAATAGCTTATACTATTTTACATGCATCAGTTTTTTTTATGTATATATTTAATTTATAAAATATTTCATTCTAATTTAATATCTGTTTTTGTTTTTTCAACAGCATAATTACCATAGTGTTTTTGTTTTTATATATATAATAGCATCAAGATTAAATATAACCTTTTCAAAAAAAAATTAGATTAATTGAACTGCATTCCTTTGTGGATTTTTTCTTACAAATTACTGTTTTTATTTTCTATTTCAAATTTTTTTTTTTTTTATTTATTTATTTGCCAAGAGCGGTTAACGCTTTCTGGCCTACGGGTGCATAACGGGATGCTCCACTTTTTTTTTTTTTTTTTGGTAAAACTAGGATGAACTACCTGTTCGTTGTTTTATTAGGGGCATATTGATGTGTATATTGATATATACCAGGGGTCTTTTGATGTGTTTTTCCTTCGTTTTCCGTCTTTCTTCTGTACTCTTCTATGAAGATATGTTTTGGCCCTTCCGCCATTGATTATGCAATCTCCACTGTCTTTAGGCCAGACAGTATCTTCCTTCAACGCAGCTGATGGATCGTTGTGGGTAATCCACCAGGACAATATTATTATGCGATTTTTTTTTTCTTTTTTTTTTATTATTTTCAGGATTGCTCAATTTGAGAGCATAATCCTTGTATTATATATATATTTTTTTCGTAATATATATATATATTTTTTTTTACAATGCTCATCTAAGGAGCACTGGCAGGATCGCCATATAGCAGACAAGATAGTTTTTTAGTTTAATAGTATTTATTTTATTTATGCTTCAGCTCTATCTAGGAGCTGAGTCTTTTTAATGCTAAATTATTAATGATTAATTGATTATAAAATGTTCTTCTTTATATACATATTTTCAACCTATATTAACAACAATGTGTTACCTGCACTTGGGTCAGCATAAACATAAGTGTGCCAGCGTAACAACAACATACAATAACAATATACGCAGTCATACAATGTTTTGCAAATGCAGTGGTCAACAATATTGATATTTGTTATTTCCGCATTTGCAAATATTGTACGCTATGCAGTGTGGGTATTATACAGCACACTACGAAAGTCGTGTTACGCTACAATATGCATAACTAATAACATATTGGGGGTCGAGTGCGTAGTGCGCTGGCTCTTGATGTTTTTCGCTTATGTTCGAATTCCAATGAAATAAGAAATATTGTATTTTTTTTATCATATTTTTTTTTCTTCAAACTTATTGAAAACAAAAAATTCTTAACATATCAATAAGATCTAATAAAAATAATCATTTATTTATTTAATTTCATATAAAATTCTATAAATATTTTTTTTTTACGATATTACATTTTCAACATTATTGGTGAATAAAAAAAAAAATTATATATACATGTTTCTTTTTATTAATCAACAATGTTGCAGTAAATACAGACTTTTGGTTTAACCGTTCCATTATCGTTTTGCACATCCTCATTATGTATAGTCCTTGGATGACTTCAAAATTTGACTTCATGGTAGGCAAAGTAAACCCCAAAAATTGAAGTTCGATGATAATTCCCAGGTAGTAGTATTTGGAGTCAATAAATGAAAATATATTTTATTAACATAATTTAATTCAAAATCAAAAGTTGGCATCACTGAGTTAGATTTTGTATTGTATGGTGTTATTTTGTGTTGCCACAAAATCTAATAATTGTAAAAAAAATTATTTTCCAAATATGATAATATTTTAACAACAGAAAAAAAATTGAGAGAGCTTTTTCGCAATGAAGGTTAGGGTGAGCTATTTAATTTGCAAAAATTTTAAATTAATCGAGAGGTTATATCATATAACCGGAAACGCATTAATATAGGTACATATATAACCTAAATGCATGCCGATCAGCAACAACGATGTCCAAAAAGCAAACACCGAAACGTGTTTTCTTTTATCCGAAATAATAGAAAAGACGAAAACGATCTTTCCTCGTTGGAGTGCGAATTACTAATGTGAGAAAGCTTTTTAGACCAACTCTTGAAATAAACAAAAAACATCTGTTAAGCGGATCAACCCAAAGAATTTGCTGAAATAATTTGGTATTAAGTTTAACAAATTGTTTACTTTTTCAAATATATTGTTTACATTTATTATCAATACTCAAACCGAGGTGGAGGGTATCAAAGATTCGGCACAGCCGAATTTAACACTCTTACTTGTTTAACATCGCCATGTCACTGACGGTAGTGACCCTGCATTATCCCTGTATTTTTAAATAGCTTGCTTATAACTGACTTGAAAATAGTGAGATAAAAATGGGTTATTACAAATTGCGCTACAGTTGCATTGCTTTCAAACTAACTTTAAACTAACTGATAAATAATGGGTGAGTGGTGAGTTTTTTATAATTGGGTTTTAGCTAACAGAAAAATAGTGAGTTACTAGTGGAGGTACTCAAAAAAATGCATTGTTTTATAATTATTTTATAATGTGCTTATTCTAAATCAGTTGAAAGCTCTTTGAAAATATCTATGTTTTAACAACTTTCAATAAATGCATTGATCTTTTTTTAATTTGTAGTATATTTATAAAGAAAGGTTAAAATCCAAATTAACAAAAGTATATATAAAAAATATGTAAAATATATATAATTTTTTTTTCTGCAAGCGTTTATAAGGTTAATTGCATTTCGCAGCATTTTTTCAGGATCCTCCCCATCTATTGAGTTGAAAAGAAAATGTGTAAAATACTATATAAAATATTAATTAATTTACCAATAAGAACGTCAAAAAAGGATTCGAAGTCCTTTAATCGTTTTTTGGTGAGGCTGCCGTCGATGTTCACTTTCATTATTAAGTCTTTGTCCAAAATTTTCGTCAATGTCTTCGTTAATTGTCCTTCAATTTGTTTTTGAATACCATAATCTATACAGAGAAGAAAATAAATAACAAGAACATACAATTATTCGTATCACACTCACATATTTTGTTCGATTTGTTTCGTTAATATTTCTGTCTAATGATTATAGGTCCTCCATATTCGTTATCAATCCAATGCCTTTTCATAGGCCTACGGATTTTAGAATACCGCCGAATTTTTCCATCATGTTTATTTGTGTTCGATATAATAATCAATGGCAATTTGGATTGCCCTAATTTACTCGCACTAATTCCATTTTATGTACCACCTAGAACTCTTAGATATGTTGATACTTTTAATATTCCTATTCATCGTACGAATTATGCACTTAATGGTGTGTTAACTCGCACCTTTATGAATTAAAATAATATTAATTTGGATTTGCAGAAACAATCTAACTCTTTTATTGAATTGTGCACAACAAAAGATTAGTTTAAACTATTTCTTTTTACTGTATTACGATAATATTAATGTAATATAAATAATTGTATTTTAACTCAATTTTTTATATACATGTGTTACACTCAATGTCTTTAATCATAGTCTGTAAGGAATTACTTCCATTGACTGAAATAAATAAATAAATAAATATTATTCAAATGGGATTTCTAAACAGCTCTTTAGTTGCATCGTGCTCCTGCGTCAACTTCGCCATACTAAATTATAATTCTGTTAATGTTTCAACTGTTATTCTTGCACAACTATCGCCTGCAATTCTTCTATTATTTTTTTTAATTCAGAATATAAATTACTGCTCAGCTCCTGGTTTATCGTTGATGATGCTGGTGTCGAGTTGAAGATGTCTGAAATTTTAAATTTGTTAATTTGTATACATACAGTCAAGTAAACTTAAGAGATACTTACTTTGCTGATCATAGACGCTTTCGCCAATTGTGTTCTTAATTTTCAAAATTCTGTTTTGTTTTTCCATGTTGGATTTTTATTTTTAAGATGTTTTAAAGAAATATTTTAAAATTTATGAATAGAAAAGAAATTAAAATCAGTTTTATCAACTGAAATTTTCTCTATTGTTTCTGCAGCTTCTATGTCAGTTATACAAATTCCCAATATATCTACTGATTTAGTAGGTTCCTCAAAGAAATTTTCAATATTTATCAGTTTTTTTTCCCCAATATAACAATACTTTCCTCTTCTTTCTCGAAGCCAACTATTTATATTGGTATGTATGGTGAAATACAACAATATTTATCTGCTTTTTTTTAACTAAAATTAATGTTAATGTTAATAATTTGGTTATGGACTATGGTCAATTTTGGACTATGTTCGTCAATAATTAAATTTTCATTTTGGATGCGTAATATTTTTGAAGGTTTTGTAACACATGTTTTTATTTTGAATGAATAATTTTCGAAAGGATATGCGGAAAAATTGTAAATTGGTCCAAGCATTTTAACACAATCAATAATATGCAACAGAGAGAGAATATTGAAAGTAACGCTGTTTTTCCAAAAACAATTGGAAAATTGGGAATGAAACAGGTTAATAATTTTTGCGCGGTTCTGAAATTTATTTCGCAATTTGTACTGCACAATAAGATTCTAATTGAACAATGTAAAAGCAAAAATTCGTAAAACAAATGATCATGCACTCGCTGCTTCAAAACACAAATTCCAGTATATAAAAGAAATTGCCGAAACTCTGTTGCCTACCAGTTATGAATTCCATCAAAACTCCTAGGACGACGAACAAATTCTTTTGGCAAATATTTTTTTAAACTTTCCAAATGTTTAGAAATTTGTATTTTGTTACGAGCACTTACTTTGTATATGCTTTTGTTGGTAATAATTTTGATAAACATTTTTTTACTACACCTAAGTCAATGAGATGCATTGCATCCAATGACACTTGAGAAGTCATATTAATATTTACTTCCTCAAATGGGGTTTCTCTCTGACGGTGCACAGTGGCTGAAAATCGTTTTTCATTGGCCAAAATTATGCAACTTTTGAATCGATCAAAATATTTATGTATTTTTTTTTATGGATAGATATTTAGTTCAGCTTGACTCAGTTTTTATTACATTAAAATTGATTGAGGGATTTTTAAGGAAAAAGTTGAACTTTTGATTTTTCTAACTTTTAGAGTGAAATATGTGTTTATTATTTTTTTATTTATTAAAAAATTTTATATTTGGATTTTTATAATAATTATAAACATTTTTTGTAATAATGGGATTTTTTTAATGTTGCACTCAAAAAAAATTTTACACTAAAAAAAAATAGTAAAATCAACTGGAGATTTTGCTATTATTACTGAAAAATTAAAAAATTGTTTACACTCAAGGAATATTTACACTTAAAAAAAAAAACGTTACTATTACTACAGAAAAATTTATTATTTTTTGTTGTCAAATTTGATAATTTTAAAAATCATTTTAAAAATAAAAACTACAATAGATTTTAATTGCATTTGTAACAATTGTAGGTTCCGTTTATTATTATTTTTTACTAATGCTATGTTTTTCGTACATAAATAACAATAAAAGGCAATTATAATTAGTATTCATTTGACTCAAATATTGATTGCAAATATTCCATATTTTGTTCTGTGTTATTTCTGTTCTTTAGTAGTTTTTTGACTTCTTCATCTAAATCCCGATGTTCCACTTTCCATTGATTTGGAATACTGGAGATGAACGGATCTGACATTGCCAATAATATATTAAATAGATCTTCATTTGTGGAATTTCGTAAAATTTTTCTAGTATTGTGCACTTACTTTGTATATGCTTTTGTTGCTAATAATTTTGATAAACATTTTTTTACTACACCTAAGTCAATGAGATGCATTGCATCCAATGACACTTGAGAAGTCATATTAATATTTACTTCCTCAAATGGGGTTTCTCTCTGACGGTGCACAGTGGCTGAAAATCGTTTTTCATTGGCCAAAATTATGTAACTTTTGAATCGATCAAAATATATATGTATTTTTTTATGGATAGATATTTAGTTCAGCTTGACTCAGTTTTTATTACATTAAAATTGATTGAGGGATTTTTAAGGAAAAAGTTGAACTTTTGATTTTTCTAACTTTTATAGTGAAATATGCGTTTATTATTTTTTATTTATTAAAAAATTTTATATTTGGATTTTTATAATAATTATAAACATTTTTTGTAATAATGGGATTTTTTTAATGTTGCACTCAAAAAAATTTTTTTCACTAAAAAAAAAAATAGTAAAATCAACTGGAGATTTTGCTATTATTACTGAAAAATTAAAAAATTGTTTACACTCAAGGAATATTTACAATTAAAAAAAAAAAACGTTACTAATATTGTATAAAATTCTTGCTATTACTACAGAAAAATTTATTATTTTTTTCTGTCAAATTTAATAATTTTAAAAAACATTTTAAAAATAAAAACTACAATAGGTTTTAATTGCATTTGTAACAATTGTAGGTTTCGTTTATTATTATTTTTTACTAATGCTATGTTTTTCGAACTTAAATAACAATGAAAGGCAATTATAATTAGTATTCATTTGACTCAAATATTGATTGCAAATATTCCATATTTTGTTCTGTGTTATTTCTGTTCTTTAGTAGTTTTTTGACTTCTTCATCTAAATCCCGATGTTCCACTTTCCATTGATTTGGAATACTGGAGATGAACGGATATGACATTGCCAATAATATATTAAATAGATCTTCATTTGTGGAATTTCGTAAAATTTTTCTAGTATTGTGCTTTCTATAAAATCTGTAATCCTTATTCCTTTTTTCCTGAGCGTCCTCTGATAGGTCTCCAGGTGGTACCAAATGACATTTAATGACATCTTCTCCATGATAAAGGATTTTGTAAACTGTTGCAGACACATATCTCCATGGGTAGTTGGTTGTATATATTTTTGCAGTTTCCTTAGCATAATCTCCAAATTTTCTAGAGTCAATTTCTTCATTGCACGCAAGTACTTCTAGGATTATTTTAAATCTGAAAATAAGGTTTAAATCCACTCCTGTTATTTCAGATGCTGTTTCTGGATCTGAAAAGAATCTTCTTGCGGTATTGCCATCATTTGTATTGCCTGACACTTGTTTTGGCTGATCTGTAAACACGCTGCTACAAATAAGCATTTTTTTTATACTTGAAAAGCGACCAAGTGTAGGTTATAGACCTTATTGAGTAGATCATAAATCAATTTAAAATGTTCGGAAACACCTTCAAATTTCGGAGTTATGCTGAATAAACCGTTTTTGGGTAGGTACAATTACTTATGAACGCGTAACTTAGTTGGATTTCAGCCGATATTTATTTTTTTAATGGTTTCAGAAACTAGAAAAATATGCCTTTCAAATATATACACCCTCAAGAAATTCATTTACTACATCAATATAATTTTCACTTTTTTTTACTTCAAAAAAATTTTCACATAAACTAATAAAGCTTTCTCCATGCTCTTTTTTCCACATTTAATTTTACTGTAAATTCTTCGTCAAGCATGATTTTGCGGATTTGACGTCCAACAAAAATACCTAAAAGTAAAAAAACAATATAATTATGGTTAGAAATCAATAAACATTTTTATCTGCTTTTAGTTTTGCTTCACTTATTTTTGGGAAAACTGATTTTAGGTGTAAAAAGGCATCGCTTTCCCTATCCAGGCGTTTCACACACTGCTTCATATATCCCAATTTGAGGTGTAATGATGGCAAAATTATTTTTTCGGAACTCACTAGTGGAATTTTTAAGACGTTTTTCTTGCCAATTTCAAAATTGCTCTTGATGGCCAGTTTTTTTGCATGTATTGATCTTTCCCACGACTGTGCCATTCGCAAATATAGGAAGGAAATTTAGTATAGCCTCCTTTCATTCCGAATAAGATTGTCAGAACTTTTAGATCTGAAATAATTTGCCATTGATACTTTTTATAACATAATAAATCCAGTATCTTCTCCATTGACGACTCATTCATGTTAGTAGCGTATGCTATTGGCACTGAGGACAACTGGTCCTCGTTGTGTAATAAAACTGCTTTCAAACCTAAAAAATATGTTAATGTATTTTGAAACAAAAAATGTTACTTACTTTTACACGAGCCGTCCAAAAATAACCTCCAGTCGTTGGGTTGATGTTGGTAATTCAGACAATGAAATAACTCATCTGAGCAATATACAAGGTTGTTATTATCATTGTTCTTGGTGTTGTGACGGCCCTACGAAAAATTTTTCTATTTAGTGTACATCACACAAAATAAAAACTATAACACGTAAACAACACCTTATATGGTAATATCGTTTGCCAATTTTGTTCGTTGCAAAAAAATTCTATTTTTAAACACTTGAGTTGGTGTTAATATTTCTCCGTCAGCATAATTTCATTCATGTATAAAGCTTTTACTCGCTCTCATTCCCTCCCATGTTGTCAGCCATTAACATTGGCTTACCTTGTTCCCCTCATCGTTAGATGTCTGTATGAGTGTTGGTTACACGTATGAATGATTGCGAATTTTTGCAAAAAACAACAAAACTGGTTTGTTGTTTGATTTTTTTTGGTGTGCAAAAAAAATTAAAAAAGTCTTGGATAATTGGGTTGTTGAAAGAAGACGCAAAATTTAAAAATCATTCAAGTTTAGGAAGTTAGAAATGATAGACAGAAAAGTTAATTTAAGACTTGTAGAATTGAACGTTTTTAATGCAATTTATTGAACGAGAAAATGTTGGTAAAATAAATAGTATTTAAAGTGAGAACGATTCGTAGAATAAAGTGTGGAATTAATAAACTTGAAATATTGATGATAACTTGCCATGAAAAAAAAATTAATTTGTGACGAAAAAAAAATTAATTAAAGCCAGTGGAAAGTTTATTGAAAAGATTAGAACTAAATTAAATTTTGAAAGACTGAAATAATTAAATATAGAAATTTGAACTAAATACTATATCGAAAAGTTTGGAAACTAAAGTTAATTTTGAAAATTTGAAATTAAAAAATTTTAACCAATTGGTGAAAAAAAAAAACAAGGAAATTTAATAAACTATAAAGGAAAACGGTGAATGAAAAAAAAAAATATTGAAACCTGAAATAAAACGTTGAAAATGTTGTAAACTGCACCTTGTACATAGAAACATCAAAAGAAAGAATTTATAATTTTGCAAGCAGTTATGAAAAAGAAAAAGAACTAAAATTCGAAATAAGAAGGAAAGGTGACCATAGAAAAAAAACTAAACCTGATATTTGCATAGAAAACTTAACTTTTTATTGAAACGTAAACCCAAATAAACTGTACTAACCACATACTACTAGTGACACCACCCACATCCGTGCGGCGGCAGCAGCTTCATCCGTACCTCATCGGGATGCAACACCAGCGATAAGGCGGTAATTTTTATTTTAATACCCATAATTTTCCATATAAAATGGTTGTAAAATATAAATATTTTTCTAAATTTTAAAGTTTCATTATATTTAAAAATGTTACCGAATTAATAAAATTTTCTAATTAAATTAAAATTTTTACTACATTAAGAAATTTTATGAATTTAAGCTAAATAGAAATAAATTTTGCTAAAAATTAATTTTCCTACCTAAATAAATATTTCTAATTATAAAATTAAACTAAAAATTTTACTACGTTAAGAAATTTTATGAATTTAAGCTAAATAGAAATAAATTTTGCTAAAAAATTAATTTTCCTACCTAAATAAATATTTCTAATTATAAATTAAAAATTTTTTAGATGTAACATTTTCTAAAGGTAAAAATTTTTTTTAATAATTATATATTGTTAAAATTAAAAATTTACATAAAATGAATTGGGCTAAAAATTAAATAGTGTTAAAATTCAAATTTTGTTAAAACTAAAATTTCATAAATTAAAATAATTTTCTTGAATATGCATAAAATTAAGCTAAATTTAAAATTCTCCTAAAATTAAAATTATGCTATACTTTAAAATTTTTCTAAAATTGACATTTTCCTAAAATTAAAATTTCTCTAAGATCAAATTTTGCTAAACTTAATTTAAAAATTAAAACCTTAAAATGAAGGTTAAATAAAGAGTATTATATACAAACCAAACCAAATTTTTCTCATTTATAGTGGGTTACATCCAATGAAGATGGAAACAGGTAAAATGGTAGGGAGGGCTAAAGGGGCATAACATCTAGTCCCCAACCTAAAAGTAAGTATGTCCGTCCATCCATTAGATGCCGTAATTTTTTTTGACAGTGTTTTTTTAAATCGCACGTGAATATCTGTAGTGCGGCTTCCCTGCGTCTTAGCAAGATCCCACCCATCCGGCAAGCCCCCAACGCCAGCACGTGCGTGCCGCGAAAGACCCAGGGAAAGCGAAGAGGAAATTCCAACCAAACCGTACCACTACAGAAATGGCGCCCAACGTGGGGCCTGAACATTAATAGTCCAAGTTTAAATTAACCATATTTTTTATAGCCTACAACAGGAACTAAAAATAATTTCAATTTTTAACATCAGTGCCGACGGGAAAGCACATTGTTCCTTAATCCTAATCTTTTTTGTATCCGGTTCTTGAAGTCATTCTTGCTGATATTTCTGGAATTTTAATTAAATATGTGTAAATCACTATTTACATTTAACCGAAATCGGAACTTGCTTTGAAGCTTTAGTTCACCCCTCAACAATTTAATTTGATTTTGTGATTTTTTAACTTGCTTTGGTCAGTAAAGGTTATTTCCGGAATATAAGAATTTCGTTCTATATGAACCGGTTACTTATCCGAAATAATTTTTATAGTACGAAATAGTAGCAAAGATTCGAAAAACCATTAAAAGTTTCAATTTTTAATTTTTTTATTTTTTTGATGGATGGTCATACTTACTTACGGATTTTTTTTAAATGATTGGTGTGGTTTTGATGATAACTACATTGGGTTAACAATTGAAACAATATATTGAAAAGTATATCGAAACTTTATTATACCCTCCACTCCAGTGTGCAGAGGGTATATAAATTAAATAAATTTATGTTTATTTTTTTAAAAAAAATTATTTTTTTATTGTTAACTGATAGTTAACAATAGAACCTTTATTTTTGGTTTCACTCAACTGACTGCAAGAATTTACAATTAAAATTTCTAAATATAATAATGAAAATACTGAAACTGCTGATGTTGTGTTTCCCACCATCAGGCCACTTGTTTGCTGCGCGTGTGGCTTAAATTTCGTCTGAGAATTTACTGTTGGGCAATTCGTTATTTGTTGCAGTTGTTGTTGTGTTGAAATATTTGTGTTTGTTGAATTGACAAATTTAGCGTTGGCACGTTTTGTAGTTTGTTATCTGTTGTAGCTGTTGTTGTTGTTTTTTTTATGATTCTATAATATTTCTGTTGTTAACTCCTCCCCCTTCAAGTTCATGCGTCCCCGCATGAATAGCCATATTTCAAAAAAATGGAAGGTCATGAATCTTCTTGTTTTTGGGACCTCTTGATGGTAATGATAAGGAGGTTTTTGGATTGGTGCTTATTTGAACATTCTCTGCAATTTATATTCTCTGCTCCGTTTTATTGGACTTTACATTATTTTTGGATGAATTATTTCGATCTTTGTGGTTTTCATTTCTCTTCTTCCTTCTTATAAAGTAGATAATGGTAGCTGATATTATAATGGTCATTACCAGTCCAATGTTGATGGTTAGATTTATTTTATTTTCGATTTGCAGTTTGTCGATTATGTGAGAGTTGTTAACATTAACTGCCTCCATTCTTTCCAATGTTATCACTTGTTCCTGGATACTAGAGCTACTTGGTTGCAGTAGGGCAGGTAAAGGTTTAGTAAGGGAGACTTGGGTTGTTAAGTATGTTCGATTACCAATTCGTACTGTAGAATTCAGGTGATGAACTATGAATGTGCCAGCTATGTTGATTGTTGAATTGTCTATTTCAATTTGCCCTTTGTATTCGTTTAATAATATCATGCTGTCATCTATTTCTTCCACTGGTGCCACATGCTCGTCGTTGGTTGTTGTGCAGCGGGATGGTTTACTTTTCAGCAGATTTGGGATGCAGTCAGAATTACTGATGTCCAAGATATTATCTATTTCACAAATACTTATCTTATTATAATTCTTGCAGTCATTTTTTATACCAAATATCTTATCGTTACATTTCAAAACATTTTTAAATATTGTCTTAATTATTTTATTATCTTTTTTTACAGGTTTAATTAACAAATTGTCGCAATTTTCATTATTAGTTGTTGGAATATTGACAATGTAAACAATTTCATTATTATTCGAGGCGACTTTAATTTTTGAAAAATTTAGTAACTCGTCCATATTACCAAATGGAATATTATCATTGTAAAAAATATCTCTCAAAGTATTAACCTCAGTATTAGGAAAAATAAATGAATTAACAATGTTTGATTTAGCCCAATGGATGGCATATTCGATATTAGATAGTTCCTCTTTAATAATTTCAAGTTTATACTTAAAATCTAACAATTTTTCACCTTTATCCTTATTTTCTAATAGTTTAGAAATGTTATTAGTAACCTTTGAGAGTTGATTTACTTTATCTATTGTTAATTGATTGATTACAATTTGATTATTATTGTTAACTAGAACATTATTCATTTTATCTTCTATTATTTCGAAATCATGGTGGTCCGGACTGCCGGCTAACCATTTCCAGGCGGTACCAATGAAGTCAAGAGACCTCTTTGCCATCGTCTTGGATTTTAGTCTGGATAAACAGGATTTAATTTGTGATATGGTATAGGATAAGTAAGGTAATAATGAGTTATCATCGTTGTCGCGTAAGTCAATTCCGTTCTCCAATTTCCCTATCATATCTTCGTATTCCCTCAGGTCAATCGTGTGGACAAGTTTGAACACACCGTTTTGAATTTTCGCCGTTCCTGTATTGATCACGACTAGTCTAGAGTTGGAGTAATCCATTATCTGGAACTCACCTATGGAGTATCCAAGCATCAGGAATAACCTGTAAGAAAATGTAATAAGATTTAGTTCTTTATATGTTTTTTGTGAACGACTCTCCCACTTTCGGTCACTATGGTCGAATGTCTATTTTCCTTCACTAGTTCACGTCTGAATTTTTCGGTTAATTTAGTACCTAATCTTTTATTAATTCTTACGAAAATCTCTTGTCCGGGTATGTATTGCTTAACTTCTTTTTTATCTTTGTTGTGGTAGTTCAAATCCTTTTCCTGTTTCCTTTTCAGCATCGTGATGTTGTTTTCCCTGGTTCTTTCATAGCTTCCAGGGGAGAAATCCACAGTCCTCCCGAAAAACATATCGACTGGCTTCCTACCGATTGTGGAATGTATTGAGTGATTATATTCGTTAACAGACCTTTCCAATAGTTCTTCAAAATTCCTGCAAATACCTTCATCTTTGAGACATCTTAAAATTTCGGCTAATGTTGAATGGAATCTTTCAATTTGACCGTTGGCTTCGCTTTTGTATGGTGGTGTTGTAAATACCTCTATACCCAATTCATCCTTCATCATGAAAAGTATGGTTGCAGAGTTCAATGATTTTTCGTTGTCCATGACAACCGTTTTGGGAACTCCATAGAAAAACAAAATATCCCTCAAGGGTCTCCTAATATCTTCTATTGATTTTCCCTGAAGAATTTTCGTTTGGGCGTACTTTGAGAATTTATCTATGGCTGTCAATACCAATTTCCTATCGGTTGAAAAAATGTCAATATGAATAACCTGACCTGGGTAGTTTGGTATTGGTGTAGCGTTCAATTTCGGTTGGTTGGGATGTCTATCGTATTTATTTTTCCTGCATGTGGAGCACATTTTCAATATTCTTTTGATTTTAGAAAACATGCTGGGAAAGTACGCTTTTTCCAATATCTGTAACTTATTTTCCACAGCATTTCTGTGCGCGCGGTTATGTGTTTCTATAATTAGAGTTTCCTGATCGGATTCAGACAAAATATCTTCGACAACATTTTGAGTAAACCGAATTTTAAAATTTCCGAAATGATGTGGGTAAATTTCTTGAATTTTTCCCATAATAAATTCTGGCGTTTTAATGCAATTTATAACAGACGGGTTAAGGTATCTCTTCAAGATGGAAATTAGTTTTTCAGTATCATATTCCGGTTCCGTAATCGAATGTCTATGATAACCTGGGAAAATTATTTGGAATTGGTATGCTGGAGTATCGTCCATTTGCAAAAAGATTTGATTTTTGAATGCATTTATGGGCACTTCGACACTAGCTATGAGTTCCTCTGGAGAGCTGTCGCTACTATGCACTGTTCCTGTTAGAGAGTTGATGTTCGTTCCAGGGGGTCTAGAGAGTGCATCGGCCACAACATTACTTTTACCTGGTTTATACTGCATTTCATAGTTGTATTCCTCCAATATCGATTTCCATCTTTTCATCTTCGCATTATTATTCTTATTGCTCAAAGCATAAGTCAGGGGTTGGTGGTCGGTGTAAATTATGACTTTGACTGATCCGTATAGATAGTTTCTTAGATTTGTTAGGGCCCAGATTATAGCCAACATTTCTCTTTCGTTCGCTGCATAATTTTCCTCCGATCCCGTTAATGTTCTCGAAATGAAGGAAATCGGCCTGTCGTCCTGGCTAAGTACTGCTCCGATAGCAACATTGGATGCATCTGTAGTTAACTGGAATTTTTTGTGGAAGTCAGGATACGATAATGTCACCTCCTGTGATATTAGGGCGTTTTTCAAATTATCAATAGCATGTTTCGCTTCATTATCCAGTTCAATTTTCCTCCTGCTTGATTCTGTTCTGGATATCAAGCCTCCGTCTCCTCGTAAGAGTTTCGTCAGTGGCTTTGCGATGTTCGCATATCCTTTTATGAATCTTCTGTAGTATCCTGAAAGACCAAGGAATGATCGAAGTTCCTTCACATTATTAGGATAGGGGAATTCTACAATTGCCTGAACTTTCCTTGGGTTAGCTTTTATTCCGTTATAAGAAACGATGAACCCGAGGAATTCGACTTCCTCCTTGAAAAACTCGCATTTATCCAGCTGTATTTTCATATTAGCCTCATTTAGTGTTTTGAAAATGGCCTCCAGGTCTTTGAAATGTGAATCCTCGTCTTTGCTGAAGATGATAATATCATCAATATAAACATAGCACCTCCTACCAATGTGTTCCCTTAAAATGTCATCCAGCGCACGTTGGAATATCGATGGAGCATTTTTTAATCCAAACGGCAATCGCAAGAATTCATACTTTCCATTGTTGACCGAAAATGCCGTTTTTTCTATATCTTCCATCCTAAGGGGTATTTGGTGGAAACCACTCTTTAAATCGATGACTGTAAAATATTTATTCCCTCCCAAATGTGAAAGCACGTCGTTTATCTCGGGGATGGGGTATTTATCCGCGATGGTTACTGTATTAAGTTTCCTAAAGTCTACCACAACTCTATACTTATCCCTTCCGGATGCATCCTGTTTTTTTGGGGACTATCCAAATTGGTGAGTTGTAGGGAGAACGCGATGGTCGGACTATTTGGTCCCTTAATAACTTGGATATTTCATCGTCCACAACACTCCTAAGAGCCATTGGATAAGGATAATTTTTAGAATAAACGGGATTTTCAGTTGTTGTTCTTATCTCACCTACCACCCTAGTTGTGTACGTAAGGCTTTCGTCGGGGTCCGCAAATAAATTCCTGTGGCGATCGAAGATGTTTTCCAATAATTTTTTTCGACTCCCTGAAAGATGGTTTGTCCTGATTTCAGTATTATTAACATTCTGAGAAATGAATTGTTTAATTGGAAATTTCCTATCCCCACTAATGGTGAAATAGTCCTCCGCTGTATAAATGACAGCTGAACATTCCTTCAGGCTATCATTCCCTAATATTGCATCAAATGTTTCTAATTCTGGTAAAAGGAAAAATTTTATGGGAGTATCATCAAACAATTTCAAAAATTTGTGTTGTGTAACTTTAATGTCTCCCTTAACGGATTTTGCGTTAAAATTTCTTTCGTTTTGCTTTGGGTTTGTTATAAATTTAGGGTTGATGTAATTTTTGTTGCTGCCAGTGTCCAATAAAATTTTTAATTTTTGGTCGTTCCCCATTTTTGCTTCGAAATAAGGTAATGAGGAACAGTTTAGTCTAAAAAATTTACTGCAAGTTGGACATCATCAGTTTCTTCTTCCTGTTTTTCAAGAGTAGCTAATTCCTCAGGAATTTGTTGAAAGTAATCTTGAGCGTACTCTGGTTCCACACTCGCGTGGCGATGGTTTACCTCAGCTTCTTCCGGTGGATAGTAGCCACAATAATTTTCCTCCGGCATATAATCTGTATCTATATGAAAATTCCGTTGAAATTTATTCGCTGGAGCCTGAAAGGACGCGGCTGTTGATCTCTTTAGTGCTACATTGTTGTGTGGTCTGTTCATATAATTGACCTGGTGGGTTTGGATTGATTTATCCACATCCATTGGTTCTACTCGTTGATTCTGAGGATTGTTTTGAGTGCCCGCATTCCACCCAGAATTTACAGGTAAGTTTCGGTTATGATTATAAGTAAAATTACGATTGAGATTTGGGTTAACATTAGATTGGAAGTTTGGGTTATGACCTAAATTTGGATTGCGATTTTGAGTTGGATAAAAGTTCGAATGGAAGTTTGGATTTCGGTTAAAGTTTGAAACGGGATTATGTCGAGGTGGTATAGGTGGTCTAATGGGTGGTGTTCCACCAACATAAGCGAGTTCGGGATAAAATACTCTGCCAGTTGCGAAAGTTGCCGTACCGATCCTATCCTTCTGTACATTATTCCTGATAGACTGTCCATGTGCGTAATTTCTCCTGAAAGTCATATTGTCCAACTTTAGGCAAATATGTAGTGCCTGTGGCAAAGATGTTGGTTCACGCACACTTAGCAATTTCGGTAAATCTCCATTTAATCCTCTTACGAACGTGTCCAGTGCTTTCTCCCTGTAGGTGTTCGTCATAGCGTGAAGGCTATTTTCCTCCAGGTCCAGGGAAGAGACCTTGTCAAGCAACAGTGAAAGGTGTTGGTAAACAACTTGATAGAATTCCGTTATGCTCCTGTTACCTTGGCATAATACCATCATCTGGTATTCCAAGGTCCCGATGTCCCTCTTATCAGAATAATGCATTGCGAGACATTTTCTTATTCGTGGCCAATCCAATGGTGTCCTATATGACTCCAAGGCAGTGTCTGCGTCCCCCACGATTTTTGTGCGAATAGTGTGTAGAATTGCATAATACCTTCCGGTACCTCTCACCGAATCATAGAGCTTCAAAACCCTCTCCACGGACTTTTGCCAAGAGTTAAATTCTCCCGGCCTACCAGAAAACTCCCTCAAAGACCTAACTATGTCGGGAACCTTGTCCAGTTCCTCCAACCTGGTAGTAACTGTACCTATGGGGTGATCGGCCCCCTCATCCGCCAATTGGTCGGACGATGATTCAATAGCCTCCCTTATCATGAGGGCTACCTGTTCCTTCTGTAGTGTAGTAAAACCTACTGATGCCTCGGTCGTTTGTGCCATTGTCAGTGTCCTACTTAGTCTCTCAGTCAGCTGGTCGATGGTTTCGTCGGGCATACCGGTTAAATGATTTCGAAATTAAGGGACAAAAAAAAAATCGAATGTAAAGTATTTATTTCGCAAATCTCGATCAAGTTCAAGGATAAAAACAAAATTTAAAACCGATTTCAGGAAATAAAATTTATAACAACAAATATTAATGAAAAAATTTCAACTAACTCAAGATAGTAAGGACGAGTTTTGAAAAAAGGAAAAAATCTTAATGTAATTAAATTAAAATAAGGAAACCAATTGATAATGAACTTAATAATATTCTTACATTAATATCTGGAACATGATGATGGAGAGGATGATGATTGCAGACTTCCCCTGATTTTTGACTCTCGTTGCTTGCTTTTAATTGCCAAAACGTTTCCTCGACAATTAGTTTCACAGATTCTTATTTTTTTTTCATCAACTTATTTATTTTATTTAGTTCTTATTTTCAATTTTTTATTTAATTTGATTAATTTCAAAAAAAAATTTTTTATTCAGTTTTTCAATTTAATTCGTATTTTTTAATTTTTAATTTTCAATTTTTTTATTTATTTAAAATTTTTGTTATTTGATTTAATTTTTCAATTTTTTTTCTTGTGTTTTTTCTTTTCTGATTATTTCCAGTTCACTTTATATTTTCTAAATTAGGTTGTTTTTTTATGTTTATCTAATTGTTGTAAAACTTATTTTTAAAAAAAATGTTTCTTACTGTTTATATCACGGCCGCTGATCTCCTTTGAGACCTCCGGTTTACCTCTTATTTTCCGAAGAGGTTACTACGGCGCACTATTTCCGCGATCTATTAATTAATCTACCGGGAAAACCCTTTTTCCGAGGGTTTTATTTATACGACAAAGGACCTTTTTTTAAGGGTCCCTGCTCGGGCGCCAATTAAATAAATTTATGTTTATTTTTTTAAAAAAAATTATTTTTTTATTGTTAACTGATAGTTAACAATAGAACCTTTATTTTTGGTTTCACTCAACTGACTGCAAGAATTTACAATTAAAATTTCTAAATATAATAATGAAAATACTGAAACTGCTGATGTTGTGTTTCCCACCATCAGGCCACTTGTTTGCTGCGCGTGTGGCTTAAATTTCGTCTGAGAATTTACTGTTGGGCAATTCGTTATTTGTTGCAGTTGTTGTTGTGTTGAAATATTTGTGTTTGTTGAATTGACAAATTTAGCGTTGGCACGTTTTGTAGTTTGTTATCTGTTGTAGCTGTTGTTGTTGTTTTTTTTATGATTCTATAATATTTCTGTTGTTAACTTATATAAGTTTGTCATTCCGTTTGTAATAATTAGAAAAAAAATTTTGGACCCCATAAAATATATATATTTGTGATCCTTATAACAACCGGAGTTGATATAGCGATGTCCATCTGTCCGTCTGTGGAAATCACGATGACGGCATCAAGCGGGCAGCTAGGGTACTCGTTGATATAAAAAAGGATTCACTAACATCCTGAGAAGTTTGCTATTTAAAATCGTCCAAATCGGCCGATTAGCGCCCGAGATTTGAATGAAGAACTAAAAAAAGTCTTGAAAAAATATAATTTTCTATGTTGTTCTTCTCACGATCACGCCCTCAATAGGACAGCTAGGGTGATCACTGTTAGTGAGAATGATTCACCAAATTCATGGGAAGATTTCTGTTTCAAAAATCATTAAAATCGGTGGAGCAGGTCCAGGGAAATTTCTAAAAAATAAAAAAAAATTAAAAACATGATATTTCTATATTGTTCTTGTTGTTATTCTAAATGTTGCATTGTTGTCATAGCTGGACTTCTTGTTTTTGTGGTCGTTGTGGTAATAATATAATAAAAACAAACCCTTTGTACATTTTTTATCAACTCTGGTAAAAAAATTTAAAAGTTTCCATTGTTTTGGCATCACTAAAAAACATGTGAGATCATTTCTGTCATTGCCACGAGACTGCCTGCAAAATTTCAGATCGATTGGGTCACGGGAAAGTGGTTAAAAGCGATCCAAAATTTTTCCGACAAGCAGACACTACGAGTTAATATAAAGGGAGTAAAAATTCTCTAACATCTAAAGCAAATAATGCTAAAATACCTAGTTGTTAATAAAAAAAAAAAAAAACAATTGGGCAATTCACAATGAGTAATGTATCGTTGTATCTGTTGTATCGTGTATCACTTTACAATAGTGTAAAATTGTTGTTGGTAATTTTCACTGAAAAATCTGATACACGATCCAACTTCATTTGCCATGTTTAGTAAATGTTGTATATTGTTTTAGTTTTTATGAAAAAGAAAAAACAAATACATAGAATTTTATCAGCATAAATAATTATAAAATAAAATATGGCAAATAATGCAAATAACGCAAATACATCGATAAGTTTATTTATATAAAAATTAATGTTTATATTTTTAGTATGTATTTTCTCTTTCAGTACCAACCAAAACATTTAACATTTTTTTTTTTTCATTATAAATTAAAAAGTAAGAGGTACGTAACTAAAACTCCAGGGTATATCTCACGACCAAAAAGCAAACACTGACAAGTGTTTTCTCTTATACAAAATAGCAGAAGCGACGAAGCGATCTTTCCTCGTTGGATCGAAAATTACAAAAGAAAGCGTTTTACAATATGAAAATACAACTGAGTGTTCACAACAAATGATTGTATTGTGTATTTCAATACAACATACAATATACAACACCTGTTGTGAATTGCCCAAATGTAAATTTAGCAAAAAAAATTTATGTATTAATTTGTTTAAAGAGAAAAACACAAAAATAACGTTTGATGTTGTATTTTTTGTGAGTAATATTTACATATACATACATACACATATTAAAAAATACAAATAATATACATATATTATATATATGTATGTATGTATGTATATCCATAGTAACTGCATGTTAGAAAAAAATCGGTATATTATTTTATTTACATAAAATTCTGCAATATTTTGTTGTGGGGAAAATACATTTCTTTTGCATTAACAGAGTGTCACTTCATTTTGCTCAGCGTGACTATGCCACAGTAGATGGCGCCACAATTTTTGTTCTAGTTAGATTTGCAATAGTTATTTCTATTTTAACATGAATGTCAATATTTTCAACTAGATATCATACAGAACAATGTTAAGCGTATACACAGGCTGATCTTTTATTTCATACGTTTTTTCATTATTCTTTTACAAATATGAACATAAGTTTGGCATGTTAACTTTTTGTTGTCTTTACAAAATAGAGTTACCAATGAGTTTTTTTGCTTTCAAAACAGTTCTACATAGTTCTATAGTTATTCTGCTTTACCTACAAAATATCTGATTGCGATTACATCTAATTTTTAAAAATTGTTTATAATTAATAAAGCATTATTATTCACATAAATACAAAATTGCACTTTTTAAATTTTCCATTCAAATTTAAGAAAATATCAATTCTTATAAAAACTGAAATTAAAATTTCCAATTATAAATTAGAAAATATTAGTTGAATTTCAACAAATCATATCAAAACGTCGGAAATAATAATTTTAAATTTAGAAGACATCAATTGCATCTTTAATATATAAACTTTATTCGTTGAACACAAATTGAAATTCCAAAAAAAACACCAAATATGTTTACATTTAAAAATGTTTACATTTAAAAAAAATATTGCCATTCAGGAGATATTAATAACTTTTCAGTACCGCTATTCGGTAACTTCTTTTAACGATATTCGAATCGTAAAAAAAAGAAAATTGCAAAATTATCAGTAAAATTTTTAAACGATATTCGCTAATGTTAAAGTCAGCTGTTGTTGTTATCTAAACGACAACCATTTTTGTGTTGTTTATTCAATCGATAAAAACTTAAATTTTTAGGAAATGTCGTCATACACAAATAAAAATCATAAAATAGTGAAAATATTTTGCTTTTATTAAAAAACTTTTTTATATAAATAAAAAAAATTATATAGCATATTCAATTCATTATTTCATTTTCAAATAAATAAACAGAAATATTAGTAAAAAAAATAAAGATATTAAACAAAAAAATAAAATCATCCTGTCAAACACGAAGTAATTTGTTTTTTCTATTCTTTGTGTTTTTCGCTTATTTTGACAGAGGTGCCACTAGTTTGCAATTTAAATAAATAGAAAAACAGATTTGTCGACTGTCGTTAAGATGTATGTACTTAGTGAATCACTTAATCCTTAGTGCAAACAACAATAGCTGTCGATACATTTTGCGATTGTCAGATCGTTGAATTTGAAATTTACAGAATCGCACTACAGAAAATATTAATTTAAATTCAATGAATTTAAGAAAACCTCAAATGATTGCTAACAAAAAAATTGTAACATAAGTAAACGTAATTTGATGAGAATGTTATTTTTTATATATAAATTTTCACAATTTTTTTGGATGAAAATTTGAAGTTTTTCAGAAAATAAAGATAACATTAAATTATTTTATTTAAAATGTTAGGGACTTTTGGTTTTTTGAGTTTGGCATCCCTAATTTGATTATTTATTATTATAAATTTATTCTCTATTTTCAAAATATGGCAATATATTAAAAAAAAATTGAGAGAGCTTTTTTTCTTTTTGGTTATTATTTTGTTACTCCATCCGACCTATATGGCCGCAATGAAGAAATATTTGGCCAGTTAAAAGAAACTATACAGCCACCCTACACAACCATTACCTTTGCAATGGAGGTTAGGGCGAGCTATTTAATTAGCAAAAACTAAATTAAACGAGAAGTTATGTCATATAACCGGAAACGCATGCATATAGGTATATAACCTAAATGCTTGGCGATCAGCAACCACGATGACCAAAAAGCAAACACCGAAATAAATTCGAAATAAAAGAAAAGACGAAAACCAACCCAAAGAATTTTCTTAAATAATTTGGTATTAAGTTTAACAAATTGTTTACTTTTTCCAATATTTTGTTTACATTTATTATCAATACTCAAACCGAGGTGGAGGGTATTAAAGATTCGGCACAGCCGAATTTAACACTCTTACTTGTTGAATTTTTTTTTGAAAATTTAAATTTTGAAACCTGTTGACAATTTAATTTTGTAAATTTTAGCGTGGGTTCGATTAGAACTCAAACTTTTAAACAATTCGGATTTTTTTTACACTTGCCATTTAATTTTATTTTAACTTACAAGCTTTTTTTAAAGAGAGCTTGAAGCTTCTACTTAAGAAGAACTGCCTTCATTTCACAACTCTTTTCAGTTAACCGCCTTATATTCATTCATTTTAATCGGTTCAAATTAACGTAACATAATAGTTCATTTGTTTACTATATAATCATTCGTTCACTCGGAACTTGAAAATTTTTAATCAGTTTGAACTGAATTCATTTCCTAACTCGTTACATTTAACTTCATTTCTTCGTTCGATTGAACTGAAATTTTATTCATTGGTATTCATTTCATGCTATTGCATTTGTTCTATTAGAACTACATATTTTAATCAATTTGAATTCATTTCCGTTAATAATATTTTCTTTAACGGCCTTACATTCGTTCGCCTAGAACTAAAAATTTTTTTTCATCAATTTGCACTAAATAGAATACTTTTCTATTACTTAAGGTTTGTAACATCTCTTTACCTTTGCAATCATTGTCGTTATACCAACACTCATTCATTCATTCATATCGTCTGAATATATTTTCGTTAAAATTTTTATAATTAGTCCGAAATCATGGCGGTACATCATAGTCCTGGAAATTTAGCTTCTGCTTTGGCAGATAACGTTTGTTTAATTTGTCAAGAAAGTTACGATCACACCAGTAACTTAGTTTCTACCAGGTGTAGACACATTTTTCACCAAGATTGCCTTCTTAATTTCCTCAACGTGTCAACTTGTTGTCCGCAATGTAACAAAATTGTCACTCAAAACAGTTTATTAAAATATTTCGTCCGAATTAATAATGTAAAACTTTTGTTTGGAACCCTGAAGCTCAAAAGTCCTTTGATCTAATCAAAGAAAAATTAACATCTGCTCCGTTATTAGTAACACCAAATTTCGAACGACCGTTCATAATTTCTGGCGATGCATGCAAAACTGGAGTTGGTGGAGTGCTGGCTCAAGAAGATGACAATGGTGTCGAAAGACCCATTGCATTTTTCTCGCACAAATTAAATAGAGCCCAACAGAATTACTCTATCACCGAACGCGAGTGTCTTGCTGCCGTATTGTGTATAGAAAAATTTAGAGAGTATGTCGAAAGTCATGAATTTAGTGTCATAACGGATCACGTTGTACCCGACGCGTTATCTAGGTTACCGACGGAAAATGAAAACCACTTAACTTTTGAAAACATTGACAGCTTAGATTCGTTAGAACCAGAGATAGATTTATCTTCTCCCCATTTTTCATCAGGACAATATACTAAATTGATTGCTGATATAGAAAACAATAAAAATCGTTTACCCGATTTAAAGGTCGTAGATGGTTTCATCTACAAACGCGTAGAGTTTTCACGCGATGAATTTTCAGAGGCTCGATCATGGAAGTTGTGGGTTCCACAGGAACTTACCTCTTGTGTGATCGAACGCGCTCATAATCCACCCATGTTTGCACATGGAGGTGTGGGGAAAACCCTCGAAAGAATAAAGCGAAGTTTTCATTGGCCCAATATGGCTGCTCAGGTTAGATCCTTTGCATTAAGTTACGACATTTGTAAACAAAGCAAAGCGCCAAATTTTATTTTAAAACCACCTATGGGTGTTCAAGCCAAATCGGCTAGACCTTTCCAAAGGTTATATTTAGATTTTATTGGACTTTATCCACGGTCAAAAGCTGGCAATGTAGCTATTTTTTTGGTATTAGACCACTTCACAAAATATCCTCTGTTTAAAGCGTTAATAAAAATGTCGACCACTTCGGTAATTGATTTTCTTGAAAAAAATGTTTTTCGTTTATTCGGCGTTCCAGAAGTCGTCATTACCGACAATGGTTCGCAATTCAGATCGTCTCTTTTTGAAAGTTTTCTAACAAAATATGGAGTACAACATATTTTCAACATATTTTCGCCCCAATCTAACAATTCGGAAAGAGTAAATAGATCCATCATTGCTTGAATACGTTCGTATTTGGGATCAGCATATGCGGGATTCGAATTTGAGCCAAATAGGAGTCGCGTTATGAAGCTCATATCACAGTTCATTAGGCTTTTCGCCGTATTATGTTCTGTTCGGACAACAAATGATGACTCACGGACAATCCTATGAGATTTCAAAAAATTTAGATTTGTTAGAAGAAGGCGTGGATGTCTTAGATCGTTCGGATAAATTGCATTTCATTAGGCAGAAAGTTCACGAAAATTTAGAAAAAGCGTATGAAGTGAACAAAAGAAACTATGACTTGAGGACCAGGTCGATTAATTTTTCTGAAGGCGAATTGGTTTACCGACGAAATTTTTCGCAGAGCAATAAAGCTTCTGCATATAATTCCAAACTTGCCCCTAAATTTTTAAAAGCAAAAATTGCCAAGAAAATCGGATATTGCAATTACAAATTAGTGGATTTAGCTGGAAAAGACCTCGGCGTATACCACGGGAAAGATTTGCAAAAAGCTAACACATAACAACCCCATAACCGTTTTCAGTTGATTTCTCATTTTCAAAGAAATCCAAATCATCTGTTTTGTGACGGCCGTACGAAAAATTTTTCTATCTAGTGTACATCACACGGCAAAATTGCACTTTACGGGGCGCACCGCCAAAAAAAAAATGGAAAATGACCCCCTCCTGGAATTAATCCGGAGATTACGAAAATCGATACCAGAAGGGGGAAAATGCCCCTGGGCGGGCCAACATTGGGGGCCTGATCCATTTTATAAGCGTGGGTATTCAAATGAAAGGGAAATCCGAGAGCATTAAGATAATCGAACCAGAAGGGGGGAATGCCTCTGGGGGGGCCTAGGGGGCCCCCAAAATTGGGAAAAAAATCATGTGGGTACTCAAACTTCCGGGAATTTTATAGAGATAAAAAAGAAAAAAATTTGGGGCGTGGTCCCAAGTGTCCCCAGGCCCCCATTTTATAAGTGTGGGTATTCAAATGAAAGGGAAATCGTAGAACATTAAGAAAATAGAATAATTTTTGGATACTGTTGTAGTTTTTTTTTTTGTAATTTTTTCGAAAATGAAAAAAAAAATTTAAAAAAAAAATTTATCGATGCAGGTTTGACAGATTATACGAGGGGGTGCTTTAATAACATGTGAGATAAGTCCATGATGGCTTTATCTCTCATTCAATAGGGAGATAGAGTCATTTTTTTTCATTTGAATGGGAGATAAAGCCATCATGGCCTTAGCTGACATTAGCAATATTAGAAAATGGCTTTATCTCTCATTTCAGTTTTCTTATTTTTATAATTAAGAGGTAATGGTTTTCCCTTTTAGAAAAGGTTTAAATTAGATGTAAACATTCCGTAAAAGGGAAAATCAATAGTTTTCTTATTTTTATTATTAAGTATTGAAATCTGGCTTTGCATACTAAAGTTTTCCTGCGTGGCGGCCTGCGGCCGCGCTTAAAAGTTTTCTCCTCCAGTAGGACGCGGCAGGTGGCTTCGCTGAATAAAGTTTTCCTGCGTACGTCACAAGAAGAAAAAAATGTGTTTTATAAACAAGATTTATACCTAATACCGTTAATAGTTTTCATTTTACTACATTTATACCTATTACCATTAATTGTTTTCATTTTTAATAGAATCGCGCGATTTTTTCGAAATAATTTTTATTTATCTTTTATTAACGTTTTCAAACTGTAATATCCCCTGTCTTTCAAATTTGAAACAAATGGGAGCACTGCACCTAAACAAGATTTATACCTAATACCGTTAATAATTTTCATTTTACTACATTTATACCTATTACCATTAATAGTTTTCATTTTTAATCGAATTGCTGATGTTTCTCATTCATGATTTGACTGTTGACACAACCACATCGCTATGAATTTTATTATACCGTCAGACATAGTTAAGTGGGAGATGGAGGATGAGGGTGGCCTCGCTAATGGAATTTGGAATACTTCCCAAGGAAGGGAGAATGTTTTGCCGCAAAAACCATAGCGCTCCAATGACTTTAGTCCGTGATGGGGAAAGGTTTAAATGGAGGTGCCAGTTTCCCCTAAAATAGTTACAAAAAAAGATTTCCTGTATTTTTTCCTTACTGTTTTTCACATACAATATAAAAAAATGAAGAAAAATTTGTAAAAATAGAAAAAAATAGAAATTGTTTTCTTAAAATATTTGAAAATATGAAAATTTTTTTTTATAATTTTTGGAAAAATTATGTTATTTTCCTAATCCACAAAAATTTCCTTTTCATTTGAATACCCACACTTATAAAATGGATCAGACCCCCAATGTTAGGGGGGGCCTGGGGACACTTGAGACCACGCCCCAAATTTTTTTCTTCTTTTATATCCATAAAATTCCCGGAAGTTTGAGTACCCACATGATTTTTTCGCAATTTTAGGGGCCCCCTGGGCCCGCCCAGATTCATTTTCCCCCTTCTGGTATCGATTTTCTTAATGCTCTCGGATTTCCCTTTCATTTGAATACCCACACTTATAAAATGGATCAGGCCCCCCAATGTTAGGGGGGCTGGGAACACTTGGGGCCACGCCCCAATTTATTTTTTATTTTTTATCTCCATAAAATTTCCGGAAGTTTGAGTACCCACATGATTTTTTCGCAACCTTGGGTCCCTTTTTGGGGCCTCCTGGGCCCACCCAGGGGCAATTTCCTCCCTTCTGGTATCGATTTTCGTAATCAGCGAGTGATTTTGATTAGGATAGGGTCAAAAACGCACTTTTCAGTCCAAAAAATTCTATTTTTAAACACTTGAGTTGGTGTTAATATTTCTCCATCAGCACAATTTCATTCATGTATAAAGCTTTTACTCGCTCTCATTCCCTCCCATGTTGTCAGCCATTAACATTGGCTTACCTTGTTCCCCTCATCGTTAGATGTAGTATTTTTTTTACATAGGAATTTAATGAATGTATGAGTGTTGGTTACACGTATGAATGATTGCGAATTTTTGCAAACAACAAAACTGGTTTGTTGTTTGATTTTTTTTGGTGTGCAAAAAAAATTAAAAAAGTCTTGGATAATTGGGTTGTTGAAAGAAGACGCAAAATTTAAAAATCATTCAAGTTTAGGAAGTTAGAAATGATAGACAGAAAAGTTAATTTAAGACTTGTAGAATTGAACGTTTTTAATGCAATTTATTGAACGAGAAAATGTTGGTAAAATAAATAGTATTTAAAGTGAGAACGATTCGTAGAATAAAGTGTGGAATTAATAAACTTGAAATATTGATGATAACTTGCCATAAAAAAAAAAATTAATTTGTGACGAAAAAAAAATTAATTAAAGCCAGTGGAAAGTTTATTGAAAAGATTAGAACTAAATTAAATTTTGAAAGACTGAAATAATTAAATATAGAAATTTGAACTAAATACTATATCGAAAAGTTTGGAAACTAAAGTTAATTTTGAAAATTTGAAATTAAATAATTAACCAATTGGTGGAAAAAAAACAAGGAAATTTAATAAACTATAAAGGAAAACGGTGAATGAAAAAAGAAATATATTGAAACCTGAAATAAAACGCTGAAAATGTTTTAAACTGTACCTTGTATATAGAAATATCAAAAGAAAGAATTTATAATTTTGCAAGCAGTTATGAAAAAGAAAAAGAACTAAAATTCGAAATAAGAAGGAAAGGTGACCATAGAAAAAAAACTAAACCTGATATTTGCATAGAAAACTTAACTTTGTATTGAAACGTAAACCCAAATAAACTGTACTAACCATATACTAATAGTGACACCACCCTCATCCGTCCGGCAGCAGCAGCTTCATCGGTACCTCATCGGGATGCAACACCAGCGATAAGGCGGTAATTTTTATTTTAATACCCATAATTTTCCATATAAAATGGTTGTAAAATATAAATATTTTTCTAAATTTTAAAGTTTCATTAAATTTAAAAATGTTACCGAATTAATAAAATTTTCTAATTAAATTAAAATTTTTACTACATTAAGAAATTTTATGAATTTAAGCTAAATAGAAATAAATTTTGCTAAAAATTAATTTTCCTACCTAAATAAATATTTCTAATTATAAATTAAAAATTTTTTAGATGTAACATTTTCTAAAGGTAAAAATTTTTTCTAATAATTATATATTGTTAAAATTAAAAATTTACATAAAATGAATTGGGCTAAAAATTAAATAGTGCTAAAATTCAAATTGTGTTAAAACGAAAATTTCATAAATTAAAATAATTTTCTTGAATATGCATAAAATGAAGCTAAATTTAAAATTCTCCTAAAATTAAAATTATGCTATACTTTAAAATTTTTCTAAAATTAACATTTTCCTAAAATTAAAATTTCCCTAAGATCAAATTTTGCTTAACTTAATTTAACAAGTAAGAAAATTATAGTCGGTCTAGACCGACTATACGATACCCCATACCATGCATTTAGAGACCCTATCTCACAGGTCCAACTAACTGGATATAGAAAATAAGCATAAACCAAAGTTGAGTGGAATGTTTATTAATTTTTTTGGCTGCAGATATGAAAAAGTTCGTATCGGATGCTATGTCTATATGGGGACTAGGCGCAAAATGGACCGATCCTGACCATGTTTGGTAAGGTCTCTTGTATTTTGCAAAAATATATACAAACAAAATTTGAGAAGAATCAGTGCAATGTTTTTGTTTTTTTTGATAGATTTAAGTGAAGATCGGGCAGCAGCTCTATATGGGGCCTATGACTAAGAGTTATCCTGTAGGGATCACTTTTGGACTACTGATTAATGGATGTAATAAACACATACAAACCCAATTTGACTAAGATTTATATGATAATTTGGATCTTATGGCAATTTAAGTCGATTTCATAGGGGTCATTTGTATGGGGGCTAGGTCTGAACATGGACCGATTCTCACCAATTTCAATAGCGTTCATTCTATCGCCGATAGAAGCTCATATACCAAATTTCATCGAAATATATTCATATTTGCGACCTGCAGGTTGATTTCAAGCTTTACATGGACACACAGACGGACGGACGGACGGACATCGTTAAATCGAATCAGATAGTGATTCTGATTCGATCGGTATAATAAAAGATGGGTCTATGTCAAATATTTTTGGTAGTTACAAACAGCCGCACAAAGTCATTATACCCAAACCACATAGTGGTATAGGGTATAAAAATTAAAACCTTAAAATGAAGGTTAAATAAGGAGTATTATATGACCCAATGTAAGAAACCAAACCAAACCAAATTTTTCTCATTTATAGTGGGTTACCTCCAATTAAGATGGAAATAGGTAACATGGTAGGGAGGGCTAAAGGGGCATAACATCTAGTCCCCAACCTTAAAGTAAGTATGTCCGTCCATCCATTAGATGCCGTAATTTTTTTTGAAAGTGTTTTCTTTAAATCGCACGTGAATATCTGTAGTGCGGCTTCCCTGGGTCTTAGCAAGATCCCACCCATCCGGCGAGCTAAGCCCCCAGCGCCAGCACGTGCGTGTCGCGAAAGACCCAGGGAAAGCGAAGAGGAAATTCCAACCAAACCGTACCATTACAGTGTTCTTATCATTGTGCTCAAACTGTATTTGGAGATTGTCTCTTGCAACGTTACTTTTAAGTCACTTTTATATTCCACTGTTTGTCTCGAACAAGATCACGGAAATCTTCATTTATCACTAAATGTGGTTTCACCGACTTTGCAACAAAAAAATTCTAAATTTCTAAACAAAACTATTTGTATACTGTTATTTTAAAATATTTATATCATCATATCATTATAAAACTAAAAAAAAGTAAAATAAAGTAAAGTGATAGTTCTTGATCAATATTTGTAAAGTCTAAATTTTTCACTTTTGAAAAACCTTAACAACTTTTTTATTTTTTATTCGATTTTATTTATTGAAAGCTAATTTAACTCGAAACTAAATTAGCTTTAATCAAATATATACATAAGGGTATATTTCTAAACAAACTAATTAAAAAAATAGCGCCAAAGTGGAAAAAACTAGAAAAAAAATAAATTTAAAATCAGATAAAATTAAGAATATCAGCACAAAAATTTAATATGCATACCAAAGGGTGTATAAAATTGGAAAGGCACATTTTTCTTATTTCTGAAACCATTTAAAAACTTAATATTGGTCAAAAAGCAACTAAGTTACGCGGTCATAAGTACTTGTACCTACCCAAAAACGGTTTATTCGGAATAACTCCGAAATTTGAAGGTGTTTCCGAACATTTTAATACTGATTTGGGATCTACTCAACAAGGCCTACAACCTACACTAGGTCACTTTCCAAATATATTTTCACTGTAGCACCGTGTTATATGTACTTTTTGGCATTTTTTAATTTAATATATCATTTATGACATATTTAAATAATATCTCAAATTTAACACAAATCGTATTCAAGATGAAAAAATATTTGGTCTGAAGTGAGAGGTAAAATATATCTTAAAGACTGGAAAAACTTTTAAGTCTCAACTTGATATCAAGTTGAAAGCAAACAAGGAAAAAAATTGTTCAACTCAAGTTCAGAATTACGTTGGGCAGCAATTTGAGAACTTAACTTTTCTCCAACATTTGAGAAATAATTTTCAATGCATATTGGGTAGTGACTAAAATCCCAGTAAGCATTTTATGAAATTAGTGATCTTTTTCAACTCCTCTGCGCTATTAAAACAGTCATAAATGCTCTCTCTTTTTCTGATCACAAAAGATTCTTTTGTCGGGAGAAATTGTTACCTTACCCGCGACTCCTCTTTAAAGTCTTATTTACCCGCGTTTCTGATCAGTTTCAACTCATTTTTGAGTCATGTATAATTTAATTTTTTTATAAATCACTTTTAAACGTAAGCAACTATCATTTTTGAATCATTTTCTAATAGCGCATGTGATTGATCAATTTTTAATCATCAAAAGTGTTCAAAGAACATAGTAAGCTGATTTTTGTTAAAAGAAACTTCCAAATGATGACTGGGATGTGCATATATTTTTTTACACACATCCATATGTATATATATACGACGTAGCTGGTCATACCCAAGAATGATAGAATACAAGATTACGCTATCAGAACGTTTTCCCGTTAGATGACGTAACATGTCTATCGCAAGGGCTACCAAGTATGTTTCATGTGTGAAAATTATAAAATCTTGCGAAAAATTTATGCTTTGTGATAGTTGGCAACCCTTCAATTAAAATTAATTTTTTTTTATTTAAAATTTTAAACATTATGTTGAATATTACAGGATTTTTAATTGCAGTTCATAACTAAGAGGATTAATAGATATCTATTAATATATAACTATTTAATTTAGATTAAAAAAAAAATTCAATTCAATTAAGAATATCACTATATTAAATATTTAATACATTTAATTTTATATAATTATTTTGTAATATTTATCTATTAATATATAAATTATTTATATATTTTGTTCATTTATTTACTTAAACACTAACAATATTTGAACAAATTTTGAAAGGCTATTGTTCAGTACTTGAAAATGAGGTTACTATATGTTTATACCCTATACCACTATGTGGTTTGGGTATAATGACTTTGTGCTGCTGTTTGTAACAACCAAAAATATTTGACCTAGACCCATCTTTAATTATACCGATCGAATCAGAATCACTTTCCGAGTTGATTTAACAATGTCCGTCCGTCCGTCCGTCCGTCTGTGTGTCCATGTAAAGCTTGTAATCAAACTGCAGGTCGCAAAATGAATATATTTTGATGAAATTTGGTATATAGGCTTTTATCAGCCATGGATCAACGCTATTGAAATTGGTGAGAATCGGTCCATGTTCAGACCTAGCCCCCATACAAATTACCCATATGAAATCGACATAAATTGCCATAAGATCCAAATTATCATATAAACCTTACTCAAATTGGGTTTGTATGCGTTCATTATATCCACTAATGAGTAGTCCAAAATGATACCTTTGACCCCATATAGAGCTGCTTCCCGATCTTCACTTAAATCTATTAAAAAACAAAAATATTGCACTGATTCTTCTCAAATTTTGTTTGTACATATTTTTGCAAAATACAAGAGACTTTACCAAACATGATCAGGATCGGTCCATTTTTGGACCTAGTCCCTTTATAGATATAGCATCCGATATGAACTTTTTCATATCTGCAGCCAAAAAAATTAATAAAAATCCCACTCAAATTTGGTTTTTGCTTATTTTCAATGTCCAGTTAGTTGGGCCTAAGAGATAGGGTTTCTAAACGCATGGTATAGGGTATCGTATAGTCGGTCTAGACCGACTATAATTTTCTTACTTGTTTTATATTACGTTGTTATACCCGCCACTCCAGTGTGCAGAGGGTATATATAAGTTTGTCATTCCGTTTGTAATAATTAGAAAAAAAATTTTGGACCCCATAAAATATATATATTTGTGATCCTTATAACAACCGGAGTTGATATAGCGATGTCCGTCTGTCCGTCTGTGGAAATCACGATGACGGCATCAATCGGGCAGCTAGGGTGCTCGTTGACATAAAAAATGATTCATTGACATCCTGAAAAGTTTGCTATTTAAAATCGTCCAAAGCGGTCGATTAGGTCGCGAGATTTGAATGCAGAACTAAAAAAAGTCTTGAAAAAATATAATTTTCTATGTTGTTCTTGTCACGATCATGCCCTCAATAGGACAGCTAGGGTTATCATTTTTAGTGAGAATGATTCACCAAATTCATGGGAAGATTTCTTGTTCAAAAATCAATTAAATCGGTGGAACAAGTCCAGGGAAATCTCTGAAAAATTAAAAAAAAATGAAAAACATGATGTTTCTATATTGTTCTTGTTGTTATTCTAAATGTTGCATTGTTGTCATAGCTGGACTTGTTGTTTTTGTGGTCGTTGTGGAAATAATATAATAAAAACAAACCCTTTGAATTTTTTTTATCAACTTTGGTAGAAAAATTTAAAAGTTTCCATTGTTTTGGCATCACTAAAAAAATTTGTTAGATCATTTCTGTCATTGCCACGAGCCTGCCTGCAAAATTTCAGATCGATTGGGTCACGGGAAAGTGGTTAAAATAGATCCAAAATTTGTTCGACAAGCAGACACTACGAGTTAATATAAAGGGAGTAAAAATTCACCAACATCTAAAGCAAATAATGGTAAAATACCTAGTTGTCAATAAAAAAAAACAATGTAAATTTAGCAAAAAAAAGTTTATGTATTAATTTATTTAAAGAGAAAAACACAAAAATAACGTTTAATGTTGTATTTTTTGTGTGTAATATTTACATGTACATACATACACATATTAAATAATACAAATAATATACATATATTATATATATGTATGTATATTCATAGTAACTGCATGTTAGAAATAAATCGGTATATTATTTTATTTACATAAAATTCTGCAATATTTTGTTGTGGGGAAGATACATTTCTTTTGCATTAACAGAGTGTCACTTCATTTTGCTCAGCGTGACTATGCCACAGTAGATGGCGTCACAATTTTTGTTCTATTAGCTTTGCAATAGTTATTTCTATTTTAACATGAATATCAATATTTGCAACTAGATATCATACAGAACAATGTTAAGAGTATACACGGGCTGGTCTCTTATTTCATACGTTTTTTCATTATTCTTTTACAAATATGAACATAAGTTTGTTGTTAACTTTTTGTTGTCTTTATAAAATGGAGTTACCGAGTTCATCAATGAGTTTTTTGCTTTCAAAACAGTTCTACATAGTTATATAGAACTATTATTCTGATTTACCTACAAAATATCTGATTGCGATTACATCTAATTTTTAAAAATTGTTTATAATTACTAAAGCAATGTTATTCACATAAATACAAAATTGCATTTTTTAAATTTTCCATTCAAATTTAAGAAAATATCAATTCTAAAAACTGGAGTTAAAATTTCCAAATATAAATTAGAAAATATTAATTGAATTTCAGAAAATCATATCAAAACTTCGGAAATAATAATTTTAAATTTAGAAGACATCAATTGCATCTTTAATATATAAATTTTATTCGTAAAACACAAATTGAAATTCCAAAAAAAAAAACACCAAATATGTTTACATTTAAAAATTGTTTACGTTTAAAAAAATATTGCCATTCAGGAGAAATTAATAGCTTTTCAGTACCGCAATTCAGTAATTTCTTTTAACGATAGTCGTATCGTTAAAAAACAGCAAAATTATCAGTAAAACAAGAGTATACTCTTTTTTTTTGAGTGCATTTTATGTGACAGGTTGATGACTCAAAACAGAAGTATAGGAATGACAATTTCACATGGCAATAAGTATGACATAGTACTATAAGAATATTGTAAACTTGTAAAACCAAGAAACAGCAGTGTGAACAAGAACATCGAATGTTGTTTCTTTGTTAATTACAGGTATAATTAAGAATTAGTTTATTTTATTGTAAGATATTGATAATATAATAATAAAAACTTTGTTAATTACAGAGAAACAATTCGTGTGTTATTTCTATAACAAAAGGGATTATAAAACTCATTATAAAACAACATTCGCGTTTAGAAGCACTATGGAAATGCTGCAATTCACTTTCAAGATGCTCTCTGCTACAGAGGACCCAAAAACAAACGTGCTGTGTATAACCTCAATTGGCACACCGGACGGACGGAATTATACGATGCCGAATAATTGCTTAAATGCACAAAAGCATGCGGCAATAACGAAGACATCGGCATTTGCTAGGGTAAAGAAAACGCTAACTAAAAGAGGCCAATCAAGGAAGGTGTGGATTAAATTAAATGATGATATTACTGAAACTTATTTGGATGAAGGGGGAAATTTACAGTTTGGTGACGTGTTTTTAGAAGAAGAAATTTGCACACAAGAAAGTGGTATTAAAAACACTTCAGAACAACCATTAATACAATTGCTAGAAAAATTACTTGAAAAAAGCCAAGACAACTCTGAAGAAAAGAACATTGGCAAGATAGCTAAAGAATTTGCAATTGAAAAATTTAATGGGAAAAATTCAAACATGGATCAATGGATAACAAGTTTTGAAAAAGAGTGCGAACGATTTGATCTAACTACGGATAAGAGAAAAATTGAAATTTTAAAATCATTTATGGAAAAGGTGCGGCAGATTGGTATGGTTGTACACTATTAAAGCTGACTATTGAATCAAAATGGGAAGATTGGAGGACAAGTTTCTGTGATACATTTGCTAACACAGGTTGGGCTTCGATAAGGTATGCACTCCAATTTAAATATCAGTCAGGCTCTTTATTAGAATATGCAATTAGAAAGGAAAAACTTTTACTAGAAGTAAGAAAATCCACTGATGATGGGACATTAATAGATTTAATTGCAATAGGCTTGCCAAATTTCGTAGCTGATAAGATTGATCGGGGAAAATTGAAAAAAACCGAAGACTTGTACAACGAGATAGGTAAATTAGAACACCTGGTATACAGGAAAAATTTGGAAACAAAAAAATATTACAAAAATTATACTAACAAAGAAAAGTCAGAAAAGACACATGTGAAATTTGTAAAAATAAAGGTAAGGGTACACGCTTTCATCCTGAAGCAGAATGCTGGTTTAAGGATAAAGAGGACAAAATGAAACGTGTGAACAATTCCACATTAGAAGTAGAACTTAGCGATACCGATCCAAAAAACTAATAATTCCACCATTAATTAGACTAAAGATAATATTAAACGATACGTTAGAGGTATCAGCTATTTATGATCCAGGTTCAAATGTTTCACTTATTAATAAAAAACTAATAAAATTGAAATCAAGCAAAAACATATACAAAGCTAACTTAAAAACAATTAATGGTGTGAATAAAACAGATGGATTGATAACAATAAAAGCAAAAATATTGAATATAGAAGAAAATATAGATGTATTCATATACGATAATGAAAATTTTAAAGACGACTTTCTAATAGGATTAGATGTCATTAAGAAATTTAAATTGATACAAAATGAAGAATTAGAGATAGAACAGAAAATTTCTGATACTACGGACAAACAAGAATATAAAATAAACTTCAATGAACATGTGAATGTAGGTAACTTTGATGTCTTAGGAAACCACTTAAATCATCATGAAGAAACAATAATAAAGAATTTAATTGAGAGATATAAAAATATATTTGCAAAAGATAGATATGATATAGGCAGGGTAAAAGATTATGAAGCCAGGATAGATCTCATCGTAGATAAATATTGCAGTAAAAGACCATATAGATGCACAATTGAAGATAAAAAAGAAATAGAGGAACAGATATCAAATCTATTAAAAAGAAATCTAATAGAAGAATCATACAGTCCTTTTGCTGCTCCAGTAACGTTAGCATATAAAAGGGATGAAAACAAAAGATCAAGGTTATGCATAGATTTTAGAGACCTGAATAAAATAATGGTTCCTCAATCGCAACCTTTCCCATTAATTGAAGATTTAGTAGTAAAAACAAGAAACTGCAAATATTTCTCGAAACTTGACATAAACTCTGCATTTTGGTCTATTCCATTGAGAATCGAAGACAGAAGGAAAACGGGATTCGTAACCCAAGAGGGTCATTTTCAATGGACTTGTTTACCATTTGGCTTAAAGACGTCACCTGCTATATTTCAGAGAATATTAAGTAATATTATAAGGAAACATAAACTATCTACTTTTACAGTAAACTACATTGATGATATATTGATATTTTCGAAATCTTTCGAAGAACATATTAATCATCTGTCTCAATTGCTAGAAGCAATAATGACGGAAGGTTTCAGATTAAAACTCTCTAAATGCACATTTGCATTAGACTCCGTACAATATCTAGGTCATATTATAAAGCACAACTCAATATCTCCAATAAAGGATAATCTAATTTCGATACAAATAGGGAAAATAAATTTTTACAATGATTTTTTACTAAGAAAAGGACAAACATTCATTTGGTCTGAAGAGTGTCAGAGAACTTTTGAATACATGAAACACTTTCTCTGCACTCAACCAATATTGACTATTTTTGATCCAGACCTGCCAATACATATATATACTGATGCAAACTTGCAAGGTATATAGCTGTTTTAAAACAACCACAGCCATATGAAAAAATCGAGAAACCTGTAGCGTACTTTTCAAAGAAACTGAATGAATCGCAAAAAGAAAGAAAGCTATCTATTTAGAATGTTTGGCAATTAAAGAATCAATAAAGTACTGGCAACACTGGCTGATAGGCAGACCATTCAAAGTATTCTCAGATCACAAGCCACTAGAAAAAATGAATATCAAAGCTTGAACAGATGAAGAATTAGGTGATCTTACCTACTATTTATCACAATATGATTTTAAAATAATATACCATCCAGGTAAAGATAATTTAGAAGCAGACTGTTTGAGCAGAAATCCAGTATTAGAGTCTCATGAAAACGAAGATGATGAATTGAAAATTGTGAATTTAATAACGATAGATGACATTTTAAGAGATCAACAAGAAAACAAAAATTTAAAAGATAGGGGAGGTAACTTAATCTTTAAAGACAACCTGTATTATAAAAAAGTAAGAAATCATGAAAAGATTGTACTGTCAGAAGAGTTTTGTAGAAAACTTATAGAAAATGTTCACAAAAGTTTTTGCCACGTCGGCATAAACCAAATGCAAAGCAAGTTATTACGATATTATACAGCGAAAAATATTTCAGAAAATATAAGAAAAACATGCAGAAATTGTAATATTTGTATAAAGAATAAGTCAAGAAGGCAAGATAATATTGGTCTATTGTCACATATTGGACCCGCAGGAAAACCTTTTCAAATAGTTTCCATAGATACAATAGGTGGATTCGGTGGATCACGATCCACAAAAAAATATTTACATCTCCTAGTAGACCACTTTACAAGATTTGCTTACATATTAACATCAAACACACAAAACGCAAGTGACTTTATTAAATTAACAGACAACACTCTTAGGGAGCATGATATAGAGATGATTTTAACAGATCAATATTCTGGAATAAATTCCAAAGAATTCAAAAAATATCTAGAAGAGAAAAAAATAAACTTGATTTTCACAGCAGTTAATACACCATTCTCCAACGGCTTGAATGAGAGACTTAATCAAACTTTATTAAATAAGATCAGATGTGCGATAAATGAGAAGAAAAAAAAATGTGCATGGACAACTATAGCACATAACTGTGTAGAAAAATATAATGAAACTGAACACACAGTCACTAAGTTCAGTCCAAAATATTTGTTACAAGGCGAAGACACATCAATACTACCAAAAGAGTTAAGGAAAAAGAGAGAAAATAATGAACTTGAACATGATAGGGCTATTGCGTTCGAAAACACTAACAAATACCATAATTACAATAAGAAATTATATGATAAGAACAGAAAAGTTTATGACTTTAGTGTTGGAGACTTGATATATGTGGAAAATGGTAATAGGCTAAATAGAAAAAAATTAGACGAATTAATGATTGGACCTTACAAGATTTTGGAGAAAGTATCAAAGTCAATGTATAAGATTGACACAGGACACAAAAGATCAGAATCAAATTTGTTTCATATCTCTAAATTAATTCCAACGCCAAATACAGCAGATTAAGAAAAGTAGTGGCGACACTTAGCCAGGAATTCATGTGATTTTGCTTTCATACCATATCTTTTATCCTAGGGGGGAGATGTAACAAGAGTATACTCTTTTTTCTTTGAGTGCATTTTATGTGACAGGTTGGTGACTCAAAACAGAAGTGTAGGAATGACAATTTCACATGGCAATAAGTATGACATAGTACTATAAGAATATTGTAAACTTGTAAAACCAAGAAACAGCAGTGTGAATAAGAACATCGAATGTTGTTTCTTTGTTAATTACAGGTATAATTAAGAATTAGTTTATTTAATTGTAAGATATTGATAATATAATAATAAAAACTTTGTTAATTACAGAGAAACAATTCGTGCGTTATTTCTATAACAAAAGGGATTATAAAACTCATTATAAATGATATTCGCTATTGTTAAATTTTATTCGTAAAACATAAATTGAAATTCCAAAAAAAAACACCAAATATGTTTACCATTTTTGTGTTGTTTATTCAATCGATAAAAACTTAAATTTTTAGGTTGAAATTTCGTCATACATGAATAAAAATCATTAAATAGTGAAAATATTTTGCTTTTATTAAAAAATCTTTTTCTATATAAATAAAAAAATTAAATAGCATATTCAATTCATTACTTCATTTTCAAATAAATAAACAGAAATATTAGTAAAAAAAATAAAGATATTAAACATAAACATAAAATCATCCTGTCAAACACGAAGTAATTTGTTTTTTCTATTCTTCTTTGTGTTTTTCGCTTATTTTAACAGAGATGCCACTCGTTTACAATTTAAATAAATAGAAAAATAGATTTGTCGACTGTCGTTAAGATGTATGTACTTAGTGAATCACTTAATTCTTAGTGCAAACAACAATAGCTGTCGATATATTCTGCGATTGTCGGATCGTTGAAATTTACAAAATCGCACTACAGAAGACATTAATTTAAATTCAATGAATTTTAGAAAACCTCAAATGATATTTAAGGCTGCGTACACATGATGGAACATAAAGAGAAACATGCGAAAAAACATGTTTCCATTTTTTAATACAGACGATGGAACCAAAAACAAAATATCAGTTCTATGTGCTTATTGAATATACTACTACTAAACAAATATACGCGGAAGAAAATAAATTTTATATTCATCATTAAAATTTTTAAAAATTTATAAAATATATGTATTAATTTATAACTTTTTATATTAATCTATAAAATTCCTCATATTTTCATTATCACTATTCATTATTATTTATAAAATTCTTCAAATTTACATTATGTTAAATTTTCGTAATTTTCGTCTCTCTTTTATTTTCTTTTCTCCGTAAACATCGATACAGACGATGGAACATTGAGTTTGGAAACATAAAATATCAAAATAAATTGATATATGAGGAACCAAAATTGAAACAATTGAAACATTGATTTTGACAGGAAACATTGCTACACACGATGGAACAATAAGTGGAACATGACGATGTTCCTGTTGATGTTCCATCGTGTGTACTCAGCATAAGAATTGCTAACATAAAAATTGTGACATAAATAAATAAAATTCGATGAGAATGTTATTTATATATAAATTTTCACTATTTTTTTTGGATGAAAATTTGAAGTTTTTCAGAAAATAAAGATAACGAATTATTTTATTTAAAATGTTTGGGACTATTGGTTTTTTGCGTTTGGCATCCCTAATTTGATTATTTATTATTATAAATTTATTCTCTATGTTTTCAAAATATGGCAATATTTTAATAAAAAAGTTGAGAGAGCTTTTTTTTTGGTTATTATTTTGTTACTCCATCCGACCTATATGGCCACAATGAAGAAATATTTGGCCAATTAAAAGGAACTATACAGCCATCTCCAATTAGCACGATTTAATGCATATAGCCACCCTACACAACCATTACCTTTGCAATGGAGGTTAGGGCGAGCTATTTAATTAGCAAAAACTAAATTAAACGAGAAGTTGTCATATAACCGGAAACGGATGCATATAGAAAACGCATGCATATTTTTCCAATATTTTGTTTACAGTTATTATCAATACTCAAACCGAGGTGGAGGGTATCAAAGATTCGGCACAGCCGAATTTAACACTCTTACTTGTTTTTTTATTAAATTTCCTCTTTCGTTTATTGATATTTTGAGCAATTTCGGCATTTAGTAACCTTATTCCAAACTAAAGGGTCCGCCAAATAACTTTTTTTTTGAAAATGCTATAAAAAAACTACTGAATATTATCTCAAATTTCTTTTTTTATTTGAAAGTACAATCCTTCCGGTTAATAATGGAAAATAATTTCATTCAAATGGCTGCCTCGGCTGGCCATGCAGTATAGCCTACACGATCGGTCCAATTTTTAAGCACATTATCGATTGTGTGCAGCTGTATTTCACCAATGGCTTCGCGAATATTGTCCTTTAAAGCGTCAATTGTCTCTGGCTTGTTGGCGTAACACTTATCTTTGAGGGCACCCCACAAATAATAGTCCAGCAGAGTCAAATCGCAGCTCCGAGGTGGCATCAGCTCTGCGGCTGATAATGCGATCTTCAAAAAAAGAGCGCAAAACATCGAGTGTAGCTTCGGCTGTGTGGCACGTAGCGCCGTCCTGTTGAAACCAAATGTTGCCAATATCCTCCTCTTCAATTTTTGTGAACAAAAATTCGTTCAACATGGACCGATAACGATCGCCATTGACTGTAACGGCCACTCCTTGCTCATTTTCGAAGAAAAATGGCCCAATTATGCCTCTGGACCAATATCCGCACCAAACAGTGACTCGTTTTGGGTGTATCGGCTTTTCAATGTATGCGTACGGGTTTTCTGTGCCCCAAATGCGACAATTTTGCTTGTTTACATACCCGCCAAGATCAAAATGAGCTTCACCTGAAAATATGATTTTTTTTTTTGGCAAAATTGGCATCTTCTGTAATTCGATCGCAGGCCCACTTAGCGAAGCGAAAACGCATTGGATGGTCAGTTGGCTTCAACTCCTGATCCAATTGGACTTTGTATGGCGTCATACCAAGGTCTTTAAGCAAAATTCGTCTCAATGATGCCTCCGAAATGTTCAATTCTTGAGAACGACGGTGAATTGATGTTGATGGCGCTTCACGCACACTTTCTGCCACAGCAGCAATATTCTCGGGTGTACGCACCATTTTTGGCTTTTCACGCTTTGGTTTATCGATGAGGATGCCAGTTTCTTTCACTTTTTTCACAAGATAACGAACATATGGAGCTGACGGTGCTTCTCTTCTTCCAAAATCCGTACGCAATTTTCGCACACATTCTGCAACATTACCATGATTTTCAAAGTAATGTCGCAATATTTCCCAGCGTTGTTCAAGCATATACACAACCATATTCGTCCAGGGGAAGGATAAAACTAATTATCTGTCAAATCAGACATGAGCTAAGTGTTACCATTCACGAAATAAGCACTAGTTGAAAAAAAAAAGTTAGATGGCGGACCCTTTACATTCTACATCTTAAAAAAAGTTTTTTCACTTCTTCACTTCCTTCAATGTCCTTTGCTTCTATCAAATGCTTGTGCAAATATCCGCTTGTAAGCAACAATTTTTCGCCATTAAATTTTGAAAATATTGCATCACACGACTTCGGCGTTTGCATTTGTGCTTCATCTTTCAGGAACTTGTAAAAGGATACAGCTATAGTAAAAAATATAATCAATTTATTAAAAACAACCAAAACGTTAGTTATTTCAATTTCTCACTTGTTTTATTATTGTTTTTTCAGCTTTTTTGATGTGTAAAAATCTATACGCGCAGGGGGGTAAATTTCTTATTCACAATACAATCACAAAAACAGCGTAATATGTGAGCGTAAGATCTTACGCGTAACATGTAAGCATTAAGACAAATCGGTGTGACATGATTGTTTGGTAAAAAAATTATGATATGTTATAACCTTTTTGTCGCTGTTTTCTGCATTTTATTTATTACCAGATGTTTACACATCTCCCCTGTGATCGGACTCACATGATTTTTTTTTTTGTTTTATAGTCTTTCTTTGTGCTGCAACTTTTTAACACACTTCACTGAATGTTTTATTAATTTTTATTATTTTAATAATGTTTTTCATAAAGTATAAGGCTACATTTGTAATTTATAACAAGAACTGATTTAATATTTTTTTGAGAACTGTCAAAGTGATTTTAATTGAAGGGTTGCCAACTATCACAAAAAACAGAAATTTTTTGCAAGATTTTATAATTTTCACACATGACACATACTTAGTAGCCCTTGCGATAGACATGTTACGTCATCTAACGGGAAAATATTCGGATGGCGTAATCTTGTATTCTATCATTCTTGATACCGACAGCATGAAGCCGAACTCTAATCGACTTCTTATATGTATAAGAATATATTTTGATGAACTTTGGTACATAAGCTTTTATTGTGCATAGGATGAACGCTATTGCAATTGGTTAAAATCGGTCCATGTTCAGACCTAGTTCCCATTCAAATGACGCCTAGTAGATTGACTTGAATTGCCATAATATCCAATTTAGCATATATCTCGGTCAAATTGGGTTTGTGTGTGTTTATTACATCCATTAATCCGTAGTCCAAAAATAATCACTACAGGACAATTGTTATTCATAGTATATAGCTGCTTCCCGATATTCACTTAAAACTATCAAAAAACAAAAATATTTCAAAGATTTTTCTCAAATTTCGTTTGCAAATGTTCTTGGATAAAATAAGTAACCTTACCAAATATAGTCAGGATCGGTCCATTTTTAGACCTAGTCCGCATAAAAATATAGCATATATACTTTTTCATATCCGAAGTTAAAAAAGTTAATAACAATGCCAATACCACTCAAATTTGGTTTATGCTTATTTTCTATAGACCAACTTTAATTTTCTTACTTGCTTTAATTTTTGTTTTTTAAAGAAATGAATTACATACTTATTTGATATAATTAATTTTAAACTTATGGATAAGAAAGATTAAGTTTCCTTTATATTTTTAAATTTTCTAATATATTTAATTTTTCTTTAATTTTTATGCCATCCTGTGGAGAGGGTATATGTATATCAGTTTGTAAATCCGTTTGTAACTCATCGAAACAAATTCCGGAGACCCCCATAAACTATATATATTATTGATCCCTATAAAAGGAGAAGGCGATCTAGCGATGTCTGTCTGTCTGTCTGTCTGTTGAAAATACGCTCATTCACGAAACAAACCATTTATCTCGGTAAAGTTACGATAATATCATTTGCCGGGCGTAACTGTGCTGAGATCTGTCCTATAATTTGTACACACCTCTAAAAAACGGAAACCCAGTGTGTTTGTTGTAATATTTTAGTGGTTGAACATCGTTGTTATACAACAACATACACAGTTACTAAAAAAGCCACCAAAAATGTTGCAAATATATTAACCATACAAACACAACTACCACGTGCTAATTTAGCAGTATTGCCACATATTTTTGATGTATAAACATTTATACGCGCAGGGGCGAAAAATGTTTGGAGATAAAATGAGGGAGCGAATAGCGTTTTGAAAAATGAAAAATGGAAAAGGAAAAATAAAAATTTAAAATTTTAAATTTAAAACTAAAAATTATAAATTAAAAAGAATAAAAATAAAATTCAAAAATTTAAATTTTAAAACAAAAAATGATAAAAATTAGAAGTTATAAATTATAATTAAACATTTAAAATATAAAAAGATATAAATTGTTGATATAAAGTATTGACAACCTGGTTATGACATTCTGTTTAGAACACGGGTGGAGGGTGTAAAGGATTTGGCATAGCCGTATATAACATTCTTACTTGTTTTTTTTAAATAACATTACCATTGAGATGGCACTTGTGGGAAAAAGTTTCAAATTGGTTCCAGAAAAACACAATACGTAATGCTGAGTGATTTTTTTCCTGCAATCTACAAAACTTCTATTTACCAAGAAATTTTGCTGCAAAAGGAGATTTAGTTGGTCAACTATATCTAACAACTGAACCCTTTTCGAGAAATTGCAACCCTGCAGATGTTGGAAGGTAAAGAGAAGGAAGAGAGATCAATCGTATTTTTTGGCATGGCAAGCAGATGCTAGCATTGTAACTTTTGATTGAAATTAATTCATTTTGTTCCTTTTATATTCAATGAAATAAATTCGTAGTGTTTGGAAAGGATACTGAATGATATATCCGTTTTACAGTTCAGAATTGGAATCTGTCACGACGCCACAAGGAGAAATTTAAATAGAAAATTTCGTGGAATTAAGGAAAAGTACATACAAAAAGAAAAAACTAAAATTAATTGGAAAATAAATACAACAGAATGGTAAAAATCAATGAAATGAAAGTTGATCAAATAAAATAGTTGCTACGTGATCGCGATATACCAAGCACGGGAAATCGAGCTCAGCTAACCCAGCGCTTTATAGAAGCGGCGGGTACTGATGAGGTGGAAATGGACACTCCTGAAAATTCGGTTCAATCTCAAATATACAGCTTAAAGCAAATGAAGGAACGTTTAATGTTAATTGTACAATCGAACGAGAGACGTAGATCACGGTCACCTAGTGTTGTGTCGTGCCTTAGTGATAAAAAACATAAACGTAAACGATAACGGTAACGAAAGCAATAGCGTTGGCAATAACGCGAATAACAACGTACACGTGGACGGGTCCAATCGGAACCAAATAACAAATCGTAATTCGTACTCGGTTAAAGAAATTTCAGAGACAATACCTGAATTCGACCCATCAAGTGATGTGTCATTATCGGCAGAACAATTCGTGGAACGTGTGAATACCGAAAGAGCGTGTATGGATGGGAAGAGAAAAGTTTGGTGCTTGCTGTGCACGGCAAATTGAAAGGTGTAAATTGAAGCTTGACGCATCGGAGTAATTATATTCAACTTTGTTGTCAGAAAATTTGGTAGAGGAGTTCGGTCTGAAGCTTGATGAGGCCGAAATTCATGAGAAAATGTGTAACGCATATAGGAAGCAGAACGAGAAAGTTTTTGATTACAGTTTTCGTATTTGTGCTCTCGGTCGTAGATATAAACTCAGTGAACAGGCTATCATTAAATATACACGCGACGGTCTCAGACACCGTAAATTACAATCTGCAACGGCAGCTTTATGTTTTAAATCTGTTAAGGACATGCGTGAAGCCTTTAGTGAATTTTTGAGAAATCTACCCACAAGTAAAACTGTGCTGGAAAATTCATACGATAAAAGTAGAAATGAAACTGCCGGCAGTAATATGGAGAAAAAACGAATCGTTAAAGAAAAACATTATATGTAACAACTGCAATGAATAAGGTCACATATCATCTAAGTGCCCGAAACCCCAACGCCGTCGAAGATGTCAAGATTGTCAGAGGTCCAGCCGATTGGTGAACCTGAAAATTGTGGTAAAAGTGAGGTGAATGTAAGAAATGTTGAGTCTAATTATCACATGTTCACGAGAATGGTTCATTGCAATAATGTCCAGCTTTCGGCGTTCGAAGACACGGGTAGTCAATGCAATTTGATTCGCAAAAGTGTGGTTTCTTTGGAAACTGACATCCACATTTATGGGATGAAAAAAAGATCGAAATTTTACATTGTTGACGAAATGGAAAATTTGAATTCGAAAATTTTAGCGTATAGCTGAAAGTGATATCGAATGTGGTGCGATTGGTGAACAACATAAATCAATTTTAGTGGAGCTTATTGGTGAGTACCGAGACGTATTTGCATATAATTTAGGTGAAATTATCCGGTAGAAGTTAAAATCGGACTTGACACTGAAAGACCGATCGCTCAATCGCCGTATAGAATCCCCGAACCTAAGAAGCGTTTAGTGAACAAAATAGTGCAAGACCTCTTAAATCATGATATTATTGCAAAATCAAAATCAGAGTATGCCAGCCCAATAACCTTAGTGAAGAAAAAAGACGGCAGCGATCGTTTCTGCGTAGATTATAGATTATTGAATCGGCCAATGCCTAAGCCAGTTTTCCCGATGCCAAATATCGAAGAACGATTACAAGGCGCTAAACGTTACACTATTTTTATTGCCTTGGATTTGAAAAGTGGATATTATCAGATACCAATAGCACCTGATTGTCAAAAATATACTGCATTTGTTACAACCGAAGGAATTTCGAATTCAAACGCATGCTGTTTGATTTAAAAAATGCGCCAATAGCATTTCAGAGCTTGATGGCACAAGTAAAAGATAAGACAATGCCAGACGACATGATCCATTACATGGATGACATTTTGATTGGTGGCCGGACCATAGATGAGATGTTTGGAAAGTTAAAGCGCGTATTGGTTGCTTTACGTGAATCTGGCCTAACTTTAAATCCTCGCAAATGTGTGTTTTTAAGAGTACGATAACTTTTCTTGGTCATCAATTGACTCCTGATACCATCGCCCTGGTGAGATGAAGACAAATGCTATTCGTAACTTTAAACAGCCGATCAACGTAACAGAAGTGCGTAGATTTTTGGGTTTAAGCGGCTATTTTCGGAAGTTTGTTCCCGGTTATAGCATTATTTCTGAGCCCCTTCGTAAATTATTACGAAAATATTAAACCTTTAAATGGCAGCTACAACAAAAAAAGTATTTAATAATCTGAAGATAGCTCTGACTAGTGAGCCGATATTAACAGCATACGATGCCAAATCTGAACACCAAATCCATACTGACGCCAGCTCGATTGGTTTAGCCGCTGTTCTATTGCAAGATGTAGATAGTATATGGAAACCGGTTGCTTTTTATAGTCGTTCTACAAATCCAACTGAAAGTAATATGCATAGTTACGAATTGGAGACATTAGCGGTGGTCGAAGGCATTGAATGATTCAAATATTATGTGTATGGTAAACCAGTTACTAGTTACTGTCATCACGGATTGTAGTGCTGTAAAATGCGCTATGACGAAAAAGGAATTAATGCCCCGAATTGCACGTTGGTGGTTACGCATTCAGAATTACGATGTCTTAATGAGCACAAGTCAGATCAGAGAATGTGTCATGTTGATGCTCTGAGCGTGCCCCATGTGAAACGCCACATGAAGTTGAACCGGCCTCACTTCGTATTGATAAAACAAATATTGATGTTGGTGATTGTTTTTTTAGTATGCAACTTCTAGATTCTAACATTAAGGAAATCGTTAATAAATTAAATAAAAATGACAAACTTATTTCCAAAGAATTTGTAATTGAAAAAGGTCGTTTGTATAAACGTTTTGTTGGCAAGAGACTGCGGATGGTGTCTAAAGCCTTACGATATAGAGTCACTCAAGATGCACATGAATCGGGTCACCTCAGTGTCGATAGAACCATTGAAAAGTTCCAACAGGTAACGTGGTTTCGCCGAATGCGCAATTTCGTGAAATCGTATGTCAATTCCTGCGTACCGTGTGCCTTTAATAAAAAACCTGGTGGTTAAAAGGAGGGTGAATACCACTACAATGATATAGATTCGATTCCGTTTATGACTTTTCATGTTGACGATTTGGGTCCTTTTCCAAAATTCAGTAAACGCAACGAGCACGTGTTGGTCTTAATAGATGCCAGTGGGCCATTAACTCCTTGAAAAATTCTACAACTGGTCGATCTCCGAACGAACTATTTTATGGTATCAGCCTCGTGATATTCTTGGTAACAAACTTTCGTTGATACTTCACGACGATGATGACACTAAAGGCCTAGATAATGAAGCGGAACGTTTTGATAACTTGAATGAGATGCGCCAAATGGTCGTTCAGAAGATCAAGACCTATAAGGAGAATGCTAAATTGCGTTACGATAAAATGCATTCCCGTTCAGAATCATATATTGTCGAAGACTTAGTTATTGTCGGCAATGAAGCACCTAGTACTGGGGCATCTCGGAAATTAGAACCTCGTTTTAAAGGCCCTTTTGTGGTTACGAAAATTTTGGACAACGACCATTATGTAATTGAAGATTTGCCTCATTCCAAACGCACACAACGTCATTACTGCTCCGTTTATGCCTCAGATGGGTTGAAACGTTGGTGTTCCTTGCCTCCTGATTGTGATTTGGCCAGTGATGATGATGATGATGACATGAACGAAATATCTAGCAAGGACGCTGCCTAATCAGGATTGGCCGATTGTAAACCCTGTTCGAGAAATTGCAACCTGCAGATGGTGGAAGGTAAAGAGAAGGAAGAGAGATCAATCGTATTTTTTTTTTTGCTAAGTAAGCAGATTTTGTTACTTTTATATTCAGTGAAATAAATTCTAAGTGTTAGTTTATGTTAAAATAAAATAAACGTGCTTTATTCTTTGGAAAGGTTACTGAAAGATATATCCGCTTTACACAACTTTATCCAAGTGTGTAACTTCGGTGGCTGGTAAGGTTTTTGCGAAAAAAAAGTTATATACTGTTAGAAACAACAGAAGAAAAAAATACCACTTATTGTATGGGTTCAATGGAAAAGTTATTTAATAAAAAAACTATAAACTAATGAGGAATTGTTAAAAAAAAAGATATTTTATTTGAATTCATCTTGATTAAATAGGGCTTCTTAATAGAATATGAATTTATTAATTTTATTCACTACCACAAACTTTATGATTTAATTTTATAATGAAAGATTTTATTTTTAAAGACGTTTATATCTTTACACTTGGATGTCTTCAAAATAAATGTCAGAAAAATTTGTTTTATGATGGCATGTAAGCTGCATTTATTCAACGTGATTTAGCAAATTTGAAGTACTGACGCTTTCTTTCCAATTCTTCTTAGTAAATTACTAAAAAAAAGTGGCACATGAATACATTACAATATCGCTAATCGTATACAAAATTAGGCAGTGCCTACTAGATGGCGTCTTATAAAAAATAAAAATATTATGGCAAATGTTTTTAACTGTGATCAAAATATTGAATTTTAAAACTAGAAAGAAAAATCATAAATCGATGCAAGCGCTATTACAAATGTCCCTATATTGTTTACACGAACGATTTTGCCATTAAAAATATGTTTAACAATCCTTTTCAATTTCTACTCAAGTACATATTATATTTTAAAATAATTATATTTAAAATTCAGTTCTATTTTAAAATCAAGTAAATAAATTATTGTCGGTCTAGACCTGCTATCCCATACCCTATACCACGTGTAAAAAAAACAGGTAAGAAAATTATAGCCCATCAGTTTAGACAAATGTTATTAGATCCAACTAATTGGATAGGTAAACAAGCTTAAATCAAATTTGAGTGACATTGTTATAAATTTGTTGCTTTCTTACAAAACCACATATAAATCAAATTAGGGAAGAATCTGTGCAATATTTTGGTTTGTGTTAGATTAAAGCAAAGATGGAGAAGCAGCTATAATTGGGACTATGACTAAAAATGTTCCTGCTGTTTTGATTTTGGAGTACTATTTAATGAGTGAAATAAACACACATAAAACAAATTTGACCGAGATCGAAAAGGGCAATTCTGCCAAAAGCCTCTGTACAAAATTTAATCAAAATATATTAATATTTGCGACCTGTAGTTTGATAAGAAGTTCTAAATGGGCACCCATCAGACAGACAGACAAAGGGACAGACGGATTGATGGAAATCGCTATATCGAATCGATTGGCCAGATATTTTTAGTACTTATAAACAGCAGCACAAACTCATTATACCTTGACCACAGAGGTATTAAAAATATATGAAATATATATTAGAAATTTAACCAAAATACATTCATAGGAAATAAGACCATATTTGAAATTTTTCACTTTAATTTTAACTAACATTTAAGACCAAGATTTTGTATACAACATGAAGTATTCCAACTCCTTTCTGATAACGTTCCAACCCCTTAAGATAACGTAGTTAAAACAAGTAAGAAATTTATAGTCGGTCCAGAGCGACCGTACGATACCATATACCATGCTTTAAGAGAAAGGGCCTAAGGTCCAAGTAATTGTATGTGGAAAATAAGCATAATCCAAGTGTGTATGGTATTGTCATTAAAGGCTTGCGTGCAGATTCAAAAAGTTCATATCGGACGCTATATTTATATGGGGACTAGGTCGAAAAATGGACCGATGGACTTATTTCTTGCAAAAAAAATTTACAAACCAATAAGTACAAGTTACATATGTACACATTTTTAACAAATGCTTATATTTATTTGACCTGGGGTGAGTTTGTTAAAATCTAAAATATTTGAAAAAAAAATCATGTGAGTCCGATCACAAGGGAGATGTGTAAACATATAATAATTAAAGAAAACATCAACATCATATTTTCCAGCGCATAAAAAATAAGTCGATTATGCTGTTTTCTGAAATTCAATTGATGTTTTCTGAAATGCAATTGATGTTTTCTAAAATTCAATTGATGTTTTCTGAAATACAAATAATGTTTTCAGCAATTCAAATGATGCTTTTTGAAATTCTATTGATGTTTTCTGAAATACAATTAATGTTCTCAGCAATTCAAATAATGCTTTTTGAAATTCAATTGATGTTTTCTGAAATTCAAATTATGTTTTCTGAAATTCAAATGATGTTTTCTGAAATACAATTGATGTTTTCTGAAATACAATTGATGTTTTCTGAAATTCTATTGATGTTTTCTGAAATTCAATTGATGTTTTCTGAAACTCGAATGATGTTTTCTGAAATTATATTGATGTTTTCTGAAATTCTATTTATGTTTTCTGAAATTCAAATGATGTTTTCTGAAACTCGAATGATGTTTTCTGAAATTATATTGATGTTTTCTGAAATTCTATTTATGTTTTCTGAAATTCAATTGATGTTTTCTGAAATACAATAGATGTTTTCTGAAATACAATTGATGTTTTCTGAAATTCTATTGATGTTTTCTGAAATTCTATTTATATTTTCTGAAATTCAAATGATGTTTTCTGAAATACAATTGATGTTTTCTGAAATACAATTGATATTTTCTGAAATTCTATTGATGTTTTCTGAAATTCAATTGATGTTTTCTGAATCTCGAATAATGTTATCTGAAATTATATTGATGTTTTTTGAAATTCTATTTATGTTTTCTGAAATTCAAATGATGTTTTCTGAAATTATATTGATGGTTTCTGAAATACAATTGATGTTTTCTGAAATTCTATTGATGCTTTCTGAAATTCAATTGATGTTTTCTGAAACTCGAATGATGTTTTTTGAAATTATATTGATGTTTTCTGAAATTCTATTTATGTTTTCTGAAATTCAAATGATGTTTTCTAAAATTATATTAATGTTTTCTGAAATTCTATTTATGTTTTCTGAAATTCAAATGATGTTTTCTGAAATTATATTGATGGTTTCTGAACTACAATTGATGTTTTCTGAAATTCTATTGATGTTTTCTGAAATTCAATTGATGTTTTCTGAAACTCGAATGATGTTTTCTGAAATTATATTGATGTTTTCTGAAATTCTATTTATGTTTTCTGAAATTCAAGTGATGTTTTCTGAAATTCTATTGATGTTTTCTGAAATTCAATTGATGTTTTCTGAAACTCGAATGATGTTTTCTGAAATTATATTGATGTTTTCTGAAATTCTATTTATGTTTTCTGAAATTCAAATGATGTTTTCTGAAATTATATTGATGGTTTCTGAAATACAATTGATATTTTTTGAAAGACAATTGGAAAATGTTTAGAAAAGAACATATCATAATTTTTTCACCAATACAATCATAAGTCACACAGCGTTATCTGCTTCAGCTCACACCGATATGAGTTACGCTGTTTTTGTGATTGTATTGTGAAATAGAAATTTACCCCCCTGCGCGTATAGATGTTTACACATCAAAAAACCTTGATCTTAAGAATATACTCGTATTAATGTAAAATCACTTCTTAAATTGGAGTACTACAAAATGGAGTACTTTAAAATAAACAAATTAAGTAATCTGTGTTTTCGTGTGCTTAAGTTTAGAACCACAGCTTTTCCAATTACATAATGATAATTATATCATTCACCACTCTGTGGTAAGGGTATAGTCGACTCATAATACCTTTTTGAGTCGATTTAACGATTACCAACAGTCTCTCCATGATTTTGTTTGATTAATGGCAATAAGAGTGCATTATATCCATTAATGTTCAAGCCAAAAATAAAGAAAGTGGGACTATTTTTAGTCATATTTCCCATATAAAGCTGTCTACCGATATTTACTTATATCTATCGTAAGATTTAAATAGGGCGACGTATGCTACACAAATATATGTTTGGAGCAAATAAGTGAACTCAGTAAATTTGATTATGATCGAGCCATTTTTGACCAAGTCCCCATGTTATAATATCATCTTATATGAACTTTAACAAAATAAAAAATTGAAAATTACAGTGTGGTTGTACCTATGCCTTTCGAAAGTCGTGGTGTTGGCTATTATATATTCAGCCCAAAGCGACTATAACCTTTTGAGTAATTTTTTGTTAATAAGTTCTCTTCTTTTAAGAAATGATCACGACATTTTTTTTTTTTTATTTTAAAAGAAAATTGCATAAACGTTTCTTAAAATAGAGAATTTTGCTTTGTTTTCAATGTATACCGTTCAACTCACTCACTTTAGCAGATAATCCCATTTAGAATAAGAGATTATACTCGTAAGTACATACAACAATTGACTGCACATTTTCACACTAGTTTTGCTCTAGAAATCTAGTTAAGAGATTTAATAAACTTTTACCATAAATGATCAATTTATATTTTCTTTGTTTAAATATATTTTAATATTATTTACTTACAAATATCTGAAGACGAGAACAGTTTGGATGACGATTTGGTGATTGTTGTAGTATTACTATCAAAATATTGCGTATCTGAACTGTATTTGTGCAATTCCTTTGACCGACCCAGTATACTGTCTATACTAAAGGAACAGTTTCGTTCGGCTTTTGACGATGTTTTTAAACAAGAAATATTTAAATGGGAATTTCTATCACCATTGTTGCATTGAGCTTCACTTATATCGTCACTACAATTCAAATCAAAATCACAAAAACTCTCAATTTCATCTTCCGACGTTACTACTTCCGATTCGTCTCCCTGTAATATGTCACGAATCATTTTCTTCGAAAATTTGCGGAAATTAAGATTTAATAGTTAATCGTTTCTTAATCACTTCTTAGGTACTACTGATTCACTTTAGATTACTTTGTTGCGTTAAGCCACTTAACATCCCTTTAGAAAATACACATCTGTATAGTTGTGTGTAACTACTCTCTTGACAGACTCCACCCAAACAAATAACAATGAAAAAATTAACACACAATTTTATCATTGGTGTATGAAAAGGTTGTCCTCGTTTCTTTCACATATACGATATAAGCTAAACAGAGAAAACAATATTCCAGCAGGGATGCTGCTCATGCACCAATGGGATAAACTGCCCGCTAGCAAACATCCATTTCAAATAAAACTATACATTTTTCCATTTGCATACAGAATGTGATGAACCATAAAGTGCTCCGTCAATCTTACTAACTAAAAATATATGGTACATATCTATGTGTGTACAAAAATTTATAAATTGAGTTGTCTTTGAATATTTTCAAATTGAATTAAGTTGGCTTAGAGGTGTTAATACACTATTTCGTTAACGATGTACTCCAATTAGAGTTGGTATAACAAAATCAAATACGTATCACACATACAGGTATACTTACACAGCGGTTGTTGGCGAAATATAGCCCAGCTAATGTTAATAGCCCTATGTACATAGTATCATGTGCGTATTTGAAAATTGTAAACTAGTAGATAACGTAGCAAGTACAACGAAAGTTATCAAAAATTTTAATTTTCTTCAAATATCTTCTACTAAGTATACATTGGTATCTACAAACATTTGTAGGAGCATGAATATACACATAGATATATATATGCTATTGAATGGCTGAATACTTTTTTAAATTTGAGACAAGAAATGACATGATACCATTTAACATACGACTACATATTATAATACTAAGTTTTCGGAGTCCACATAATACAGTCATATCAAATTATTATAGCGTCCACAGCATTATGCAGAGGGTATATATTAGTTTGTCATTCCGTTTATAAAAATTAGAAAAAATTGTGATTCCATAATATATATATTCCGGATACTTAAACAAACGCAGTGGAATTAGGTATGATCGCCAATCTGTGAAAATCACTATCAAGCCCTCAATAGATGATACGTTAATTTTGTTTCAATGTTGCGTTGTAGGGAGGAAGAAAGCATACATATTAGGGTGGGTCAATTTGTTCGGGTGAGAAAAACCGTGACAGGCGTATGTATACCAAAATCGAAATCCACACGAAATTCAAAGAAAATCACCCAAAGAAAGTATGGGTCTAAAATGAAACCTAGCTCCCGCCGAGAGACATGGAGATTTCTATTTTTTTTTATACGAATTTTAATTTTTATACGAATTACGAATTATACAATTTAGTAGTCTGCTACGAAAGTTATCAAAAAGAGTAACTAGAATTCAATATTATTAATAGTTCTAGACATTGTAGATAGTTAACTTTCGAAAAGTAAACGTGTGCTAATTTCTTTAATAAAAAAACTTTTCACATTAAACTATGGAATCATCAGCGATGTCAATTGACTTTTCTGACTAATCACAACGCTAGTATCATTGGCATGCCAAGTGAATTTGGTGAATTAAACTTGCTAAGTTATCGTGATATTTTAAAGCATTATTTTTTTTAAGTGATCGCGAAAGAGAAAAATCAAAAAGCAACACTCGTATGCAAAATTTCATTCTCGCTGTTGCAACAAGTATGCCTTCAACAAAGTGTAACATAATTGCATTCATAAGATGAACGATAACTTTGTTTAGTCACTACTAAATAAAGTTGTCCAAATATGTGCAATCGAAAAACATTCGCTGACACGGAATTACACTAAAGTTCAATGTCCATACGCTGTACATTGAACTGTATAGTTGCTACGCAATTGTTGTTGCGTATTTTATTACTTTCTGCTGTGTTATACTTTCGGAGTATAACACAGAGAATAATTATATGTATGTATGTATTTGTTTATTTTAGGTTTTATGAATACCAATTATAATATGTAAAAACATAATGTATATTAAGAAGAAAAGAATTAAATTAAAAGACAATTAAAAAAGTGACATTCAACGCTACAGGTATTTGATTTAACATATTCTTGAATTAGTAAGAATGATGAAATATCGATCGTAAGATTAATATCCTGGATAAAATAATTTATATCCTTTTATATCCTGGTTAAAATAATTTAATATCCTTACATGGCGATCCTGCCAGGAGCCCGTGACAGGACACGAGGAGAAAAATATAAAAAGTGAATCCGTACGCAAAAAAAAACTTTTTTTTTGATAAACAAACCAAACGAGAAAATCATTTAAATATCGGGTAAAAACATTATAAGAACAATACAAATAGTTCGTGAACAAAAAAAAAATTTTAAAGAAAAGAGAAAAGGTGTGAAATCAACAGAAGACATGCAACAGTATATAATTAAAGAAACTTTCCAGTCGTTTTCCAAAAGATGATAATGTTTGTAACTTCCTCGAGGGTGGCAGCTTAATTGGTGGTCCCGATTACAAACTAATCTATCAATAAGCACAATCAGTTTCAAAGGAAGTCGTCACAACAAAAAAAATAATAAATTTTCTTCAAATAAGGCTTACATTAATGATGAATCAGGTTTAGCTAAGAAACCTGCAACGGCAGCAAGGACATCTACAACAAAACGAGGGGTTTTGCCCGATTCATTATGACTATAACAACAGCGGCCACAACAAGGACGAAGTTTTCATAAGTATTTGTAGTTTTATTTTATAAACAAGGATGATCGCGGCCACAAGCGCTGCAATCAACCTAAAATCTTTGTTTTTCTCTCTTAAAAATATTATTTTTTTTAACGGAGGATTGCGGCCACAAGTGCTGCAATCAACCAATTTTTATTTTATTATTTGGAAAATATTTTTGGAGAAAAGGAATAACTAATAAAACAATGTACAAAATAATTTTTTTTATTTTATAAATTTTTTTTTTAATACGAAATTATTTATTAAAGGAGATTTTTTTTTTAAATCCAATTATCAGTTTTCAATTGAATTTTTTTTTATTTCTTTTGTGAGGTAGTTTCAGTTTTTTTGTCTTATTGTGAAAATGGGAAAACACCAATCAAAGATTGACAGACCTAATGCTAACGTAGTCAATGAAATAGAAATGACACAATCATCTTCCAACATGGACACTTACTTGATAATACTAATAATAATTACATCAGCACAATTAGCTACAATTTGATATCAATTGCACAAGAAATCACTTAGGAAAAACTATTTTAGAGACGCATCGGTAGCAAATCATTTGGACAAAATTTAAGATGGATCAGACTAAAGTCGGACCAAAGAGACTGACCATACAAGAATATAGAAAAAGACAACCACAATACAAGAAACTACAAAAAGCAGAGGAGAAACTAACAAATATTCCCAAAATAGGCTTTCCGGCAATAAGGAAAATTATAGAAAATATAGGCTACAATAGAGAATTGGAAGACAGTAATGAAAATAGATTTAATGTGGATATCCCCAGGAACTTCATAGAAATCGACATAAATTGTACAACCATTGAAATTAATAGGGATCAAACTGAAAATGAGCATACCCCTATAGGAGAAAAGACAAAGAAGAAGAAAAATAAAAGAGGAGGAGTAATAAAACGAATGAGGAACGTGTCTAGGAAATTAAGACAAAAGATTGAACAGCTCGCGGTAGGAACTCCTGAGTACTCTAAGGTACAGTAGGAACATTTTAAACTAAATTTGGAAGTCAAGAAGACTAAGGAAATACTAAGATTAGACCAGGAGGGATATTTTACAAACGGGGTAGAAGACTTTAGACCCCCGGAATGCAGACCCGGAAGATATAGACCCAAAGAAGCCGAGTCAATGGAGAACAATTAAAAAAAAAATATAATAAATAATAAATCACTTGACATTACATTTCAGTATATCCTTTGATGGATTATCAAGGAGGATTAACTGAATATATGGACACTAAAGTTGCAAATAAAGTGTCATTAATAGAATATTATGAATGACAAATGGGAACTAATTATAGCCAACATACAATTTTTTCATGAGGACTTCAAAAAGTCATATAAATGTATAAATAAAAATACATATATTAAACACGAAACAGTAAAGAAACACTTGAAGGCATTAATAGAAAATTACAACAATATATCAAGACTAGTTTCGAAATATAAACTAGATTATACGAAGGAACATCTGAAAATAGTAGTTGACATATTTTGGTACGTTAGAGATTGATTGATGAAAATATACGCCAAATATGGTATAAGGGAAAATATACCACACGATTACACAGAGAAAATTAAATTAAACATTGACAAAATAATCATAATAAGTGCCAAACTAGGTCCCAAGACAATTGAGGAGGAAGATTCAAACGAAAAGGGCGACACAGAAACGGAAGTTAAAAATTTTATAGAAGAAGTAATTGATAAAGTAATAGCAAAAGAAGAACTAAATATGGCCCAAACAGTGGAACAATTCGTGGATACAGCATCCAAATTCATCTCGGACTACGATGGAGACGTGAAGAACTTGCAAAGCTTCATCGATGGTCTGATAATGATTGACCAATTGAAAGGAGCTCACGAAATAATAGCTGTTTCACTAATTAAGACAAAACTGAAAGGAACGGCCCGACAGCTAATAACAGATGAGACAACTATAAAACAAATTAAAGAGAAATTACAAGGTTCAATAAAAGGCGAACCTGTTGGTGGACTGATTGCCAAACTGATGAACATACAGCAGAAAAATAAAACGGCCAACGCATACACCAGCGAAGTAGAAGACTTGGCGAAAAGAATTCATAATGCCTACATTTCGGACGGCGTACCACCGGCAGCAGCCAGAGAATATACAACAAGAGCGGCAGTAAATGCCATAGTAACAAACTGTAACAATGATAATGTCAAACTCACCATGAAAGCGGGACAGTTCTCTTCATTGAACCAAGCTGTTCAGAGATTTATTGAAACCTGTACAGAAGCTTCCGGAAGTAAAGATACTGTGTTGTACTATAGACAACAGAATAAATCATATAATGGCAATAACAATAGAAATTTCCAAATTAATGACAATAATTGGCACCAAAATCGCCAAGGTACCTATAGAGGAAATAACAATTCCAGAGGTAGAAATGGGAATAACTACATGAATAACAGAAATCAGAACCAACGTGACAATAGGGAACGTAATTATCAAATTTCAAACAACTATAGAGGTCGGTACAGACAAGTCCGACCAATAGAAAATACAAACAATACGTGTTCGGAAAACTTCGAATAGCCTCTGGGGGAAAAAGGGACATAAATATATATAAATTGAATCTTAACCTTGGTGTGTTTGTAAAATTTTTGAATTATCATACAAAACAAATGCTTGCTTTACTTGTGGACACAGGAGCAGACATATGTCTAATAAAAAAGGAAAATCTTTGGGAAGATAATTTCGTCAACAAACGGAACATAACATCAATTAGTGGTATAGGAAATGGAGTAATTAAGTCAATTGGTTCAACCGATCTGGAGATTAGCAGAAAGGATTTTACAGTAACCTATGAATTTCATGTGGTACACAATGACTTCCCTATACCATGCAGCGGAATCATAGGGATAATTTTTTTGAAAACTTTCAAATGTAGCATTGACTTTATGGAAGATAAAGAATGTCTTATTATGAGACCTAAATATTTTCGAACCCTAACAATTCCGATACATCACACGTACACTGATGACTACGTCATTCTACCAGCAAGAGCTCAGGTAATACGTAAAATACCATTTAACACTCAGTATGAGGAACTGCTGGTATTGAACCAGGAAATAAAACCAGGCGTATACATTGCAAATACATTAGTTCAAGGCAATAACGCGTATGTCAGAATTCTTAACACTAACAAAGAAATTATGACACTGGATATTAATGACATTAGAACTGAGAATTTGGACGCGTACGATGTTATATATCCGAATAACGAGCAGAAAATGGACAATAGGAAAGATAAAATTTTGGAAAAATTATCGAAAAATTTCCCTAAAGAATTCTAAAGTGAACTCACGACATTGTGCACAGATTATTCTGATATATTCGCTTTGGAAACGGAGAAAATTTCCACAAACAATTTCTACAAACAACATTTAAGGCTACGTGATAACACACCAACATATATAAAAAATTATAGAATCCCACATTCACAAAAATTAGAAGTAGAGAAACAAGTGAGAAAATTGATAGATGATGATATTGTAGAACCATCAATGTCAGAATACAACAGTCCGTTGCTGATTGTACCAAAAAAGGGACTCCCAAACTCGACAGAGAAAAGGTGGAGATTAGTGGTAGACTACCGCCAAGTAAATAAAAGATTATTAGCAGATAAATTCCCACTTCCAAGAATAGAGGACATTCTTGATCAATTGGGTAGAGCAAAATACTTTTCGTGCCTTGACTTAATGTCAGGTTTTCATCAAATTGAGCTACATGAAGATTCAAGAGACATAACGTCATTTTCAACTGAAAATGATTCTTATCGTTTCAAACGACTCCCTTACGGACTAAAGATAGCTCCAAATTCATTTCAGCATACGATGACTCTAGCATTCACTGGTTTGAAACCATCCCAGGCATTTCTATACATGGATGACTTAGTTGTGTTAGGCTGCTCTGCAAAACATATGTTGAACAACTTAACAGATGTTTTTGATCTTTGCCGAAAACACAATCTAAAGTTGCATCCTGAAAAATGTAAATTTTTTATGCACGAGGTTACTTACCTAGGGCATAAATGCACTAATGAAGGCATTTTACCAGATGATGGAAAGTATTCGGCAATCAGACAGTACCCAGTACCATCGAATGCGGATGAAGCTAGAAGATTCATTGCTTTCTGTAACTATTATAGAAGGTTTATTGGCAATTTTGCTGATTACTCCCGTCATATAACGAGACTTACGAAGAAAGGAGTAGAATTCTGTTGGAAGACCGAATGCCAACAATCTTTTGAATATTTGAAAAACGCTCTACTCAGCCCACAGATACTACAGTATCCGAACTTCACCAAAGAATTTTGTATCACAACGGATGCAAGTAAACATGCATGCGGTGCAGTTTTGACACAGGAGTATAATGGTAGACAACTACCAATATCATATGCTTCGAAATCTTTTACGAAAGGTGAAAGCAATAAATCAACAATTGAGCAGGAACTCACTGCAATTCATTGGGCAATCCAATACTTTTGACCATATATATATGGTAAACATTTTTTGGTAAACATTTTTTGGTAAAAACAGATCATCGGCCATTAACTTACTTATTTTCCATGAAAAACCCCAGCTCAAAGCTGACTAGAATTAGACTAGATTTAGAGGGATACGACTTTACAGTCGAGTATCTCAGAGGCAAAGATAATTTTGTAGCAGATGCACTATCACGTATAACTATAGATGATCTGAAGAATATAAATATAGATAAAGCAGTTCTCAAGGTAACAACGAGATCGGCTACATCAAAATTAGACTTGAATAGAAATAATAACGAGAAGGAGAATAATCAGCATTTAACGTACAATAAGCCCCATATATTCGAAGTCATAAACCCATCTGACGTCAGGCGATACCATAAGCTCGAGATGACTTCAGACCATTGTTTATTGAAACATAGCAAACGGAAAATAGAGAAAATATTAATAACTGATTTATTTACTAAAGGGAAAATTGACTTCGGACAGTTATTCCCCAGGTTAGAACCACTAACCGGTAAATATAAGATAAATAAAGTACGAATGGCACCTAATGAGAAAATTTTCGAATTTGTCTCAATGCAAGATTTTAAGGCCAAGGGCAATATATTTTTGGATAAATAAAGAGTAGCGCTACTCCCAAAGGTGACCAAGCTGAATAATAAGAATGAAATAAATAAGATATTAAAACAATATCATGATGACCCAATACAAGGAGGTCATACAGGTATAACAAGGACAATTGGGAAAATAAGACGATATTTCTACTGGCCGAAAATGATCAAGTCGGTATCAGAGTACATAAGATCTTGCAGGAAATGTCAAGAGTCCAAAACCACTAAACATACCAAAATACCAATGACTATAACGGATACTCCGATCGATGCTTTCGATGCGGTCTTGGTAGATACAATCGAACCACTCCCAAGAACGGAAGATGGTTTTGCGTATGCAGTCACCATAATATGTGACCTAACGAAATACCTGTTAACAGTGCCGGTACGCGATAAGAGCGCGAAGACGGTATCCAAGGATATATTTGATTCATTTATATTGGCTTATGGCCCAATGAGGACGCTCATTACGGACATGGGTACAGAATACAATAACAGTATCTTAAATGATATATGCAAATATATGAAGATTGATAATGTAACTTCTACAGCGCACCACCACCAAACGCTAGGAAAGGTAGAAAGAAGCCATAGGACTTTCAACGAATATGTACGTTCCTACATATCAGTTGAACGGGACACCTTCAGAGGCCCACGGATACTGCCCATTTGAGTTAGTTTTTGGAAGAATCCCTTATGGATTCAATAGACTTAACAATATAGATAGAATAGATCCAATATATAACATAGAAGACTACAGTAAGGAAATAAAATATAGGTTAGAAGTAGCGCATAAGAGAGCTAGGGATAAATTTATTAGAAATAAGGCATATAATAAGAATAGTTATGACAAAGGTATAAATGAATTTGATATAAAGGTAGGAGATAAGGTATTGCTTAGAAATGACGCAGGACATAAATTAGACAGTAAGTATACCGGTCCTCATCTCGTGGAAGGTTTAGAGGACAATGGGAATATAGCAATAAGATCAAGGAAAGATAAAAAACAAATAGTACCCAAAAACAGACTGAAAACATATCATGAAAAATAAATACTTAATATCTCAAAAATTTTAATCTGTTTTTCTTCCCAAAATAAATTTGACTAAATAGAAAATTTTTTTTTTCCTTCAAAATCTCCAAGTAATTAATAAAATCATATCAAATATAATAAATCTAAAAATTACATTTAAAACTACTACAACTCAAATAAATTAATATTCACATATTTTGTACTATTTACTAAATTACTATAAGAATAATTTCAAAGAAAAATTAACATGAAATGATAAACTACTGTAAATTAAATTAACTTATATTTCAAAAATAATAATGAATATTAAAACAAAATATAATTTATTAAATAGAATGTTAAGATCATTCTAATTAAAAAAGGGAGGTGGCACAGCCATCATGTTAAATGTATATTAGTTGAATAATCTTAAAAACTTTAACTAAATAATCTTAAAATATATTACAATAAATAATCATTTTAAATATATTAGTTGAATAATCTAAAAAAAAAAAAAAACTTTAATTAAATAATCCTAAAATATATTACTATAAATAATCATTTTAGATATATATTAGTTGAATAATCTTAAAAACTTTAATTAAATAATCTTAAAATATACTATAATAAATAATACAACTTAATCATTTGTGTGTAGTTAGGATCATTTTTTTAAATATATGTTAACTAAATAACCTTGAAATTTGAAAATTTACCCAATAATGTTAATTTAATAATCCTATTGTAATTATTTCTAAAAATAACAATAAATATATTAATTTTCAAAATCTTATACTAGATTCAAATTATATTACTTAACTTTAAATAACAAAAAAAAAATTAAACACACACTCATGTAAATTTAAATATCATTTTAACATATGAATGTATTTAATACAGAAAGTCAAAAATACGAAAACTGATTGTATGAATGACAAGATCATTCAAATTAAAAAGGGAGGTGTAACATAATTGCATTCATAAGATGAACGATAACGTTATTTAGTCACTACTAAATAAAGTTGTCCAAATATGTGCAATCGAAAAACATTCGCTGACACGGAATTACACTAAAGTTCAATGTCCATACGCTGTACATTGAACTGTATAGTTGCCGATACAGCGTATGTATTTTGTCATGAGCATTACCCCCATGCTACGCAATTGTTGTTGCGTATTTTATTACTTACTGCTGTGTTATACTTTCGGAGTATAACACAGAGAATAATTATATGTATGTATGTATTTGTTTATTTTAGGTTTTATGAATACCAATTATAATATGTAAAAACATAATGTATATTAAGAAGAAAAGAATTAAATTAAAAGACAATTCAAAAAGTGACATTCAACGCAACAGGTGTTTGATTTAACATATTCCTGAATTAGCAAGAATGATGAAATATCGATCGTAAGATTAATATCCTGGATAAAATAATTTATATAATTTAATATCCTTACAAAAGTTAAAAATATTGGTTAACTTTATTATGAAAGTTTATGTACCGATGTATTTGAATGTAAAATTTTATAATTCGGTAGTATACGGCAGTGCGCTTTTATATAATCTTATTAAGTCAACGCAATTTTTACCACAAAATCTTCGGGAAATTGTAAACAAAACTATATAAAACAATTCATTTTTCGCCCATCCGGAAAATATATTGTTAACAATGATTTTCGACGATAGGAAACCTGTCCGAGAAAGAGCCATTAACAAAATTTTGTACTGTCGTGAACAACTGTACGACTCAACTAAACTCAGGGCTTATAAAAAGCATGCTATTAAATTCAATTGCACAGATTATACGGATTTTGTTGACTTAGATAATGACAACATACTATCTGAGCCTCCATTTACTGCAAACATCCCACACGAGCACCTGCTAGAGTAAATTAAATCTGATGATGGTCCACTGCTAGATCCAGTAATTCTGTTGCACATCCAAGGAACTGAGCGATGTATGCAGTTGTTAACGCATGTCTCACGATGAGTAATTGCAAAAAGTCGTGACGATGTTATGGCAGTGACTTTAGAAAGTCGAACCCGAACACCCCGAATGGATTGTAAAAAGGACTTAGGTTCTGTTGTTTGAATTACGCAATAAAACATTAATTAAAAAAATTGTGTTCTTATTGATTATTCAGTAATATTACAAACTTAAGTTTCAAGGTAAATAAAGGTCTTTAAAATATGGCTTGAAAAGTTGAAGCAGAATTAAGCCCAGCATTATTGAAAAATACGGTATTTTTTACATAAAACAGTGTTTCGCAAAAAAAAAAAAAAGGCACGCTATTGCCTTAAAATTTTGAGGTAGTTCCACCTAAATGTGCAAAAAGCACAGTTATTTGACTTACGAAATTTTCAAATATATATCTCGAAAACTAAAAGCGATGGACAATTTCCAAGGTTATATTCAAACTCAGCAGGCAAAATCCATTTAGAAAAGTTTATTTCCAAAACTTAAGTTCTAACCAATGACCTTTGACCTTTATTTAAAAAAAATGTGTTATGTCATTTGAAGGGGATATCAATACCTATTATTTAAAACCTAACTGAGATCTGTGTCTTGGGTTCTTTTTGAGATAGCAGCATTTATGTCAGAACACTGTTGTCAAATTTAAACGATTTTCCCCAATTTCCGAAATTCCATTATGTCTCTCGGCGTGAGCTACATTTTGATTTTAGACCCATAGTTTCTTAGTTAAGTTTTCTTTGAATTTATTGTAGATTATGTTTTTACCATACGCCGATTTACAAAAAAAAAAAATTATCCACCCTAATACATATATTTCTGAAATTCATAACTACACTGTATTTTTTAATCAGACTAGTTTCTCGCATATCAGCCTTCATCAGTGATTTTATTGAACATTGTGATAATTGTTATGTTATAATTGTTTCTATATGAAATTTAGAGCGGCCGTGAGATTTGAATCTGCGTCTATCTCACGTACACCTGTACTTGCACTTCCTGATCATGCACATTAATACACTCACCGAAAGTCAGGCTAACGGGCAGTGTGATTAAGAATCAGTTTTCACACCACACAGCTTTTAGTTCGTACCATTCTCAGAAGATACAACTCTGTCCAAACACACAATCGTTATTTTTGAATTTTTTTAATATTTATGCATTTGTACTTCTAACTTCCACTATTCTCAGTTTCGTAAGAGTTGCCATATGTCATGTATGGTTTGTACATTCTACATATTGTACTTTTTACATATATTGGAGAAGTTGCTCTGAAGCGAATTTTTTTTAATAGTTTGTTAGGTTGCAACACATTGCAATTAATACTGTTATTAATATGCACATTTTTTATTTTGTTTCAATGGTGCGTGGTAGAGAAGAAGAAGGCATACATATATTTCTACAATTCATAACTTCAGCAAAAAGTGCAAGTTCGAGTGTATGTGATATAGACGCAGGTTGAAACCTCACAGTTTGTTTTATATTTTCTCTTTAGCCAATCCAACTCTTTTGAAATATACGTTATGTCCGCTCATTTTTGCGTGTTCGGATAGAAACATCGATTCCTTACATTTATTTACATATGTCTGATTGATGGTCCGCAAATCTTACTCCTAACAATTTTTTTGCAGTTCATATATAAAATTTATTACACAAGCATTCACACTTAATCGCGTGAACTATGTTGTCAACTTTTAGTATATCTGTAGATTCAGTAACTTATTTTAACGATAATCGAATCGTTAAAAAAAAAACAACAAAATAGTCGATTTTGGTATTCAGTAAATTTTTTAAACGATATTCGTTATTGTTAAAGTCAGCTGTTGTTGTTATCTAAACGGCAACAATTTTTGTGTTGTTTATTCAATCGATAAAAAGTTAAATTTTTATGTTGAAATGTCGTTATTCATAAATAAAAATCATAAAATAATGAAAATATTTTGCTTTTATTATAAAAACTTTTTATGTAAATAAAAAAATTAAATAGCATTTTTAATTCATTATTTTATATTCAAATAAATAAATAAAATAAAAAAAATAAAAAATCTTGCAACACTTCCAAATCACCTATTATATTGATTAATACCAAAATACGTAAATTGTGTTTCACCCAAAAAGAAAACTAAAAAAACAAAAACTATACTAATTTATAATACATAAGTCAGTTGCGGTAGTTACATTATTAAGAGCGGAGTTTGTTTAAAAAAAATGAGTTCGAGGCGTAATTATAGTGTTATATTGGGACCATATAAGGAAGTTGATGATCGGCAGCTACCAACTAAAGAGACATCATTAAATATATTTTATTTATCAAGTATAACTTGAAAATGAAGTATAGTGGAAATGATCGATCAAATTCGGATATATGTGCGATTGTTTTTGAAGAGATTGACAATATTTGGACCAAAGCTTCAATTCAAATCGTAACAAAGGAACGACTTATTCAGTTACTCAAATCCTATTTCAAAAAGTACCTCAATTTGAAAAGATACCCCAAAAGAAAAAAAAAAAATGGTTTCGAAACAAACTAAAGTGTTTTTTGGAGTCATCTGAGAAGTTTTTCGACGTTGCTGCTTGCAAATGCACTTCATTTCAATTTTGTTCTTGTTTAAAAACAAAGAAAGTTCCAATCAATGAAAGAAGTTTTTTGTTGGATCAAAGAAATTACAGAAAAATGGTTAATGTGGAGTTGATAAAAAAGAAACAGTTCGATTAATAAAACGAAAGCAGAGACAAACTGAACAAGCCATAAGGGCAGCAAAAAGGGTGCGTTCTACTCAAGAAACCGATTCTATCCCAGGAAATTGTGATGAAGTTTCACTGTGTGAATCTTCCCTAGAAACGTGTCCGATAACGGAGGCATCTCCTACTAACACACTTCCGACAGATACACCTTCGACTTCAACGACGAATCGGAATACATTGCCGTTGCCAACAGTTGCTAAGGTCTGTGATAGATAAAGTTTATGGACTCGTTCTGCTACTGCTGTTGTTTCTGCGGTTTTGACTGACATCGGCTTAATTTCTACCGAAAATTTAACTCTGGTAATTGATAAAAACAAAATGCACAGAGCTGTATCTAAAGTCCGGAAAGGAACTTCAAAAGACATTTGAGGTATTGTTATTAAAAGCATTTACTTTGATGGACGAAAAGACAAGACTCTGATAAGTGAGAATCGTTACCATCGCAAAGAAGTTTTAGAACTCATGCCAATTTTAACTGAGCCTGAATCAATTTATTTGGGTCACACAACGCCAAGTCGTGGCACTGCAAAGGGCATTCTAACTTCGATCACAACTTTATTAGAAAATGAAGGTTGGAATTTAGATGACGTGATTTGCATTGGATGTGACGGAACTGCAACTAATACTGGTTGGAAGGGTGGCATTATTCAATATTTGGAGGAGTATTTGAAAAGACCGCTACAATGATGTGTTTGTATGCTCCATGCCAATGAGTTACCCCTTCGTCATTTATTCTTGACTTTAAATGATTGCACTTCGGGACCTAGAGAATATTCTGGACTTATTGGAAAACAATTAGCTACTTGTGATAATGAAACTACGGTGTCTTTTTGTGCGGTGGCTGGTAATTTGAATCACTTGCCGAAAAATGTGGTCGATGAACTAAGTACGGATCAAAAATATCTTTATGAGATATGTAAAGCTGCACAAACTGGTTATTGTAGTCCTGAGCTGGCAAACCATAAACCTGGAAAAATTGCGCACTCGAGATGGCTTACCTCTGCTAATCGTCTACTCTGAGTTTACGTAAGTACCCTTAATCCATCAGAAAATTTGCAACTGTTTGTCAATTACGTTGTTAAAGTATACGCTCCGATTTGATTCCTAATCAAACAAAAATAATCTTTTAAAGAAGGAGCCAAACATATTTTTCATCTTATTATGTACTCTCGTTTTTACCCGAAAATATGAGATAAGTTGTGGATTCTGTTATCGAATGAAATACTATTTTTGCTCATGCGGAAAATCTACTTGCCAGTATACTGTTTGATAATAGAGACCATATTCGGGAGCTGGCATTGCAAAGAATAATCAAAGCTAGAGAAGCTGAAAGTACCATTAAACACAGAATATTTAAACCACCAAAAATTAACTTCTCTGCTGGAGATTACAGCGAAATTATTATATGGCACGAGTGTAGGGTTACAGTACCGCCGGTTCTTCGGCATATTTCTAATGAGGACCTTTAAATCATGGCAAACGATAACAGCTTGTTGACTTTCCTTGTCACACATAAGCTGTGGAAAGTTGTGATAAACTGGTAACAGATAACAGAGCCCTCTCAAAGTGTAACGAACGCTGCTTCTAGAGATGGCCTTATTAGAACCAGGTTGAAATCACGAGCAGAAATGCCGAATTTTGATCACAAAAATATATTCAAATTTTAAGTTTTAGTCATTTATTATAAGTTTTATTTTCTTGTACATTAATTGCAAGTAAATATAATATATATTAATAAAATAAATTTTTATCTCCTCTTTTTTATAATTTTAAGCATACGGTTTAGGTTTGTAAAAATGTTTTCAAAAGTAGAGCCCTCAAGATGGCACGTTATTCGATTTTTATTACTTTTACCGTAATCTTTGTAAAATTACGCAAATTTTGATACCTCTTGCGAAAGTGTAGCTCAAAAAAACATTTTTCTCACTCAAGGACGGGACAGCCTAATGTATAGTGTACTGTAAAAATTAGTGTCAATTGTTAGTTTATTTTTACCTTGATGCTTATTGCTGAAAAGGTTGTTAACAATGTAGATTGGATAACTGTGTTTTAATAAAATTTCCCTTATTTTATTAATATTGTTTCTTTTGTTACGTTATGGTTACTTTGTATCACTTTTTTGATAAAATTGTTAGCTGTGTTTAGTTTCATTTCCTTGTTGGTAATTTTCCATTCGTCCTGATGCTGTCGCCTTTGTGTACCAATTACTAGTGAACTTCTCATGGCACTTAATTATTTTTATGTCTAAGTAGAAATTTCCAAGTTTTGCTCTCATTGCATCGTAAATTACAGTTTATTATGGTAAGAATTCATTGTCTTCATCATGGTTTCTTCATCATTATTAATGATTACCGCGAAAAGATCATCGATGTATTTAGATATTAACTTCATTTTTACACATTTTGAATTTAATTCGGTTATTACTTGGTGCAAAAAATTGTCGAGTATTATATCTGCAATAGTAGGGGATAAAGAGTAACCCATTGGAGTACCATATGTTTGTCGACTTACAATTTACGATGTTGTCGGGTTGAGTGTTATTCCCTCCTGCACTGCGACCAAGTAGATCTATTGTGCACCCTCTTTCAGATTCTTGTTCTCTCCTGTTTTATTAGTTCATTACAACGTTTAGGAACTTGATGATATCGTTCACTGCAAATGTTTTGTATGCCTCCTCCCTGATTTCATATTCGCCAAAAAGTTTGTGCCTTAGATATGCAAACGCTGGACACTTTGCCAGTATATGCTCCATGGTTTCTGTATAGGATGTAGTTGCACGCATAATGTCCTGTGAGTGCCCCACATAGGAGTCTTAGATTGGATCTGTTCAATATTAGGGCATCTCTGCTCCTTTTTTCGCTTCGATCCAAGAATTTTTTTTGAGTGTTGAAGTAGTAAGTGTCCATTCCAATATTCCACTGATTCGTCTTTAATTCATCTGTCGATTTTCTCGGTTACGTCTTTTCTGAATCCGAATTGAGGGTTTGGACCAATAAATGGTCTTTCCGCTCCTCATCTTGCCTGTACATCGGCCTTCTCATTTCCTTCATTCCCTTTGTGACCTGGTACCCATATAAGCGTCACTTTATTAAGTTCAGCTAGTTTATTTAGTGCTCTATGGCTTTCGAGTACGGATTTATGGTAGTATACCGATTTGTCCAGTGCTTTTAGAATAGTCTGGCTATCTGACATTAGATTTATCTTCGTCCTTGTCAGGTTTCTTTCAAATAGTTTAGCAGTAGCAGTATTTAGTGCGTATAGTTCCGCTGTAAATATTGTGGATTCATTACAAAGGGGGATATGGAGTTTGCACCTTGGTCCGTAAACCCCCGCTCCAACTCCTTCTGTTGTTTTGGATCCGTCAGTGTACCATCTCTGGGCATCTTCATGCAGCCATGTAGGGTTAGATTCCCACGCGAATCTGCTCGGGATATGAACAGTGTAGTTCTTTTTAAGTTCCAAAACAGGATCTATCTGATCACTACATAAAGTCTTATCTTTGATGCTTTTGGCTTTATCAAGGATCTTCAGGTGTCCTATATGATCACCTTCCTTAAATTTGTATAGTCTGTGCAGGTCAATAGCTTGTTTAAAAGCTTCTCCTTGGATCGATAAGTGCAGCGGAGTGAGATTAAGGATAACCTCCAAAGCTGCCGTAGGAGTTGTTCTCATTGCTCTATAATATATACATTGCTTGGTGTTTAAATTTAAATTGTTCCGATTAATAAAATACCAATTTCTTTTATTGTGCTCTTGCGAGCGTGTCAATTCAGACCATTTATTATTTATTATACTTATATCTACTTATGAAATAATACACACACACACACACTCTTAACCTACCTTAGCTAGCGTGAGAATTAATTATACTTGTAACTGTGGGAACTAGCTGACAATGCAGCTTTCACAGGTATTTTGTGTATTGCGTATAAATATGCAAATATTTAAGCGTGTACTATTGCAAACATTAAAACATGCAATATACACTACTTAAATTCACTACACCTTCCCTTTTGATAGAAAAAGTGTGATCAATTTATAATACGTCATGAAGATGCAAATTGATGATACTTTTTTTTTGTCCCTTCCTCACAGTTACAAGTCATCGATTCTAAATTGTATTTGAGGGTGTTGTCCCTCCCCCATTTTATACCGTCCACTCCAGTGTGCAGAAGGTATATATAAGTTTGTCATTCCGTTTGTAATAATTAGAAAAAAAATTTTGGACCCCAAAAAATATATATATTTCTGATCCTTATAACAACCGGAGTTGATATAGCGATGTCCGTCTGTCCGTCTGGCAGCTAGGGTGCTCGCTGGTATAAAAAATGATTCACTAACATCCTGAGAAGTTTGCTATTTAAAATCGTCCAAATCGGTTGATTATGGCCCGAGATTTGAATGAAGAACTAAATAAAGTCTTGAAAAAATATAATTTTCTATGTTGTTCTTGTCACGATCACGCCCTCAATAGGATAGCTAAGGTGATCTTTTTTAGTGAGAATGTTTCTCCAAATTCATGGGAACATTTCTGTTTCAAACATCATTAAAATCGGTGGAACAGGTCCAGGGAAATCTCTGAAAAAGTAAAAAAAAAATGAAAAATATGATGTTTCTATAGTGTTCTTGTTGTTATTCTAAATGTTATATTGTTGTCATAGCTGGACTTGTTGTTTTTGTGGTCGTTGTGGTAATAATATAATAAAAACTAACCCTTTGTACATATTTTGATGTGTAAACATCTATACGCGCAGGGGGGTAAATTTCTATTTCACAATACAATCACAAAAAACAGCGTAACTCATATCGGTGTGAGCTGAAGCAGATAACGCTGTGTGACTTATGATTGTATTGGTGAAAAAATTTTTTCAAGAGAAACTGTTCATGGGCAATTACCAAATGCATTCGAAATTGGAATTGTGGTAGGAGAGACAAACCTAAGTAACTCGTGTTTTTAACACTTTTTTTAATTTTCAAATTAGCTCCATAGACCAAATATTTGATACCATTTTTTATTTTTAAACAACATTTTCTTGAACACAACCTGACCAACTATATGTCAAGTAGTGTAGACATTATTTATTTTACTAGCCTACTGCATTTTGTGGAATTTTTTTTATAAATACTTTATTCCTCAATAAACTATAATTAATTTTTTATTCACAAACCACAATGATTTCCAGAATTGCACCAAAATATTTCTGTATTTTCTTCTGTAAAGAAAACCGCGTCTTTACTTTATTTGGAAATGTTTTTTTCTGTTTTTATTACGTACGAATGACGATGTAATAATAGAATGCAAGTAAAGATAAGTGCAAAAGCAGTGTTAACTGACATGGTTGTCTTTGTTCGTACTTTTTTCAATATAGTTAGTTGGCAACGCCTCAGACCATATAAACAATTATATGTTAACAACTTTCATTAATAAACATTTTTAGTAATTATTACTATTAGGCATTAAATTGATACTTACTAAGCATTAAATTGATATAAATTTGGAATATTTTCCAATAACTAGGATATAATATAAATAAATTTTGTTAGTTGAAATTTTAATTAAATTTAATTATTTAATAATAGCTTTAAGTTCCATTGTACATCACAAATCAATTTAACATATATTAGAACCCGCTCTGTTTGAAGATCACATGACGACATCTTAATATAAAATGCAATATATAATACCGTCTTCCAAGTAAGGAAAAGCGTAGGAAAATCGTATCATAAAAAAATACACTCTAACCTGTTTTTGTGCGAGGGTTAGGGACCGCATTAAAAAAACTCATACAAAAAAATCGTAAAAAAATTTACGAGTAGTTATGAAAAATAGTTTTCGCGACGCAACTAAAAATTATTTGTTTAATACGGTGAATAGGGACCGCATAAAAAGTCTCATTAAGAAAATAACTCAAAACCTTACAAAACAACTAAACATTTTCCAATTGTCTTTCAGAAAACATCAATTGTATTTCAGAAAACATCAATTGTATTTCAGAAATCATCAATATAATTTCAGAAAACATCTTTTGAATTTCAGAAAACATCAATAGAATTTCAGAAAACATCATTCAAGTTTCAGAAAACATCAATAGAATTTCAGAAAACATTAATTGTATTTCAGAAAACATCAATAGAATTTCAGAAAAAAAAATGTTTTTCAGAACACATCAATAAAATTTCAGAAAACATCAATAGAATTTCAGAAACATCAATTGTATTTCAGAAAACATCAATAGAATTTCAGAAAACTTAAATTGTACTTCAGAAAACATCAATTAAATTTCAGAAAACATCAATAGAATTTCAGAAAACATCTATAGAATTTCAGAAAACATCATTTGAATTTCGACAACATTAATAGAATTTCATAAAACATCAATTTACTTCAGAAAACATCAATTGTATTTCAGACAACATCAATTGAATTTCCGAAAACATAAACTGTATTTCAGAAAACATCAATAGAATTTCAGAAAACATCTATAGAATTTCAGAAAGCATCATTTGAATTTCGACAACATGAATAGAATTTCATAAAACATCAATAGAATTTCAGAAAACATAAACAATATTTCAGAAAACGTCAATAGAATTTCAAAAAACTAAATTGTACTTCAGAAAACATCAATTAAATTTCAGAAAACATCTATAGAATTTCAGAAAACATCATTTGAATTTCAGAAAACATCAATAGAATTTCAGAAAACATCAATTGTGTTTCAGAAAACATCAATAGAATTTCAGAAAACATCTATAGAATTTCAGAAAACATAATTTGAATAATAATATTTATTTATTTATTTGTTTAATATATATGAAATAAATTGTAATGTTGTGAATATTTTATTATTATATTACAATAAATGAAATTGAATTTTAAAATGGTTGAGAAAATTAATTATAACTGTTTTTAAAAATAAGTGTTAATTAAAATGCCGAAATTTGGTCCCTGTTTTAGAACAAAACGTTTTAATAACGTAATTCGCTCCCTGATTTTATCTCCACACACTTCCTAATAAAATGGTGCCTTCACTTCATTTTTACCGTTATTCGTTTTTTTCATGTTTGATTAGCATTATTATATGCAGTGATAATTGTATAATTTTTATAGAATAAACTATAAAGTTAAGAATACTGATAGAGGAAATTAATTACAAATATTTTAAAAAACTAATTGTGATATCAAAGCAGAATGGAGGTAGTATTAATTCTATTCAAAATTCAATAAGTTTGCATTATAAATGAAAACATATTTCATAGAGGGCACTACAAGAAAGAAGAGCCAGAAGAGCTGCAAATCAACAAGGACAGCAACAACGGAACGAGGAACAACAACAGCAGCAGCAACTACTACAGCAGGAACAACTACCACAGCAAGAGCAACAGCCACAACAGGAGCAACTACTTCAAATCGACAATACAGAGCAAAACGAACAACAGGCTCAACTACAACAACAGTTGCCATACGAAAATTTCGGGGTAATATTAATTCTATTAACAAGTAAGAAAATTATAGTCGGTCTAGCCCGACTATACGATACCCTATACCATGGTTTAGAGACCCTATCTCTTCGGTCCAACTAATTGGCTATAGAAAATAAGCATAAACCAAAATTGAGTGCCATTTTTATTCATTTTTTTCGCTGCAGATATGAAAAAGTTCATATTGGATACTATTTTTATATGGGGACTAGGTCGAAAAATGGACCGATCCTGACCATATTTGGTAAAGTCACTTATACTTTGAAAAAATATATACAAACCAAATTTGAGAAAAATCTGTGCAATATTTATACCCTATACCACTATGTGGTTTGGGTATAATGACTTTGTGCTGCTGTTTGTAACACCCAAAAATATATGACCTAGACCCATCTCTAATTATACCGATCGAATCAGAATCATTTTTTGAGTCGTTTTATCAATGTCCGTCCGACCGTCCGTCCGTCTGTGTGTCCATGTAAAGTTTGTAATCAAACTGCAGGTCGCAAATATGAATATATTTTGATGAAATTTGGTATATAAGCTTTTACCGGCGATAGAATGAACGCTATTGAAATTGGTGAGAATCGGTCCATGTTCAGACCTAGCCCCCATACATATGACCCCTATGAAATCAACATAAATTGCCATAAGATCCAAATTATCATATAGATCATGCTCAAATTGGGTTTGTGTGTGTTTATTACATCCGTTTATCAAAAACAAAACCCATATGTCAATTCTTTGTCATAGCCCCCATATAAAGCTGCTTCCCGATTTTCACTTAAATCCATCAAAAAGCAAAAATATTGTACAGCTTTTTCTCAAATTTGGTTTGTGTGTGTTCCTTCAGAACACAAATGGCTTTACAAAATATGGTCTGGATCGGTCCATTTTTCGATATAGTCCCCATACAAATGACCCCCATGAAATTGACATAAATTGCCATAAGATCCGAATTATCATATAGATCTCAGTCAAATTGGGTTTGTATGTGTTTATTATATCCATTAACGAGTAGTCCAAAAATAATCCCCATAGGACAATTCGTAGTCATAGGCCCCATATAGAGCTGCTTCCCGATATTCACTTAAATTCATCAAAAAGCAAAAATATTGCACAGCTTTTTCTCAAATTTGGTTTGTGTATGTTTTTTCAAAACATAAATGACTTTACCAAATATGGTCAGTATCGGTCCATATTTCGACCTAGTCCCCATATAAAAATAACATCCGATATGTACTTTTTCATATCTGCAGCCAAAAAAATTAATGCGAGTGCCACTCAAATTTGGTTTGTGCTTTTTTTCTATATTGAATTAGTTGGACCGAAGAGATAGGGTCTCTAAACCATGGTTTAGGTTATCGTATAGTCGGGCTAGAGCGACTGTAATTTCTTACTTGTTTTGTTATACCCTATACTACTATGTGGTTTGGGTATAATGACTTTGGGCTGCTGTTTGTAACACCCAAAAATATATGACCTAGACCCATCTTTAATTATACCGCTCGAATCAGAATCATTTTTTGAGTCGTTTTTGCAATGTCCGTCCGTCTGTGTGTCCATGTAAAGCTTGTAATCAAACTGCAGGTCGCATATATGAATATATTTTGATGAAATTTGGTATATAAGCTTTTATCGGCCATGGGATGAAAGCTGTTGAAACTGGTGATAATCGGTGCATGTTCAGACCTAGCCCCCATACAAATGACCCCTATGAAATCGACATAAATTGCCATAAGATCCAAATTATCATACAGATCACGACCAAATTTGGTTTGTGTTTGTTAATTACATCCGTTTATGATTTGCCCAAAAATAAACCTAATATGTCAATTCTTTGTCATAGCCCCCATATAAAGCTGCTTCCCGATTTTCACTTAAATCCATCAAAAAGCAAAAATATTGCGCAGATTTTTCTCAAATTTGGTTTGTATATGTTTTTTCAAAACATAAATGACTTTGCCAAATATGGTCAGGATCGGCCCATTTTTCGACCTAGTCCCCATATTAAAATAACATCCGATATGTACTTTTTCATATCTGCAGCCAAAAAAATTAATGGCAATGCCACTCAAATTTGGTTTGTGCTTATTTTCTATATCGAATTAGTTGGACCGAAGAGATAGGGTCTCTAAACCATGGTATAGGGTATTGTAGTGAAAATACCAAATGAATGAGTAATAGTTGAACGACTTACTTGAAGTGCAAGATGATATTAACATACCTTAATTTGGCACACATTAAAATACCTATTGAATGAGTAATAGTTGAACGACTTACTTGAAGTGCAAGATGATATTAACATACCTTAATTTGGCACACATTAAGTTCAACTACTTCATAACACCGCTTGGTCAAGTTACTCATAGTTATTTAAAAGTAACTGGGTATTTTTTGGTCCATATTTCGACCTAGTCCCCATATTAAAATAACATCCGGTATGTACTTTTTCATATCTGCAGCCAAAAAAATTAATGGCAATGCCACTCAAATTTGGTTTGTGCTTATTTTCTATATCGAATTAGTTGGACCGAAGAGATAGGGTCTCTAAACCATGGTATAGGGTATTGTAGTGAAAATACCAAATGAATGAGTAATAGTTGAACGACTTACTTGAAGTGCAAGATGATATTAACATACCTTAATTTGGCACACATTAAAATACATTTTGAATGAGTAATAGTTGAACGACTTACTTGAAGTGCAAGATGATATTTACATACCTTAATTTGGCACACATTAAGTTCAACTACTTCATAACACCGCTTGGTCAAGTTACTCATAGTTATTTAAAAGTAATTGGGTATTTTCTCTTACCCTTCTTTTGCTTAGTTGTAAGAATTATTATTGTGACGAATAAATATAATTATTGATTTAAGATTATAATAAACAGTTGGTTATGAACTACCTACACAATCAGAACGACGTGTTTCATTATTTTAATGTTCGGTAAACTCGCCGAACATAACATGGCGACCGTGACAAATGATTAAAAATTTAAATAACAACAGTGTTAAAATGTTAAAACAAAAAAAAAAAAAAGAAATACTAAAATTTAAACAATAAAATCTATACTACAAAGGCTCCGAAATCGGGAGATAGGTTAATCAAAACTGTGAAGATAAATGTGCTGCTTCGATTTAGTGAATTAAAAAAAAAATTGTGCTGATAGACAAGAACAACTGACAAAAACAGCAATATATATACAATATAAACCAAAATTAAAACAAACAATAAAAGAGTTAAAAAAAAAATTACTTGGTGGAAAAAAGTGTTGGCCACCGTTCCACTTCTTATCACTGGATATGAGGTAGGAAAATCAAGTGAAGAATATGAACACAAAGAACTAATAGAAACCTTAAGCAAAAACGTGCAAAATAATGAACCAATTCCTAATAAAACAAAAAACGAAATGAACTATGTTGAAATTTTATCAGTAATAACACTAGTCATAATGGCTGTTATCTACATAACAAAAATTATCTGCAAAGCATTGGAAAGCAGAAATAACAACAACGTACGTCCGCAACAAATATAAACATCATCTTAATCAGCGACAAACATCATCTTAATCAGCGACATCAATTCAATCAGCAAAATCAACAACCGAGGATGCAAACCTAGAAAGAAAATGTAAGCCTAGTTTTATATATTTAACTTTAAAAATATGTTATTTTATTATTATTTTTTCTTAATATGCAATGGGAAGATATACTTAATAATTTGGAACCTTTGAAAACTAGATTTAAGCAGTCCTATAAATGTATTAATCAGAACAGACCAATAAAAACTGAAACACTTGAAAAACACATCCAATTTTTAATTGAAACCTTTAATGCTATTAGGGCTACGTTGCATGGACAATATGGTAGGTACAGTAAACCACACAAAGACGAGGCCCATGAAATCTTTCACACGTTTAGGGATCAGATAATAAAGACATTCCATAAACACAATATTAATATTAAAGTCCCAGCAACATTAACATGTGAAATAAATAGGGATATCGCAGATACTGATGAAAACGATAAAGAAAACTTACAAACCGAAATAGAAGAAGAACTAAAAACAATCATCATGCCACGAACGGAGGATGATGTAATGGATAAAACCACAAAAATTGTCCCCGTATTTGATGGCAATGTGAATGAGCTCCAAAGCTTCCTTGATGCATTGACGCTGATCGATAGAATAAAGGAAACGCATGAAGTAGTAGCAACAGAAGTGATAAAAACCAAATTAAAGGGGCATGCGAGAAATACCATTACAAATGAAAATACCATCCAAGCTATTAAAACCAAACTACAATCTTTCATACAGGGAGAATCATCGGAATTGCTGTGTTCCAAGCTCATGAATATAAAACAGCAAACGAAATCGGCCACTGCATATGCAGAAGAGATTCAGGAAATTTAAAAAAAACTAGGGGGTGCCTATTTACGGGAAGGTTACCCGCACGATATTGCTGACAAATTAATAAGACAAAATGCAGCAAAAGCAATCTCTCGAAATGCAGCAAGTGATGAGGTAAAACTTATCATTAAAACAGGAAATTGCACGTCCCTCAATGAAGTTGTATCCAAATTTATAGAAGCCAGCACTGAGGTTTCCATTCCGAATTCTTCGGTGTTCTATTTTAAGCGCCATGGCTCTACTAATCCTAACTACAGGCATAACGGATTCAATAACCGTGGACGCGGCCAAGACTGGCGTCGGAATAATAATAATAATTCTAGAAATTATAATAATTCCAGAAATTATAATGCTAATAACCTTTACAACGGGCAACGCGGAACCCAAAGCAACAACCATAGGAGTCAATACAATCGTCAACAAAGCTGAGGCAGAGTGAGAATAACACAGGAGGTCTCGGAAAACGATACTTCCCCCCAAAATATGGGGGGTTATCATCAAAACTAAATGAGCATAAAATATTCCACTTAAATCTCAGTTTAAGTAGCTTTATTGAAATTCGAATATCAACTAGCAATAACTTAAGTACGTTCCTGGTAGATACAGGAGCAGACGTCTCACTAATTAAAATTAGTACCCTGAACTCATTGAAATTCAACACGCAAAATATTATCAAAATAACTGGAATCGGAAAAGGAATTATTAAATCCTTAGGTACGATCGAAATTGATTTAAAAGTGGAAAACTTCTTGATTCCTCATAGATTCCATGTAATTTCAGATACGTTCCCAATACCATTTCAAGGTATATTGGGCTTAGATTTTTCAAAACATATAATGCTTCTATTCAATATGGACAAGATGCAAACTCAAATTTACTAGCGTTAAGACCATTCAATTTGAATTATCCCATAAATATTCCAATACTAGAAAATCTGGGTGAAGGTACAATAACACTACCAGCTCGGTCTGAAGTTTTTAGAGCTATTACAAATGGCAACGAAGTCTCTGATTTTGTAGTTCCAAGTCAGACAATAGGAGATGGATTATATGTAGCTGGTTGCATAGTATCAAGGGAATTTCCATATGTGAGGATTGTAAACACAAATTCTGAAAACAAATTTTTAAACAGAATACCAGTAAAATATGAAAAACTGTCTGAATATGAAATCCTTAATAATAACCCCAATGTTGATGGTGAAAGAAACCGCAAAATTTTGGAAAAATTAACAAAAAATTTTCCTGAAATTGTAAAATCTGAATTGAAAGAATTATGTACAAAATATATAGATATTTTTGCCATAGAGAGTGATAAAATAAGTACTTACAATTTTTATACTCAAAAATTTCGAGTCTCTGATCATAATCCGGTATACATTAAAAATTATCGTACGCCACACTCACAAAAGGATGAAATAGCAAGCCAAGTTGAAAAACTACAGCAAGATGAAATAGTGGAACCATCGGCATCTAATTATAATAGTCCCATTATGCTTGCACCAAAGAAATATTTGCCAAATAACCCCGACAAACGTTGGCGTCTAGTAGTTGATTACCGACAAATAAATAAAAAGTTAATAGCGGACAAATTTCCGTTGCCCAGAATTGAAGAAATTTTGGACCAACTGGGAAGAGCAAAAATTTTCTGCTGTTTAGATTTAACATCTGGATTTCATCAAATCGGATTGGATGAAAAACCAAGAGACATTACTTCTTTCTCAACAGAAAATGGTTCGTTTCGTTTCACCCGTCCACCATATGGTTTGAAAGTAGCTCCGAATTCATTTCAAAGAATGATGAACCTAGCCTTTTCAGGTTTAGCACCTTCATATGGATGATGTTATTGTCACAGGTTGTTCAATAAAGCACATGCTTAAAAATTTAGAAAGTGTTTTCCAAAGATGCAGGGATTGTAATTTAAAATTACATCCAGACAAATGTAGTTTTTTCAGATCCGAAGTTACTTATTTGGGTCATAAATATACTGATAAGGGTATTTTACCAGACAATAGCAAATACGAAACAATTAGAAACTACACAAAACCTACAAATAGCGATGAAGTTCGTAGATTTGTAGCCTTCTGTAATTATTACAGACGCTTCATACCACATTTTGCATTCTATTCTGTCCATCTAACTAAACTTACCAGAAAGAAAGAACCTTTTGTTTGGACTGCTGACTGTGAACAAGCCTTTCAGCACCTCAAGACAGCACTATTGTCACCGAAAATTCTTCAATACCCGGATTTTGACAAAACCTTTTGCATAACAACTGATGGAAGCAAAATAGCTTTTGGTGCAATACTATCGCAGGCTAAAGATGGTATGCAACTTCCAATAGCATATGCGTCACGTGCATTCACAAAAGGTGAATCGGACAAAGCACCAATAGAACAAGAATTGATAGCAGTCCAATGGGCTATCAATCATTTTAGGCCCTATGTGTATCGGAAACAATTTTTAGTACGTAGCGATCACAAACCACTTACATGTTTGTATTCTTTAAAAAACCCTTCCAGCAGATTAACGAGAATTCGTCTAGAACTAGAAGAGTATGGTTTTGTCATAGAACACATTAGAGGAAAGGATAATTCGGGAGCGGACGCGCTGTCTCGAATTGCCTTTAATGATATTAAATCATTGTCTTCGATCAACAATGCTTTCCTGGTAACTACACGTGCACAAGCAAGAAACAAACCTGAAGAAAAAATTAAGAAATATAGTAAAGTAATTAATGAAAAGCCTAAAGTTTTCGAAACTATTGGCTTCGATTGTGTAAAAAAGTGGGCCAAACTTAAGGTAATTATGGATATGAATATACCCACACTCTATTTTAAACGAGGTAAACAAGTGCTAGCACCAAAAATTAATATACAAAACACTTTTGCTAATGGAAATATGGATCTGGATCAATTTTTTCCAATTCTTGAAAAAGAGGCAATAAGTAGAAATCTGGATAAAATACAATTGAATTTAAATGATAATATATTTAACCTCGTATCAATTGAAAAATTTAAACAAAAAGCCAATCAACATGTAAAGAAAATACAAATAGCGCTCACACCCAAAATATGCATAATAACTAATAAGGATGAACAAAAATATTTATTACAAAAATTCCACGATAACCCTCTTTTTGGAGGACACCCTGGAACAACTAGGCTACTTAGGAAGCTTAGACAATTTTATTATTGGAAAAATATCACTAAGGATGTAAACCAATACGTAAAGAAATGTGTTCAGTGTCAAACCAATAAGATCACAAAACATATAAAAACAAATATGATTATCACCCCTACACCACAAAAACCCTTTCAAACTATAATAATAGATACGGTAGGACCCCTTCCTATAACAGAAAATGGAAACCAATATATTGTAACTATTATATGTGACCTTACAAAATATCTAGTGGCAATACCGATAATTGACAAAAATGCCAAAACGATAGCTAAAGCACTAGTAGAACACTTCATATTAATTTATGGACCCATGAATAAAATACTCAGTGGCATGGGTACTGAGTATAACAATCAAGTTCTTGTAGAACTTCTTACACTTTTGAAAATAGATAAAGCAACATCAGCACCTTACCATCAAACGGTAGGAACAGTTGAAAGATCACATCGCACATTTAATGAGTACATACGCTCATACATTCATACATTCATACATCCAGAAACGATTGGGATGAATGGTTAAAATATTTTACGTATGCTTTTAACACAACACCCTCAACAGTGCATGGATACTGCCCATTTGAATTAATTTTTCCAAACGTACCGAATCATAGTCCACTAATGCAAACTGATAAAATAGATCCTATATACAATTTCGATAATTATACAAAAGACGTAAAATTCCGTTTATAAATAGCATTAAATAGGGCACAACATTTAATCAATGAAACAAAACACAACCAAAAATATTCACATGATCAAAACATCAACAATACAGACATTACACTAGGTCAAGAAATATTCATTAGAAATCATACAGCACACAAACTAGAACAAATGTACAAGGGGCCATTTAAAGTAATTGATATTGATGATAAAAACAATGTATTTGTACAAATTAAAGGAAGAAAGCAAAAAATTAATAAACAAAATATAAAAAATTTTTCGTAATAAATAATTTTGATAATTTTATATAAAAATATAGAATTAAGAAATTAATTTTACCTAATATTAATTAAACTACCCAAACTTGAAGTAATAACGAATACTAAACTTAGTTATATATATATATATATATAAAATAAGTATAATTTTATGAAAAAATTATATAAAAAGTACAATAAATTATAAAAGAAAGCTCTCATAGACATCACTTGATCACTGATCTCTATAAGACCTTTCTCCTTCAAAAGGGGAGGTGTAGTGAAAATACCAAATGAATGAGTAATAGTTGAACGACTTACTTGAAGTGCACGATGATATTAACATACCTTAATTTGGCACACATTAAAATACATTTTGAATGAGTAATAGTTGAACGACTTACTTGAAGTGCAAGATGATATTAACATACCTTAATTTGGCACACATTAAGTTCAACTACTTCATAACACCGCTTGGTCAAGTTACTCATAGTTATTTAAAAGTAATTGGGTATTTTCTCTTACCCTTCTTTTGCTTAGTTGTAAGAATTATTATTGTGACGAATAAATATAATTATTGATTTAAAATTATAAAAAACAGTTGGTTATGAACTACCTACACAATCAGAACGACGTGTTTCATTATTTTAATGTTCGGTAAACTCGCCGAACATAACAGTATCGTATAGTCGGACTAGACCGACTATAATTTCTCACTTGTTTTTTGGTAGATTTAAGTGAAGATCGGGAAGCAGCTCTATATCGGACCTATGACTAAGAATTGTCCTATAGGGATTATTTTTGAACTATTGATTAATGGATGTAATAAACGCACACATACAAACCCAATTTTCGTAGGGGTCATTTGTATAGGGACTAGGTCTGAACATAAACCGATTCTCACCAGTTTCAATAGCGCTCATCCTATGTCCGATAAAAACTTATATACCAAATTTCATAAAAATATATTCATATTTGCGACCTGTAGTTAGATTGCAAGGTTTACATGGACACACAGACGGACGGACGGACAGACGGACGAACATTGCTATTTCGACTCAAAAAGTAATTGTGAGTCGATCGGTATAATTAAAGATGGGTCTAGGACGAATATTTTTGGTTGTTACAAACAGCAGCACAAAGTCATTATACCCAAACCACATAGTGGTATAGGGTATAAAAATTCAATAAGATTGCATTAAAAATGAAAACATATATCATAGAGGTCACTACAAGAAAGAAGAGCTGCATATCAACGGGCCTATCGAGCTAGATTGCGGATGCGCATAGGTACACTGCGTGCACAACAACAAGGACAGCAACAACGGAACGAAGAACAACAACAACAAGAGCAACTACCACAACAGGAGCAACTACTACAGCAGGAACAACTGCTACAACAGGAGCAACTACTTCAAATCGACAAAACACAGCAAAACGAACAACAGGATCAACGACAACAACAGTTGCCATACGAAAATTTCGCAGATCATTATTTTGCTCATCAAAAATTTAAACTTAATTTTATTGAAAATATATTCGGATATACGTGCGCTGTGTGTGACAGATTGTGGTTTAAAAATGATATGAAATCCATTCCTCCTATGTGTCAAAGCCTTATAAATGAGCATTTTCACAACTTTGACTTTTCAGTTGCGCGCGTTTGCGGTACGTGCCACACTTCCTTACGGACAAATAAAATTCCTGCTTTATCAACGTCAAACGGCTTTAAATACCATACTCGTCCAGTGTACTTGCCTTCTTTAGACATAGTGACTGAGCGCTTGATCTCCCCAAGATTGCCGTTTATGGCAATCAGGCGATTGCGTCATGGACTAGGTCAGTACGGAATATATGGACAAGTAATAAATGTACCAGTTAATGTTAATAATATGGTCAGGGCTTTACCACGGGATGTCGATGATGATTTCGCAATTAACGTGCACATTAAAAGGGAACAGATCCACAAGTCCAGATATATTATGGGAATGGTAAGGAAAAGCGTGGTCAAACTTTGGCTGCAATACCTAATTAATACACCTATGTTTCGGTTCTACAATATAACTATAGATAATTCGTTTCTCAACAACGATAACACTAATTTGTCAACAACATCAAACATTGATCAAGACGTAATTAGTGAAGTTATTTCAATAGACGATTCTTTACATGCACAACAACAAACTTTGCTTTGGAACGAAGACAAATACCTATGTTTAGCACCGGCTGAGAACAACACTCCAATATCTATTATCTTTGATGAGCATTGTGAAGAATTATCATTTCCATCTATATATCTTCAGGAATTTTAAGGATGGGCTTAATGTCACTCCTTTTATGATAGCCACGAGTGAACTCCGTAGAACAGATAGACGTGGAGTAACTCCATCCCATTTACTCTACGTGGCCATGAAGATAATGCGTCTTCGTATTAGTAATTCAATCACAATAGCTTTCAAATATATTGGATTAAATACAAATGTAACCCGGGCTGACATAGAAAATCCTAACTTTCTACATGGTTGTATAGACAAGAATCGCGCATTTTTCAGGTCTATTCCCAATTCTGTTTACTACTGGGCACAATGAAAGCGTGACTTGTTTGCCATGATAAGGCAGCTTGGTAAGCCAACCTTCTTCCTCACATTGAGTGCAAACGAAATTGGTTGGCCCAACCTCATGTCTTTGCTGTACAAACTAAAAAATAATGGCGCTGATATTGATATGATTACACTTCAAAATATGCATTACAACTATAAGGCCACATTAGTCAATGAAGATCCCGTTACATGTGCCATTTATTTCAACAAATTGGTCAATACTATAATGGAAATTTTGCAATCATCACGATTAAGCCCTTTTGGCAACCATTATGTTAAACATTTCTTCAAGGTAATAATTCAATATACAGTTATAAAATCACTACTATTTCTATTTCTTTCATTGTAGCGCATAGAGTTTCAGCATAGAGGAAGCCCTCATGCGCATATACTTTTGTGGCTAAATGATGCACCAACCAATGGCATAGGTGAAAATTCGTCAGGTGCTGTGAATTTAATTGATAAATTAGTATCCGTTAAGTCTACAAATGCTTCTGGGCTCATAAAGCTGCAACAACACAAGCATACTTTTACTTGTAATAAATCAAATAATCGCAGATCGACTGCCCAAAATTGCAGATTTGGAGCACCTTTTATGCCCAGTAAATCGACAGTCATTCTCACACCAATGCCCACAACAGATTCTACAAGAAGCGGCTTAAGAACTATATATATGCGCATGTGGAAATCACTCGAAGAAAACAATTACGAAAATATTGATGCGTTCCTAGAAGCTCACAATATCTCATCCTATGATATTTATTTGAAGATACTTACATCTGGAATCAGTAGACCTATGGTTTTCCTAAAACGAGAAACATGTGAAAAATGGGTTAAACTTTTTAATTCTTTTATATTAAATTTACTGCGTTCAAACATAGACTTGCAATTCATCACAGAGGAATATTCTTGTGCAGCTTATGTTGTTGAATACGTGAATAAAACTAGCAGGGGAATAAGCGATCTGCAACAAAATATTCGTAAAACAATGGACGAACATCCAGAGTTCGACATAATTGAATTAACAAGACAGCTTGGCATTAGTATGTTAAATTGCGTGGAGCTCACAAGCCAAGAAACTGCTTGGTACTTATTGCGTCAGCCCATGTCACACAGCTCAGTTCAAATTATTTATATCCCAACTTCATGGCCGACAGAACGTGAACGAGTTAGGAAGACAAACGCTGAATTTGAAAGAGGAGAGATAGATGGCGCTTCATGTGATATTTGGAAGGAAAATTTGTTCGATAAGTATCAAAAACGTCCAGTCGAGTTAGAGGATGTTACCTTGGCTCAATTTTGCGCTCACTATACGTTTAATAAGGGAGAATGGAAAAAACGCGGACATCCTCGTATCTTACGTTATCGCAATTATGATGTACAAGGTGAAAATAATAATTATGAAAGAGAAATGGTTACATTGTACTTGCCTTTTCGTGATGAAGAAAATGATGTTCTCGCAGAGAACAAATATATTCAATTGTATGAGAGCAATGACGCATTAAAAATGCAACGTCGACATGAATTTGAATCGTCATTGGACATCGCGAAAACACTGGAAATATGTAGAAACCTATGTATTGAGAACGATCCTGATAACCAAACTGTAGAAGAATTAAATTCCATTGCTGCACGGGCTCTACAGACGGATGCTTTCTATATGTTTTTACGTGATCCTAATGCGGATATCAATGCAGATATTCGCTCTGCCATATTGAGCCGTTTGGGAGCTATAGTAAGAAAAAGAGACAATATCATGCCAAAAGAACGTTTCATTTCATTAATGAGACAAACTAATATACAACAAAGAGCACTAGTGTTACATGTCATCGATCATATTATTGATTCAAATTGCGAAAAAGAACCAATACAAATATTTTTAACTGGACCTGCTGGTTCTGGTAAAACGTTCGTTATACATCTATTAAAAGAAATTTACAATCGTTTTACGAATGTTGAAATGGCGTCCAACTCATTTTTGACCTGTGCATCAACTGGTAAAGCTGCTATAGACGGAACCACTATTCATACTGCTTTTAAAATAGCTATAGCAAGAGAATCGGGGCTTTGATTCGAAGTTTTACAGCAATTCCGTAGCCTATTGAAATTTATCAATGCTGTCATTATTGATGAAATAAGCATGGTTTCGGCAGAACTTAACGAAAAAGTTGATTCACGGTTACGACAAATTACTGGTAATGATACTGCTTACGGCGGTAGGGATATGTATCTAATTGGAGATCTCCGCCAATTACCACCTGTGCGTAAACCCGATAAAGTTTAGCAGGCCCAACTGTATGGAGAAGTTTAAAATTTTATGAACTCACAGAGGTAATGCGGCAGTCTAATACAGAGTTCTCTAATCTTCTAACAAAAGTCGGCAACGGCGAACATCTTAACGAAGCGCAGCAAAACTTAATTGAGTCTTGATTTTTTACAAAGGAGATAGCTGACGAATTGTGCGTAAGTGGAATAAGATTTTTCTTTAAAAATGAGGATGTTGTACAATATAATCAGTCTATATTAAGTATGGCGCCTAACAAAATAATATCAGTTGCAACTGATTCGTTTTCCGGGTACCATAACGCAGAACAGTTGGCATTTTGTCGTCAAAAGTTACATAGAATGCCTATTTTAGAAACTGGTGGTTTGCCATATGAGCTTACCCTCGTAATCAACAAACCATACATCATCACCGCCAATATATATGTCTCCGGTGGTCTTGTTAATGGTGCAATTGGCTTATTATCATTCATTGAATATACAAATCAAACGGGTAACAATATTTTGGACGAGGATGAATTGCAGCATGATATTGGCACAATAATACGACTTTGGATAAAGTTTCCAGGCTCTAACAGAATTGGAGCAAAAATTAAAAGAAAAAGTGCACATCATGCAGCCATGTTAAACATTGATCCTGTTTTAGTTCCTATCAGTTGCAGAAACTGCATAACACATTTAAATAATAACAGAACCATTTCTGTAAAGCGCACTCATTTCCCGCTTATCCCTGCTTGTGGAATGACCATTCATAAGTCTCAAGGAGTAACTTTTGATGAATTGGTATACCATTATGACAAAAAACATGACCAACAGCTGGTTTACGTAGCTTTGTCGCGAGTCACTTTTTTTAGTGGCTCCACAAAATGAACAAGTTTTCCATCATGGTAGTAGACCCACAAAAATTTTGGAATCTCTGAGGCAGGAATTTGCGAGGCTTTCAACTACGAAATTGGAAACAATACAAGATGCGGCTTTAAAATTCCTGCAATCGCCCAACGTAACAACATTAATGACTTTCAATTGTCAAAGTCTTCCAACACATAGTGCTGACCTTCAAGATGAAGTAACAAAACGTTGTGACATACTATTACTAAGTGAAACTTGGCTTGGAGAAGACACCACAATTACCATTCCACTGTTTCAGTTCTGCAGTCAGTATAAAAGGTTAGGACAACGATCTGGAGGAGTTGCGATATACAAAAGTTGTCACAACAATGAAAATGCACCTAAATACCAGCTTCATCCCTTAAGATTGCAAACAACACTTTCATGCGGAAATGATACAATTGGGGATATATGTTGCAGTGAATTCCAGTTAAAATCCAGCTTGAAAGTGCATTGCATTGCCATTTATATTTCACCTGGTCAAACAGTACAAAATATTATTTCATATCTTGATTACATACTGTTGCCTTACACTGAAGCTGGTGCACGTGAATTAGGTAACAATCTCCATCTCATGCCAATTATTATGGGTGAAGATTTTAATACAAATTTTGCAAACCTACAGTCGCAAGCTCTTTCAAAAATTTTTTTTTTATGTATGAGCAATTCCCCAGATAACCCCACAACTAATAATTCCACTACTATAGATGCAGTTTTCCATAGATTTTTAAATACAGTTGAGTCAAAAATGTATATATCTTATTTATACCCTCCACTCCAGTGTGCAGAGGGTATATATAAGTTTGTCATTCCGTTTGTAATAATTAGAAAAAAAATTTGGACCCCATAAAATATATATATTTGTGATCCTTATAACAACCGGAGTTGATATAGCGATGTCCGTCTGTCCGTCTGTGGAAATCACGATGACGGCATCAATCGGGCAGCTAGGGTGCTCGTTGATATAAAAAATGATTCATTAACATCCTGAAAAGTTTGGTATTTAAAATCGTCCAAATCGGCCGATTAGGGCCCGAGATTTGAATGAAGAACTAAAAAAAGTCTTGAAAAAATATAATTTTCTATGTTGTTCTTGTCACGATCACGCCCTCCATAGTGCAGCTACAGTGATGATTTTAATGAGAATGATTCACCAAATTCATAGGAAGATTTCTATTTCAAAAATCATTAAAATCGGTGGAACAGGTCCAGGGAAATCTCTGAAAAAGTAAAAAAAAAATGAAAAATATGATGTTTCTATATTGTTCTTGTTGTTATTCTAAATGTTGTGTTGTTGTCATAGCTGGACTTGTTGTTTTTGTGGTCGTTGTGGTAATAGTATAATAAAAACTAACAATTTGTAAATTTTTTTTTAACTCTGGTAGAAAAATTTAAAAGTTTCCATTGTTTTGGCATCACTAAAAAAATTTCTCAAATCATTTCTGTTATTACCACGAGCCTGCCTGCAAACTTTCAGATCGAATGGGTTACGGGAAAGGGGTTAAAATCGATCCAAAATTTTTTCGACAAGCAGACACTACGAGTTAAAATAAATAAATCGGTATATTATTTTATTTACATAATTTTCTGCAATATTTTGTTGTGGGGAAAATACAAGTTAACACATCGCATATTCCCAATACCTTTTTTAAAACAACATTCTGTCGTCGACTCAGCAAATACCACGGACAGCGCGTGTTGCTGTTAACACCCCGCGCACTACCATTCTGTCTACGACATATCACGATGGCACGAGTGTAACATGACGCCTGCATTCTTTTGTATTGGGAAATCATGGGAACAAAACGAAGTTATTGTTCTCATTAATTTAAGCTAGGCTAAGCAAATATTTGCACACGCAAATTATTGGGCAATCACAGTATGTTGTGGTTCCCATTAGATTAAGCTAGGGTAACCAAAATTGTAACTTTATTTTTAATTATATTAACTTGCAAAGGCAGGTTGACAGGCAGTTCAATTCTAGACAGCGTACAGAACAGAGAAATAAAATTAAAAACAAAAGTGCGGTGTTTCAATTAAAAATGTGAGTTGGGCCCCATGGGTGGCCCAACTGAAGTAATTTTTTTTACGTGCGCGCAAGGACGCGCTTAACTGGCGCCCGAGCAGGGACCGGCAAGTCGGGAGACAAAAAGGATGTGCCGGATCCTTAAGTGCTTGGCTCATGACTTGAAAAAAAATTTTTTGAATAAAATGTTAAGAATAAAAGTTCAAAAATAAAAAGTGTCCTTTTAGAATAAAAAAAAAATTTTTTTTTTTTGAATGTTAAGAATGAAAATGTGAAAAATTAAAAAGGAAAAAATTAAAGTGTCCTTTCATGCCAAAATAATAAAAATAAAAACTAAAATAATTTAAAAAAAATTTTTTTTTAAAGGTTTCCTTTGAAATTTTTTCTAAGAAATTAAGAAAAAATTAGTTGATTGAAAAAGCATTAAACCAAATGAAAAGAAAGGGAAAAATATTTTGTTTAAGATAATATAAAAGTGAAATTTTCTTCTGAAATTTTTTTTTTTGAGAAATTAAGAATTTGAAAAAATTAGTTAATTATTTGGAAAATTGAGAAAGCATTAAACCAAATAAAAAAGAAAATGAAAAATATTTTGTTTGAGATAATTTAAGTTGGAAAAATACGAAATCGAATTGTTATTTGCAATGGAAAATTGCTACAAAAAGTGAATTTATGGAAATTTTAAAATTATCCCGTTATAAGATAAAGTATCCTTCGGCTTTCCCCTCGGAGATGGGTAAGTGTACATTCTTGCTATATAATAATAAAAAAGTGACCAATATGGGACTTGAATAAGTCCCAGCGTGCTGCGATCCTGAACTCCAGGCCCTCCAGTGCGTAAAAAATTTTTATGTCACTACGATAATAAAAATTAAAACTAATTCCTTATGAAAAACGCGAAACTTTGCTTCAGAACGCTCCTTCGCCAAACGGCGATATTACAAAAGGGTAAAGGGGGCCCGAATTATGAACTCACAAGTTGTAGTAAACTTAAGAACCTACACTACTCAGTGGGTACGAATGCTTCCTTTTCGCCTGGTAATTATGAGCTTAAGCTGGAAAGTTCGCAGGGTGAGACAAATCGTGCCTCAGTACGTCAGTATTCACTGCTCGAAACCGGACCACACGATCCTGCATCTAAAAGGATATAAATTAATAAAACCAATGAATTAATAATGAGCGCAATTGCATGGGCAAGTGTATGTACACAGGGAAACGTAAGGATGACCTTTGTATGTGTATTTATTTAATCTACATTTTAGAGAAAAAGGAAGAAAATATTTTTTAAATATATTTTTGTAAGGTATATGTTCAATAAAAAATTTTTTTTGTCGAAAAATAAGAAATTGTGAAAATAGAAATGCATTTTTTTAAATAAAAATTATAGAAAAATACGAAATTGTGAAATTGGAAAGGCATTTTTATCCTAAATCAAATAAAAAATTGTCAGAGAAAATTCTGACAAAACAGAAAAATCATTTTTTATAACGCAATTAGAATGGAAAAATTGTTAGCGAAAACAAAAATAAATAAGAAATTGTGTTGTGAAAAACAGGAAGGAAAAATCATGAGCCAAGACACTAATAAAGACTTTAAAAATAAGTCGTAACATAAAAATAATGAAAATGAATAAAAATCTAAATTTTTTCTGTTTTAGATTCATTTACCCACCAATATCACATGCACTTCGCGAATTAGTACGTAAATTTAAAATTACTAAAAATAATATTGAAAACAAAAACGTTGCCTAGAATTGAATTAGAGCTTCAAGGGTAAGTGCAAGGAATTCTTTCTATTATTTCTTTTTCTGTGACACGGTATATTGTGAAACAGTGTGTAACCCTTTGATAAAATAAAGGAAGAAAATATATGTAAAAAACTGGTTTCTAGGCTTGGTTAGATTTGTTACTCCCGCTAGACTATTAATTCTAAACTGACAGACATAGAGGACCTTTTACTCATAATCCCTTTTTGGATCCCCATTTTTTCGGTTTGATACTAAGGGAGTATTTGTGCGAAATGTATGGTCGGGAGCTCGAGGAAGAATTAGAGACAATAGTAAATCTGTATACTGTAGAAGAAGAAGACAGGGAAAGGTTGCGAAAAATGATAACTCTAATAACTAGGATAAAACGCCTCGCGCGGAAAAAATACTTACGGAATAAAAAGAAGCGGGGACCAATTAGGATATAGTAAGGAGAAACATGAAAGAGATAATATTTTATTTATTATTTTGCGGTATGGGGCTAATTATAGGGAGAATTATAAAATCATTAATAAATAATAACTTAGCAACTAATTAAAATTTTTTTATAATATAGGGTACTGATGACAATTTAGATTAACTACAGATTTTCTTTATATGAAATACGGGGAACAATTAAAATTAATGCGAGAGAAAAACCATCATTGGGTAAATAACTCGGCGGATGCGTACGATTATAGGATATTGGCAATTTTGGCATCTGATTGTATAAATTGGTTACGTGGGAGATCTTATGTGTTAGGGAAAAATTCACTAACGGACAACCCTCGAATTTGTACGATTTGCTGAACTTCGGATATGTCTACGTGGACAACGGCTCTAATTTTTATAACAACTGTAATTTGGATAGATTGCGTTTGGGATTTTTGACATGAATAGCATACGAAACGTTCATTTTAGGAATTATCAGAAGAGAAAATTCTGACAACTAAATTTGCTTTTGATTTAAAAGAATTGTTAAATCAGGCAAGGGTTGGGAAAATATAAGAATTGAACTTGCTTTTTGTCTACGGGAAAGTGTTGATTGATCAGTTGCCGTGGGCGAGAACTCTTTTCAACAGAAATTGATAGGAAATACCTTTTTCTGGGAAATTTTATAGGATTCAGTTGGGAAATCACTTGACATTTTTCTGAAAGGTTATAGGATAATTCCAGAGAGGTACTCAAAAGCTTTCTCTAAGGGAAATTTTTTTTTTTTTATCTGAGTAAACTATAGGAGCATCTATTTTTATTTGACCAGTTAGAGAACGGAATACGAGCAGACCCAAGTGGGGTTGAGGCGATTCGGAACTTGGCTCCACCCGCGACGCTAGAGGACTTAAAGAGTTTTCTCGGCGTGACTTCGTATTATAGGAAATTTATCAAGGATTACGCGAAAGTCGCTAGACCTTTAACGAACATTACCAGGGGCGGAAGCGCACAGATCAAGGCAAATATGTCTAGGAAGGTATCCATTACCCTGACGAAAGAGGCATTACAAGCTTTCAACGAGCTTAAAAGCCTGTTAATGTCATCCGAAGTCTTGGCATTCTCTGACTTCGATCAACCATTCAACTTGACTACCGACGCATCTAATTATGCTATCGGGGCTGTATTATCTCAAGATTGTTTGGGGGCAGATAGGCCGATTGCGTATATCTCACGTTCTCTTAGTAAAACGGAGGAAAATTACGCTACGAACGGAAGGGAAATGCCGGCTATCGTGTGGGCCCTGGAAAATTTGCGTTCCTACCTATATGGCGCGAAGAAGGTTAGAATTTTCACAGGTCACCAACCATTGACTTACGCGTTAGGGAATCAGAACCATAATGCTAAGTTGAAGAGGTGGAAGGCCAGGATAGAGGAATATAACTTCGAACTCATATACAAACCAGGAAAGTCGAATGTAGTGGCTGATGCTCTTTCACGATTGGGTTCCAACTTAAACCAAATGAGTGCATCAGGTGATGAGGATACAATGACAGCTTCCGAGATTGGATCCGGAACCATGACTGCTGATGAGGCCCTGGAAAGGGAACTGATTTTGTCAGATGCTACAATGCATAGCGCCGAACAGGATGCTAGCGACTTAATTCCTCATGTAGAAGTCCCCTTGAATGTGTTCCGGAACCAGATTATAATAAGAGAGGGAAAAGAATTGTACAGTAATTTTCAACCACATCCTGGATTTAACAGATACCATGCGGACATCGATCGAATAACTTCGCAGTCCCTTACGGAAGTACTGAAAAAGTGTTTGAACCCAGGGGTCATAAATGGTATTAAAATCCCTGAATGTTTCATCCAATTACTGAACGAAATTTATTTAAGCCACTTCGTCTCATTTAAAATCAGAATTACCCAACGATTAGTAGAGGACGTTGCTAACCCCGAGCGAGTTTGTCGGATAATCGAAGATGAACACAAGCGAGCCCATCGAAATCCAAGGGAGAATAGTCAACAAATTTTGGAAAGATTTTATTTTCCTCGCATGGGAAATTTAGTACGACAGTACACAAAGAACTGTGAGGTCTGTAAACTGAATAAATACGACAGACACCCTACTAGACCGAAGCTCCAGCCAACACCTATTCCAAAATATCCGTGTGAAATTTTACACATCGATATATTTGAAATCAAGGGACTAAAGTTTATCAGCTGCATTGACAAATTTTCAAAGTTCGCTAAACTTTTCCACATAAGAAATCGTTCTGCGATTCACCTGAGACATAAGTTGGCCAAAGTTCTGCACTACTTTACTGTACCCCGTATGATTGTATCAGACAATGAAAGAGGATTCTTGACGCCCACTATATTGAATTTCGTGAGATCATTAGGGGTGGAAATGTACTTTACGCCGGTACAGAAAAGCGAGGTAAATGGGCAAGTGGAAAGATTCCACTCCACCTTAATTGAAATATATAGATGCTTATTAAGGGAATTAGGGAATGGCTCCCCAAAGGACATGATCAACAGCGCGGTTGATCGTTATAACAATACCATCCACTCAGTGATTAGGAGAAAGCCTTCCGATATTTTTTTTAATAGGACTGAACGATTTAACTATGAGCAATTGGTGAATTTTCGCGACAAGGTTAATGAGGATATTCGGGGTCTCATTGAACACAATCAGAAGGCGACCAATGACCGCCTGAATAGAACTAGGTCGGACCCAATCGACTTTGCAGGTAGTCAGGACATCTTGGTGAGGGATAAACAGATAAAGCCAAAGCATAGGCCACTTTATAAGAAGCATAAAGTTCTGGAAAATAATAAGGTTACCCTGCGGACAACAGCAGGAAAGAAATACCACAAATCGCACGTGAAAGACACCTAACAAACCTTGCAGTTACCCCTGATTATTTACATATAAAAATATTTTTTTTTTAATAACCCAAAAAAAGGGGATAAAAGTAAATATGTTGGAAAGAACAAAATTGTAAAAGAAATTCCTCTTTATAAAAATAATTTTCGAGAAAGATAGAAATAAATGTTTGCTTTTATAAAATAAAGGAACGATAAAACAGAAAATGGAATTGAGTCTATTCTTTTTAGAATGAATGGAAAATTTTTTTTTAATTATAATTCAATTTTACAAAAAAAAAACAAAAAAATAGAAATAAGTCCATTCCTTTAAGATAATAAAATAATAATAAATAAAATAAATAAATAATAAATAAAATAAATTCAATTTTATTATATAAAAAAAAAAAGGAAAAAAAGAAAAAAAAAATAGAAATAAGTCCATTCCTTTAAGATAATTGAGAAAATCTTTTTTAATTTTAAAATAAATTCAATTTTATTATATAAAAAAAGAAAAAAAAAAGAAAAAAAACAAAAATAGAAATAAGCCCATTCTTTTAAGATGAATTGAATTTTTTTTTTTTTAATAAATTGATTTTATAAAAAAGGAAAATGGAACAGAAAATAGAAATAAGTTTATTCTGTATAAAATCATTTAACAAAAATTATAAAATAATTTCCCATATAGAAGAACACTGTAAGATAATTATGTTTTTTTTTTAAACACGTACCGGAATTGGGAAGAATTACATAAAAAAATAGGTCTTTATATCTAACGTTGTATCTGTAATAACTTCTTCCCGAAAATCATTATAAGTTTGCAAATATTTTTTTTTGTTCGTTCATTATTACCAATTCAATCTAGCGCACCGTGACTGTATTGTAACATACACGTACTAATAAAAGACACTAACCTTTACCTTTTAAGTTTTGTATTATTCTTCACTTGTGTGGGTGCCTTCCACGTATTCGAATACCATTCACCCATTGTGACCATCAAAGATGGTGAGGGATGGATTATAAATGGACATCTCAGCGTTGTACATGTGATCAACCTGGACGAATTCGAGAGGATGCTGCGAACAACTGCTGACGTATTTACTGCTCTCGTTAAAGAAGAAAAGGACAGAAAAGTGTTCAAGTACCAACTCCAACGGGCGTATGACAGAATGGCAACAATAAAAGGTGTTTCGAGGGGCAAAAGATCTATAGACTGGATTGGCTCAGCCTGGAAATGGATTGCTGGAAATCTAGATGCAACAGATTGGAATAAAGTGCTGGAAAGCCAACAGAGGCTCATCAGTAATAATGAACAGCAATACATCGTCAATAAGAATTTATTTGGGACGACGAGCGAGTTAGTGGAAAAAATGAATGACCTAATCGACAGATTTAATAACAAGATCGTTGTGTCGGAAACGAACGAGATCATACATGATGCGCTGAACCAGATTTTGGCTATTAAAGAGGACATTGAAGAAATCGTGAGAGCTTGTCAGCTGGCTAAAGGTGGCATTGTAAACACAAACCTACTAGATGTAGAGGAAATTCATCAGATAATCTCAGAAGTCGAGTCACTGCCATACAGTAATGAGATTGAAGCTATCGAGTATGGGAAGCCGAGTATATTTTCGAATGGAACATCATTATTATACGTACTGTCAATACCGAAGGTGATGCCTAAGAAGTACAATAGAATCATACTTAGAGCAGTTATATCACAGAATCGACAACTTTATCTGGAACATAACACCGCCCTCGTAAGTCAGGAAAACATATATGGAATCAAAGGCGGTTGCTCATCACTTAATAACGTCACAATCTGTAAATTGGAAGAATTAAAAGCACTCTCGGATGAAGACTGCTTATCGCAAATATTGAGGGGTACAAATGCAAACTGCACCTTCATGTCAAACGCTGGAAGTATAAGAGAGCAGATCGAAGATGATCTCGTGTACATTTCAAATTATAAGGGAAATGTTTCATCAGCAACGAACACAGTCAAATTAAATGGAACGTACCTAATACGAATTTTCAATGAAACAATTACGATCGGAGAAAGGACCTTTGCGAGTGAGAAGGTCACGAACGTTCAAGCCCTTCCCCCATTATTGACGAGCGTATATGAGAAGGCACACAGGGTCGATATCAATTTCCTACACGAACTCCATGGAAAAAATATTGAGCATATTCAGAATTTGAGGAGTCAATTAAATCTGTCTGTCGGGTCAAATGTAACGTATTTCTTTTGTATTGTGGCGATGTCAATCCTCCTGACTCTACTGTGGAGGAAAATGTTCGGTCACATTACCATACCAGCCCTTCCACCCCCAGGAAACCTGGAACCAGGTAGAAATTGATCAGCGGGACGCTTATTTTTAAGGAGGGGGGAGTTAACACATCGCATATTCCCAATACCTTTTTTAAAACAACATTCTGTCGTCGACTCAGCAAATACCACGGACAGCGCGTGTTGCTGTTAACACCCCGCGCACTACCATTCTGTCTACGACATATCACGATGGCACGAGTGTAACATGACGCCTGCATTCTTTTGTATTGGGAAATCATGGGAACAAAACGAAGTTATTGTTCTCATTAATTTAAGCTAGGCTAAGCAAATATTTGCACACGCAAATTATTGGGCAATCACAGTATGTTGTGGTTCCCATTAGATTAAGCTAGGGTAACCAAAATTGTAACTTTATTTTTAATTATATTAACTTGCAAAGGCAGGTTGACAGGCAGTTCAATTCTAGACAGCGTACAGAACAGAGAAATAAAATTAAAAACAAAAGTGCGGTGTTTCAATTAAAAATGTGAGTTGGGCCCCATGGGTGGCCCAACTGAAGTAATTTTTTTTACGTGCGCGCAAGGACGCGCTTAACTGGCGCCCGAACAGGGACCGGCAAGTCGGGAGACAAAAAGGATGTGCCGGATCCTTAAGTGCTTGGCTCATGACTTGAAAAAAAATTTTTTGAATAAAATGTTAAGAATAAAAGTTCAAAAATAAAAAGTGTCCTTTTAGAATAAAAAAAAAAATTTTTTTTTTTGAATGTTAAGAATGAAAATGTGAAAAATTAAAAAGGAAAAAATTAAAGTGTCCTTTCATGCCAAAATAATAAAAAAAAAAATACTATAATAATTTAAAAAAAAATTTTTTTTAAAGGTTTCCTTTGAAATTTTTTCTGAGAAATTAAGAAAAAATTAGTTGATTGAAAAAGCATTAAACCAAATGAAAAGAAAGGGAAAAATATTTTGTTTAAGATAATATAAAAGTGAAATTTTCTTCTGAAATTTTTTTTTTTGAGAAATTAAGAATTTGAAAAAATTAGTTAATTATTTGGAAAATTGAGAAAGCATTAAACCAAATAAAAAAGAAAATGAAAAATATTTTGTTTGAGATAATTTAAGTTGGAAAAATACGAAATCGAATTGTTATTTGCAATGGAAAATTGCTACAAAAAGTGAATTTATGGAAATTTTAAAATTATCCCGTTATAAGATAAAGTATCCTTCGGCTTTCCCCTCGGAGATGGGTAAGTGTACATTCTTGCTATATAATAATAAAAAAGTGACCAATATGGGACTTGAATAAATCCCAGCGTGCTGCGATCCTGAACTCCAGGCCCTCCAGTGCGTAAAAAATTTTTATGTCACTACGATAATAAAAATAAAAACTAATTCCTTATGAAAAACGCGAAACTTTGCTTCAGAACGCTCCTTCGCCAAACGGCGATATTACAAAAGGCTGAAGGGGGCCCGAATTATGAACTCACAAGTTGTAGTAAACTTAAGAACCTACACTACTCAGTGGGTACGAATGCTTCCTTTTCGCCTGGTAATTATGAGCTTAAGCTGGAAAGTTCGCAGGGTGAGACAAATCGTGCCTCAGTACGTCAGTATTCACTGCTCGAAGCCGGACCACACGATCCTGCATCTAAAAGGATATAAATTAATAAAACCAATGAATTAATAATGAGCGCAATTGCATGGGCAAGTGTATGTACACAGGGAAACGTAAGGATGACCTTTGTATGTGTATTTATTTAATCTACATTTTAGAGAAAAAGGAAGAAAATATTTTTTAAATATATTTTTGTAAGGTATATGTTCAATAAAAAATTTTTTTTGTCGAAAAATAAGAAATTGTGAAAATAGAAATGCATTTTTTTAAATAAAAATTATAGAAAAATACGAAATTGTGAAATTGGAAAGGCATTTTTATCCTAAATCAAATAAAAAATTGTCAGAGAAAATTCTGACAAAACAGAAAAATCATTTTTTATAACGCAATTAGAATGGAAAAATTGTTAGCGAAAACAAAAATAAATAAGAAATTGTGTTGTGAAAAACAGGAAGGAAAAATCATGAGCCAAGACACTAATAAAGACTTTAAAAATAAGTCGTAACATAAAAATAATGAAAATGAATAAAAATCTAAATTTTTTCTGTTTTAGATTCATTTACCCACCAATATCACATGCACTTCGCGAATTAGTACGTAAATTTAAAATTACTAAAAATAATATTGAAAACAAAAACGTTGCCTAGAATTGAATTAGAGCTTCAAGGGTAAGTGCAAGGAATTCTTTCTATTATTTCTTTTTCTGTGACACGGTATATTGTGAAACAGTGTGTAACCCTTTGATAAAATAAAGGAAGAAAATATATGTAAAAAACTGGTTTCTAGGCTTGGTTAGATTTGTTACTCCCGCTAGACTATTAATTCTAAACTGACAGACATAGAGGACCTTTTACTCATAATCCCTTTTTGGATCCCCATTTTTTCGGTTTGATACTAAGGGAGTATTTGTGCGAAATGTATGGTCGGGAGCTCGAGGAAGAATTAGAGACAATAGTAAATCTGTATACTGTAGAAGAAGAAGACAGGGAAAGGTTGCGAAAAATGATAACTCTAATAACTAGGATAAAACGCCTCGCGCGGAAAAAATACTTACGGAATAAAAAGAAGCGGGGACCAATTAGGATATAGTAAGGAGAAACATGAAAGAGATAATATTTTATTTATTATTTTGCGGTATGGGGCTAATTATAGGGAGAATTATAAAATCATTAATAAATAATAACTTAGCAACTAATTAAAATTTTTTTATAATATAGGGTACTGATGACAATTTAGATTAACTACAGATTTTCTTTATATGAAATACGGGGAACAATTGAAATTAATGCGAGAGAAAAACCATCATTGGGTAAATAACTCGGCGGATGCGTACGATTATAGGATATTGGCAATTTTGGCATCTGATTGTATAAATTGGTTACGTGGGAGATCTTATGTGTTAGGGAAAAATTCACTAACGGACAACCCTCGAATTTGTACGATTTGCTGAACTTCGGATATGTCTACGTGGACAACGGCTCTAATTTTTATAACAACTGTAATTTGGATAGATTGCGTTTGGGATTTTTGACATGAATAGCATACGAAACGTTCATTTTAGGAATTATCAGAAGAGAAAATTCTGACAACTAAATTTGCTTTTGATTTAAAAGAATTGTTAAATCAGGCAAGGGTTGGGAAAATATAAGAATTGAACTTGCTTTTTGTCTACGGGAAAGTGTTGATTGATCAGTTGCCGTGGGCGAGAACTCTTTTCAACAGAAATTGATAGGAAATACCTTTTTCTGGGAAATTTTATAGGATTCAGTTGGGAAATCACTTGACATTTTTCTGAAAGGTTATAGGATAATTCCAGAGAGGTACTCAAAAGCTTTCTCTAAGGGAAATTTTTTTTTTTTATCTGAGTAAACTATAGGAGCATCTATTTTTATTTGACCAGTTAGAGAACGGAATACGAGCAGACCCAAGTGGGGTTGAGGCGATTCGGAACTTGGCTCCACCCGCGACGCTAGAGGACTTAAAGAGTTTTCTCGGCGTGACTTCGTATTATAGGAAATTTATCAAGGATTACGCGAAAGTCGCTAGACCTTTAACGGGCGGAAGCGCACAGATCAAGGCAAATATGTCTAGGAAGGTATCCATTACCCTGACGAAAGAGGCATTACAAGCTTTCAACGAGCTTAAAAGCCTGTTAATGTCATCCGAAGTCTTGGCATTCTCTGACTTCGATCAACCATTCAACTTGACTACCGACGCATCTAATTATGCTATCGGGGCTGTATTATCTCAAGATTGTTTGGGGGCAGATAGGCCGATTGCGTATATCTCACGTTCTCTTAGTAAAACGGAGGAAAATTACGCTACGAACGGAAGGGAAATGCTGGCTACCGTGTGGGCCCTGGAAAATTTGCGTTCCTACCTATATGGCGCGAAGAAGGTTAGAATTTTCACAGGTCACCAACCATTGACTTACGCGTTAGGGAATCAGAACCATAATGCTAAGTTGAAGAGGTGGAAGGCCAGGATAGAGGAATATAACTTCGAACTCATATACAAACCAGGAAAGTCGAATGTAGTGGCTGATGCTCTTTCACGATTGGGTTCCAACTTAAACCAAATGAGTGCATCAGGTGATGAGGATACAATGACAGCTTCCGAGATTGGATCCGGAACCATGACTGCTGATGAGGCCCTGGAAAGGGAACTGATTTTGTCAGATGCTACAATGCATAGCGCCGAACAGGATGCTAGCGACTTAATTCCTCATGTAGAAGTCCCCTTGAATGTGTTCCGGAACCAGATTATAATAAGAGAGGGAAAAGAATTGTACAGTAATTTTCAACCACATCCTGGATTAACAGATACCATGCGGACATCGATCGAATAACTTCGCAGTCCCTTACGGAAGTACTGAAAAAGTGTTTGAACCCAGGGGTCATAAATGGTATTAAAATCCCTGAATGTTTCATCCAATTACTGAACGAAATTTATTTAAGCCACTTCGTCTCATTTAAAATCAGAATTACCCAACGATTAGTAGAGGACGTTGCTAACCCCGAGCGAGTTTGTCGGATAATCGAAGATGAACACAAGCGACCCCATCGAAATCCAAGGGAGAATAGTCAACAAATTTTGGAAAGATTTTATTTTCCTCGCATGGGAAATTTAGTACGACAGTACACAAAGAACTGTGAGGTCTGTAAACTGAATAAATACGACAGACACCCTACTAGACCGAAGCTCCAGCCAACACCTATTCCAAAATATCCGTGTGAAATTTTACACATCGATATATTTGAAATCAAGGGACTAAAGTTCATCAGCTGCATTGACAAATTTTCAAAGTTCGCTAAACTTTTCCACATAAGAAATCGTTCTGCGATTCACCTGAGACATAAGTTGGCCAAAGTTCTGCACTACTTTACTGTACCCCGTATGATTGTATCAGACAATGAAAGAGGATTCTTGACGCCCACTATATTGAATTTCGTGAGATCATTAGGGGTGGAAATGTACTTTACGCCGGTACAGAAAAGCGAGGTAAATGGGCAAGTGGAAAGATTCCACTCCACCTTAATTGAAATATATAGATGCTTATTAAGGGAATTAGGGAATGGCTCCCCAAAGGACATGATCAACAGCGCGGTTGATCGTTATAACAATACCATCCACTCAGTGATTAGGAGAAAGCCTTCCGATATTTTTTTTAATAGGACTGAACGATTTAACTATGAGCAATTGGTGAATTTTCGCGACAAGGTTAATGAGGATATTCGGGGTCTCATTGAACACAATCAGAAGGCGACCAATGACCGCCTGAATAGAACTAGGTCGGACCCAATCGACTTTGCAGGTAGTCAGGACATCTTGGTGAGGGATAAACAGATAAAGCCAAAGCATAGGCCACTTTATAAGAAGCATAAAGTTCTGGAAAATAATAAGGTTACCCTGCGGACAACAGCAGGAAAGAAATACCACAAATCGCACGTGAAAGACACCTAACAAACCTTGCAGTTACCCCTGATTATTTACATATAAAAATATTTTTTTTTTAATAACCCAAAAAAAGGGGATAAAAGTAAATATGTTGGAAAGAACAAAATTGTAAAAGAAATTCCTCTTTATAAAAATAATTTTCGAGAAAGATAGAAATAAATGTTTGCTTTTATAAAATAAAGGAACGATAAAACAGAAAATGGAATTGAGTCTATTCTTTTTAGAATGAATGGAAAATTTTTTTTTAATTATAATTCAATTTTACAAAAAAAAAAACAAAAAAATAGAAATAAGTCCATTCCTTTAAGATAATTGAGAAAATCTTTTTTAATTGTAAAATAAATTCAATTTTATTATATAAAAAAAAAGGAAAAAAAAGAAAAAAAAACAAAAAATAGAAATAAGTCCATTCCTTTAAGATAATTGAGAAAATCTTTTTTAATTTTAAAATAAATTCAATTTTATTATATAAAAGAAGAAAAAAAAATGAAAAAAAAACAAAAATAGAAATAAGCCCATTCTTTTAAGATGAATTGAATTTTTTTTTTAATAAATTGATTTTATAAAAAAGGAAAATGGAACAGAAAATAGAAATAAGTTTATTCTGTATGAAATCATTTAACAAAAATTATAAAATAATTTCCCATATAGAAGAACACTGTAAGATAATTATGTTTTTTTTTTAAACACGTACCAGAATTGGGAAGAATTACATAAAAAAATAGGTCTTTATATCTAACGTTGTATCTGTAATAACTTCTTCCCGAAAATCATTATAAGTTTGCAAATATTTTTTTTTGTTCGTTCATTATTACCAATTCAATCTAGCGCACCGTGACTGTATTGTAACATACACGTACTAATAAATGACACTAACCTTTACCTTTTAAATTTTGTATTATTCTTCACTTGTGTGGGTGCCTTCCACGTGTTCGAATACCATTCACCCATTGTGACCATCAAAGATGGTGAGGGATGGATTATAAATGGACATCTCAGCGTTGTACATGTGATCAACCTGGACGAATTCGAGAGGATGCTGCGAACAACTTCTGACGTATTTACTGCTCTCGTTAAAGAAGAAAAGGACAGAAAAGTGTTCAAGTACCAACTCCAACGGGCGTATGACAGAATGGCAACAATAAAAGGTGTTTCGAGGGGCAAAAGATCTATAGACTGGATTGGCTCAGCCTGGAAATGGATTGCTGGAAATCTAGATGCAACAGATTGGAATAAAGTGCTGGAAAGCCAACAGAGGCTCATCAGTAATAATGAACAGCAATACATCGTCAATAAGAATTTATTTGGGACGACGAGCGAGTTAGTGGAAAAAATGAATGACCTAATCGACAGATTTAATAACAAGATCGTTGTGTCGGAAACGAACGAGATCATACATGATGCGCTGAACCAGATTTTGGCTATTAAAGAGGACATTGAAGAAATCGTGAGAGCTTGTCAGCTGGCTAAAGGTGGCATTGTAAACACAAACCTACTAGATGTAGAGGAAATTCATCAGATAATCTCAGAAGTCGAGTCACTGCCATACAGTAATGAGATTGAAGCTATCGAGTATGGGAAGCCGAGTATATTTTCGAATGGAACATCATTATTATACGTACTGTCAATACCGAAGGTGATGCCTAAGAAGTACAATAGAATCATACTTAGAGCAGTTATATCACAGAATCGACAACTTTATCTGGAACATAACACCGCCCTCGTAAGTCAGGAAAACATATATGGAATCAAAGGCGGTTGCTCATCACTTAATAACGTCACAATCTGTAAATTGGAAGAATTAAAAGCACTCTCGGATGAAGATTGCTTATCGCAAATATTGAGGGGTACAAATGCAAACTGCACCTTCATGTCAAACGCTGGAGGTATAATAGAGCAGATCGAAGATGATCTCGTGTACATTTCAAATTATAAGGGAAATGTTTCATCAGCAACGAACACAGTCAAATTAAATGGAACGTACCTAATACGAATTTTCAATGAAACAATTACGATCGGAGAAATGACCTTTGCGAGTGAGAAGGTCACGAACGTTCAAGCCCTTCCCCCATTATTGACGAGCGTATATGAGAAGGCACACAGGGTCGATATCAATTTCCTACACGAACTCCATGGAAAAAATATTGAGCATATTCAGAATTTGAGGAGTCAATTAAATCTGTCTGTCGGGTCAAATGTAACGTATTTCTTTTGTATTGTGGCGATGTCAATCCTCCTGACTCTACTGTGGAGGAAAATGTTCGGTCACATTACCATACCAGCCCTTCCACCCCCAGGAAACCTGGAACCAGGTAGAAATTGATCAGCGGGACGCTTATTTTTAAGGAGGGGGGAGTTAACACATCGCATATTCCCAATACCTTTTTTAAAACAACATTCTGTCGTCGACTCAGCAAATACCACGGACAGCGCGTGTTGCTGTTAACACCCCGCGCACTACCATTCTGTCTACGACATATCACGATGGCACGAGTGTAACATGACGCCTGCATTCTTTTGTATTGGGAAATCATGGGAACAAAACGAAGTTATTGTTCTCATTAATTTAAGCTAGGCTAAGCAAATATTTGCACACGCAAATTATTGGGCAATCACAGTATGTTGTGGTTCCCATTAGATTAAGCTAGGGTAACCAAAATTGTAACTTTATTTTTAATTATATTAACTTGCAAAGGCAGGTTGACAGGCAGTTCAATTCTAGACAGCGTACAGAACAGAGAAATAAAATTAAAAACAAAAGTGCGGTGTTTCAATTAAAAATGTGAGTTGGGCCCCATGGGTGGCCCAACTGAAGTAATTTTTTTTACGTGCGCGCAAGGACGCGCTTAACTTACATTTCTTTGGCTTTAACAGAGTGTCACTTCATTTTGCTCAGCTTGACTATGCCGCAATAGATTACGCCACAATTTTTGTTCTAATTAGCCTTGCAATAGTTACTTCTATTTTAACATGAATGTCAATATTTTCAACTAGATATCATACAGAACAATGTTAAGAGTATACACGGGCTGGTCTTTTATTTCATATGTTTTTTCATTATTCTTTTACAAATATGAACATAAATTGGCATGTTAACTTTTTGTTGTCTTTATAAAATAGAGTTACCGAGTTCATCAATGAGTTTTTTGCTTTCAAAACAGTTTTACATAGTTATATAGAACTCTTATTCTGCTTTACCTACAAAATATCTGATTGCGATTACATCTAATTTTTAAAAATTGTTTATAATTACTAAAGCATTACTATCGACATAAATACAAAATTGCACTTTTTAAATTTTCCATTCAAATTCAAGAAAATATCAATTCTAAAAACTGGAATTAAAAATTTCCAATTAAAAATTACAATTAATTGAATTTCAGAAAATCATATCAAAACGTCGGAAATTATAATTTTAAATTTAGAAGACATCTATTGCATCTTTAATATATAAATTTTATTCGTTAAACACAAATTGAAATTCAAAAAAAAAAAAAAAAACACCAATACCTACGTTTACATTTAAAAAATTTTTACATTTAAAAAAAATATTGACATTCAGGAGAAATTAATAGCTTTTCACTACCGCGATTCAGTAACTTCTTTTAACGATAGCCGAATCGTTAAAAAAAAAGAAAATCGCAAAATTATCAGTACCATTTTTAAACGATATTCGCTATTATTAAACTCAGCTGTTGTTGTTATCTAAACGACAACCATTTTTGTGTTGTTTATTCAATCGATAAAAACTAAAAGTTTTAGGTTGAAATGTCGTCATACATAAATAAAAATCATAAAATAGTGAAAATATTTTGCTTTTATTAAAAACTTTTTTATATAAATAAAAAAATTAAATAGCATATTCAATTCATTATTTCATTTTCAAATAAATAAACACAAATATTAGTAAAAAAAAAAGATATTAAACATAAATATAAAATCATCCTGTCAAACACGAAGTAATTTGTTTTTTTTTCTATTCTTCTTTGTGATTTTCGCTTATTTTGACAGAGATGCCACTCGTCTACAATTTAAATAAATAGAAAAATAGATTTGTCGACTGTCGTTAAGATGTATGTACTTAGTGAATTACTTAATCCTTAGTGCAAACAACAATAGCTGTCGATATATTTTGCGATTGTCGGATCGTTGAAATTTTCAGAATCGGACTACAGAAAACATTGATTTAAATTCAATGAATTTTAGAAAACGTCATATGCTATTTAAGAATTGCGAACATAAAAACTGTTGCAATACATATATGTATATTCATATCTTATATATTAATTACAAACTTAAATTATATACTTATTTGCAAAAAAAAAAAAACATAAATATATGTATATATATATATATATATATATACATATATATTATAATAACATTTCATATTGCTTTCAAATATTCGTTTATAAATTTGAAAAATATTATATACTCTTCAAATATTTATAAAATGTAATATTTTCATATGAAAAAAAAAATCAAAAAGAATTTCTAAAATAAATTTGTATAGTTAATTATAGTTAAAATACTTTTATTAAAATTGTGAAAATTTCATGCATATCATTACATAATAAAATCAAATGAATTATTTCAATTTTGTACAAAAACAAAAAATATAACATTAATGTTTCTTTTTTTTGGTTCAAAAAACATTAATATTGTAATTGTAGAAATGTTACATGGTGGTAGAAATGATATAAATAATAAACATATCATTTTAAAATGAACATACAATCCTGTCCACTTAAATAGCGCGTGCTTTAAGCTTTTGATATATATACATTTAGGTGTGCTATTCAAATGGATAGGACTGTACATGGATTGTAGTTTTCATTTCTCAATCAAATTCACTGCTTGCCAAAATCAGGTCGATTTTGTTACTGTTACTACATGCAAAACATCCCAACAAAGCAAAATAATGTAAAAACTGTTTGTATGAATAACTTTTTCTCCATTTCATTTGCATTTTACTACTGGGATCGTTTGTTGGGATAAAATTTTAAACGTATCAACGTTCTCTCCTCAACGTTCTCACCACAACGTTCTATCCCAACGTTCTCACCACAACGTTGCCATCACAATATTCTCTGTTGAACGTTCTGCCTATGATTTTGTTTAACTAAGGAAACATTTATATACATAACTAATAACATATTGGTGGTCGAGTGCGTAGTGCGCTGGCTCTTGATGTTTTTCGCTTATGTTCGAATTCCAATGAAATAAGAAATATTGTATTTTTTTTTATCATATTTTTTTTTCTTCAAACTTATTGAAAACAAAAAATTCTTAACATATCAATAAGATCTAATAAAAATAATCATTTATTTATTTAATTTCATATAAAATTCTATAAATATTTTTTTTTTACGATATTACATTTTCAACATTATTGGTGAATAAAAAAAAAAATTATATATACATGTTTCTTTTTATTAATCAACAATGTTGCAGTAAATACAGACTTTTGGTTTAACCGTTCGATTATCGTTTTGCACATCCTCATTATGTATAGTCCTTGGATGACTTCAAAATTTGACTTCATGGTAGGCAAAGTAAACCCCAAAAATTGAAATTCGATGATAATTCCCAGGTAGTAGTATTTGGAGTCAATAAATGAAAATATATTTTATTAACATAATTTAATTCAAAATCAAAAGTTGGCATCACTGAGTTAGATTTTGTATTGTATGGTGTTATTTTGTGTTGCCACAAAATCTAATAGAGAAAACTCCCTTTTAATTGTAAAAAAAATTATTTTCCAAATATGATAATATTTTAACAACAAAAAAAAAATTGAGAGAGCTTTTTCGCAATGAAGGTTAGGGTGAGCTATTTAATTTGCAAAAATTTTAAATTAATCGAGAGGTTATATCATATAACCGGAAACGCATTAATATAGGTACATATATAACCTAAATGCATGCCGATCAGCAACAACGATGTACAAAAAGCAAACACCGAAACGTGTTTTCTTTTATCCGAAATAATAGAAAAGACGAAAACGATCTTTCCTCGTTGGAGTGCGAATTACTAATGTGAGAAAGCTTTTTAGACCAACTCTTGAAATAAACAAAAAACATCTGTTAAGCGGATCAACCCAAAGAATTTGCTGAAATAATTTGGTATTAAGTTTAACAAATTGTTTACTTTTTCAAATATATTGTTTACATTTATTATCAATACTCAAACCGAGGTGGAGGGTATCAAAGATTCGGCACAGCCGAATTTAACACTCTTACTTGTTTTAGTTACCATAAGCCAATACTAACTATTTTTAATTAAGGCTAACCAAATATTATGCTGAGCACACACGATGGAACATAAACAGAAACATGCGAAAAAAACATGTTACCATTTTTTTTAATACAGATGATGGAAACATCAGTTCTGTTTGTTTATTGAATATATTAGTACATACTAAACAACTATATGTGGAAGAAAATAAATTTTATATTCAGCTATAAAATTTGCAAAAATTTATAAAATTTTCTACATTTTTATATTAGTTTATAAAATTCTTAAAATTTTCATTATCACTATTCATAATTATTTATAAAATTTTTAAAAATTTCATTATCTTAAATGTTCGCCATGGAACAAAAACAAACACCAGTTCTGTGTGTTTATTGTTTAGTACATACTAAACAAATATATGCGGAAGAAAATAAATTTTATATTCAGCTATAAAATTTTCAAAAATTTATAAATTTTTATATTAATTTATAAAATTCTTCAAATTTTCATTATCACTATTCATTATTATTATTAAAATTCTTAAAATTTTCATTATCTTAAATGTTCTCCATTTTTGTCTTTTATTTTCTTTAGTCCGATATACAAAACAATAGTACAGCACTGCTCTCAATGAAATAATAGAGCAAAAACAGTAAACATTGATACAGCCATGGAACATTCAGGTTGGAAACATAAAATATCAAAATAATTTGATATTTGAGGAACCAAAATTAAAACATAAATTTGGATATGAAACATTACTACACACGATGGAACATTAAGAGAAACATCGGCATGTTTCCCTTAATGATCCATCGTATGTACTCAGCACAACGTTAGTAAAATAAAACAAGCAAATTCCTATGTATGTACAATATTGAAAGTTTTAATACTTTTAATTGAATAATTGAAAAAAATATATTGTAAGTAAAAGTACTTCCACCTTAAAAAATGCTTTAATTTTTAGATGTTTACACATCTCCCTTGTGATAGGACTCACATGAATTTTTTTTTATCAACTCTGGTGGAAAAATTTAAAAGTTTCCATTGTTTTGGCATCACTAAAAAAATTTACTAGATCATTGCCACGAGCCTGCCTGCAAAATTTCAGATCGATTGGGTCACGGGAAAGGGGTTAAAATCGATCCAAAATTTTTTCGACAAGCAGACACTACGTGTTAATATAAAGGGAGTAAAAATTCACCAGCATCTAAAGCAAATAATGCTAAAATACCTAGTTGTTAATAAAAAGAAAACAATTTAATTTATTTAAAGAGAAAAACACAAAAATAACATTTGATGTTGTATTTTTTGTGTGTAATATTTACATATACATACATACACAATGTGTATTACACATATTAAATAATACAAATAATATACATATATTCTATATATGTATTTCCATAATAACTGCATGTTAGAAATAAATCGGTATATTATTTTATTTACATAAAATTCTGCAATATTTTGTTGTGGGGAAAATACATTTCTTTTGCATTAACAGAGTGTCACTTCATTTTGCTCAGCATGACTATGCCACAGTAGATGGCGCCACAATTTTTGTTCTAATTAGCTTTGCAATAGTTATTTCTATTTTAACATGAATGTCAATATTTTCGACTAGATATCATACAGAACAATGTTAAGAGTATACACGGGCTGGTCTTTTATTTCATACGTTTTTTCATTATTCTTTTACAAATATGAACATAAGTTTGGCATATTAGCTTTTTGTTGTCTCTACAAAATAGAGTTACCGAGTTATCAATGAGTTTTTTGCTTTCAAAAAAGTTCTACATAGTTATATAGAATTATTATTCTGCTTTACCTACAAAATATCTGATTGCGATTACATCTAATTTTTAAAAATTGTTTATAATTACTAAAGCATTATTATTCACATAAATACCAAAATTGCACTTTTTAAATTTTCCATTCAAATTTAAGAAAATATCAATTCTAAAAACTGGAGTTAAAATTTCCAAATATAAATTAGAAAATATTAATTGAATTTCAGAAAATCATATCAAAACGTCGGAAATAATAATTTTAAATTTAGAAGACATCAATTGCATCTTTAATATACATATAAATTTTATTTGTTAAACACAAATTAAAATTCCAAAAAAAAAAAAACACCAAATAAAAAAAAATATTGGCAACAAGCAGAAATTAATAGCTTTTCAGTAACTTCTTTTAACGATTGTCGAATCGTTAAAAAAGAAAAGCAAAATTGTCAGTAAAATTTTTAAACGATATTCGCTATTGTTAAAGTCAGCTGTTGTTGTTATCTAAACGACAACTATTTTTGTGTTGTTTATTCAATCGATAAAAACTTAAATTTTTAGGTTGAAATGTCGTCATACATAAATAAAAATCATAAAATAGTGAAAATATTTTGCTTCTATTAAAAAACTTTTTTATATAAGCAAAAAAATTAAATAGCATATTCAATTCATTATTTCATTTTCAAATAAATACACAGAAATATTAGTAAAAAAAAAATAAAGATATTAAATATAAACATAAAATCATCCTGTCAAACACGAAGTAATTTGTTTTTTTCTATTCTTCTTTGTGTTTTTCGCTTATTTTAACAGAGATGCCACTCGATTACAATTTAAATAAATAGAAAAATAGATTTGTCAACTGTCGTTAAGATGTGTGTACTTAGTGAATCACTTAATCATCAGTGCAAACAACAATAGCTGTCGATATATTTTGCGATTGTCGGATCGTTGAAATTCTGTCGGATCGTTGAATTCGCACTACAGAAAACATTAATTTAAATTCAATGAATTTTAGAAAACCTCAAATGATATTTAAGAATTGCGAACATAAAAATTGTTACATAAATAAACGCAATTTGATGAGAATGTTATATATATGTACATATATTATTTTTCACAAATTTTTTTTTCCAAATATAGCATTATTTTAATAAAAAAGTTGAGAGAGCTTTTTTTTGGTTATTATTTTGTTACTCCATCCGACGTATATGGCCGCAATGAAAAATATTTCGCCAGTTAAAAGAAACTATACAGCCATCTCCAATTAGCACGATTTAATGCATATAGCCACCCTACACAACCATTACCTTTGCAATGGAGGTTAAGGCGAGCTATTTAATTAGCAAAAACTAAATTAAACGAGAAGTTATGCCATATAACCGAAAACGCATGCATATAGGAAATGCATGCATATTTTTCCAATATTTTGTTTACATTTGTTATCAATACTCAAACCGAGGTGGAGGGTATCAAAGATTCGGCACAGCCGAATTTAACACTCTTACTTGTTTTTTCTACGTTTTTATATAGTAGTATTGAAAATAATTAATGGTATAGTACAATTTCCGATTTTATTAATGTTAATTTTAATTACAATTGTATTTTAAATCTATTTTAACAAATTGAAATCTATACTAATATAATAAAGAGGTAATGTGTGTTTGTTTGTTTGTTTGTAAGGGGTAATCTCCGTAACTAGCCATCTGATCTTCCTGAAATTTTCATAGGGTCTTACTGCGGATATGGGAAGTGCTATAGGCTATAATTTTTTTAATATTGTTAGTGGGCGTGCCCCCTCCCACACAAAGTAAATTTTTAATATCATATACATATATTGAGTACTATGACAGGGAGAGCTTTGCAAATTTGTGTGAGGTCACCTATTGTTAATATTAGTAGCCACGCCGGAAATGGGCCGGATCGGAGAAGTGGGCGTGGTACCTCCCATACAAGTAATAATGCAATGTTATATATCTCGAGTACTATGATAGAGAGAGCTTTTCAAATTTGTCTGATGGCACCTATTATTAATGTGAGCAGTCGGACAAAAAATGGGCACTATCGGACCAATAGGCGTGGCACCTGCCATACAAATAAAATATAAAATGCCTTATATCTGGAGTACTGTTATAGTGAGAGTCGGGACTTTGTATGAACCCATAAGTTATTCATATGATTAGTTAGATAAAAATGGGCGTGATCGGAGCACTGGGAGTGGCACCGCCCATACAAAGTAAATATATGATATCATATAACTGGTGTACTAAAAGAGGGAAGCTTTGGCACTTTGCACGACACCATCAAATCTTAGCATGAGTAGTCAGACAAAAATTGGCGGGTTCACACCAATGGGCGTGGAACTCCCCATGCAAAGTAACTATTTAATGTCATATATTTGGAGTACTGTAAAAGAGAGAGCTTTGTGGCTTTGCGTTAGCCCATAGGTTCTTTGTGTGATTAGTCGAACAAAAAAATGGGCGTGATAGAAGCAGTGGGCATAGCACCGCCCATGCAAAGTAGATATCTAATATCATATAACTGGGAAAGGCTCGACATTTTGCACGACTCCATCAGATATTAATGTGAGTAGTCCAATAAAAATTGGGCGGGATGGGATAAGTGGGCGTGGCATCTCCTATATCAAAAATATGATGTACTACGAAAGCAAGAGTCTTTTGACAAGTACATTAGTTATCAATGTGATTTGTCGCGGAAAATATATTGTCAAAAACAAAAATCGCCAAACCCAAAAATCGCGAAAAATAAAAATCGCCCAAAAACAAAAATCTTCAAAATCAAAAATGGGCAAAATCAAAAATCGCTAAAAATAAAAATTGCCAAGTGATATTTTAAGTTCAAAGCCAATAGTTGAGTGGTGCCAGATCTAATTTGGAAAATCCATGTTCTTCTCTTCTCCAGGGCAGGAACGCCGAAAAATCTGATAATTGTTGTACCGAATTAAAAACAAGTAAGAGTGTTAAATTCGGCTGTGCCGAATCTTTGATACCCTCCACCTCGGTTTGAGTATTGATAATAAATGTAAACAATATATTTGAAAAAGTAAACAATTTGTTAAACTTAATACCAAATTATTTCAGCAAATTCTTTGGGTTGATCCGCTTAACAGATGTTTTTTGTTTATTTCAAGAGTTGGTCTAAAAAGCTTTCTCACATTAGTAATTCGCACTCCAACGAGGAAAGATCGTTTTCGTCTTTTCTATTATTTCGGATAAAAGAAAACACGTTTCGGTGTTTGCTTTTTGGACATCGTTGTTGCTGATCGGCTGCATTTAGGTTATATATGTACCTATATTAATGCGTTTCCGGTTATATGATATAACCTCTCGATTAATTTAAAATTTTTGCAAATTAAATAGCTCACCCTAACCTTCATTGCGAAAAAGCTCTCTCAATTTTTTTTCTGTTAAAATATTATCATATTTGGAAAATAATTTTTTTACAATTAAAAGGGAGTTTTCTCTATTAGATTTTGTGGCAACACAAAATAACACCATACAATACAAAATCTAACTCAGTGATGCCAACTTTTGATTTTGAATTAAATTATGTTAATAAAATATATTTTCATTTATTGACTCCAAATACTACTACCTGGGAATTATCATCGAATTTCAATTTTTGGGGTTTACTTTGCCTACCATGAAGTCAAATTTTGAAGTCATCCAAGGACTATACATAATGAGGATGTGCAAAACGATAATGGAACGGTTAAACCAAAAGTCTGTATTTACTGCAACATTGTTGATTAATAAAAAGAAACATGTATATATAATTTTTTTTTTTTATTCACCAATAATGTTGAAAATGTAATATCGTAAAAAAAAAATATTTATAGAATTTTATATGAAATTAAATAAATAAATGATTATTTTTATTAGATCTTATTGATATGTTAAGGATTTTTTGTTTTCAATAAGTTTGAAGAAAAAAAAATATGATAAAAAAAATACAATATTTCTTATTTCATTGGAATTCGAACATAAGCGAAAAACATCAAGAGCCAGCGCACTACGCACTCGACCACCAATATGTTATTAGTTATGCATATTGTAGCGTAACACGACTTTCGTAGTGTGCTGTATAATACCCACACTGCATAGCGTACAATATTTGCAAATGCGGAAATAACAAATATCAATATTGTTGACCACTGCATTTGCAAAACATTGTATGACTGCGTATATTGTTATTGTATGTTGTTGTTACGCTGGCACACTTATGTTTATGCTGACCCAAGTGCAGGTAACACATTGTTGTTAATATAGGTTGAAAATATGTATATAAAGAAGAACATTTTATAATCAATTAATCATTAATAATTTAGCATTAAAAAGACTCAGCTCCTAGATAGAGCTGAAGCATAAATAAAATAAATACTATTAAACTAAAAAACTATCTTGTCTGCTATAATATAAATGTTTCTTTAGTTAAACAAAATCATAGGCAGAACGTTCAACAGAGAATATTGTGATGGGAACGTTGTGGTGAGAACGTTGGGATAGAACGTTGTGGTGAGAACGTTGAGGAGAGAACGTTGATACGTTTAAAATTTTATCCCAACAAACGACCCCAGTAGTAAAATGCAAATGAAATGGAGAAAAAGTTATTCATACAAACAGTTTTTACATTATTTTGCTTTATTGGGATGTTTTGCATGTAGTAACAGTAACAAAATCGACCTGATTTTGGCAAGCAGTGAATTTAATTGAGAAATGAAAACTACAATCCATGTACAGTCCTATCCACTTGAATAGCACACCTAAATGTATATATATCAGAAGCTTAAAGCACGCGCTATTTAAGTGGACAGGATTGTATGTTCATTTTAAAATGATATGTTTATTATTTATATCATTTCTACCACCGTGTAACATTTCTACAATTACAATATTTATGTTTTTTGAACCAAAAAAAGAAACATTAATGTTATATTTTTTGTTTTTGTACAAAATTGAAATAATTCATTTGATTTTATTATGTAATGATATGCATGAAGTTTTCACAATTTTAATAAAAGTATTTTAACTATAATTAACTATACAAATTTATTTTAGAAATTCTTTTTGATTTTTTTTTTTCATATGATAATATTACATTTTATAAATATTTGAAGAGTATATAATATTTTTCAAATTTATAAACGAATATTTGAAAGCAATATGAAATGTTATTATAATTAAAGTCGACTCTCGTTTTGGCCCACACTAACCTACAACAGCTTAATGTATTATTAACTATTATTTTTATATATATATATATATATATATATATATATATATATATATTTCGAAAGAAAAGAACCTGAATAATTATAACATGATATTTATAACATGAATATTATAATAGTATTATTGCATAACTTCTATTTAGATTATTTATAATTATTAAATTTTTATCAGTATAGTTACTTATTACTAATAATGGAATAATACTATTATATCCGTTCTATTATGAGTATTATTCTATTAATAGTATTGTTCCAACACTTTTCATTATATTTTTCTTATTTTATCATCTAACTTTTATTTTTTTATGAATTAATTTAAATTAGTTATCTTTAATCACCCTGTACCTTTATTTGCTGCCACAACGACACCTACCGATTTAGAATATTAAATACGTAGAGCTGTATATATGCTAATGAACAACAGCCAACCATATGTGTATTATGCTAACAGACAACAGCCATGAATCACACGTCAGCAGCATTCTGATTGGTTGATGGATAAGCGTCACTTGGTTGGCGTCGGTTTTGTTTCGTTGTGGAAGCATATAAAAGGATGATATGATGTAAAAGCGATCAGTCGCGGTGTAGCATTGAATTAATTAGGTTGGTATGACTAATTTTTCAACAGAACGGGAAGGCAAAAGATATTGATGCATAAGGGTGGCTTGCCGTATACATCAATATTATTTTCTTAAAGAAGCACAATTTATAGTTAAAGTAAATTGTGAGAGTTGGACGGCAAAACACGGGGTGTAAACTGAGTGTGTCGTGTGCCACTTACGTTACGACCCCACTGTCATGCCAATAGTTCCTTTTTTATTTCTCGGCCGAACCGTGAACCTTTGTATGGACGCCTCACGTCCACAACACTGTTAGCTATTTTAATTAGAAAGTTAAATCGCTGTATACCAATAAATAATAATAAAATGAGTGTTACGCTTTATAACGTCAAACAAAAATAAAACGTGTTGTTTCTCCATATTTTTTTCTGGCAACGACTCCTGAGATCCCGCTGAGCCTGCCCCGGCTAAGGGAGCAAATCCGTCGTTACAATATATATACATATATTTATGTTTTTTTTTTTTGCAAATAAGTATATAATTTAAGTTTGTAATTAATATATAAGATATGAATATACATATATGTATTGCAACAGTTTTTATGTTCGCAATTCTTAAATAGCATTTGACGTTTTCTAAAATTCATTGAATTTAAATCAATGTTTTCTGTAGTCCGATTCTGAAAATTTCAACGATCCGACAATCGCAAAATATATCGACAGCTATTGTTGTTTGCACTAAGGATTAAGTAATTCACTAAGTACATACATCTTAACGACAGTCGACAAATCTATTTTTCTATTTATTTAAATTGTAGACGAGTGGCATCTCTGTCAAAATAAGCGAAAATCACAAAGAAGAATAGAAAAAAAAACAAATTACTTCGTGTTTGACAGGATGATTTTATATTTATGTTTAATATCTTTTTTTTTTACTAATATTTGTGTTTATTTATTTGAAAATGAAATAATGAATTGAATATGCTATTTAATTTTTTTATTTATATAAAAAAGCAAAATATTTTCACTATTTTATGATTTTTATTTATGTATGACGACATTTCAACCTAAAACTTTTAGTTTTTATCGATTGAATAAACAACACAAAAATGGTTGTCGTTTAGATAACAACAACAGCTGAGTTTAATAATAGCGAATATCGTTTAAAAATGTTACTGATAATTTTGCGATTTTCTTTTTTTTTTAACGATTCGACTATCGTTAAAAGAAGTTACTGAATCGCGGTAGTGAAAAGCTATTAATTTCTCCTGAATGTCAATATTTTTTTTAAATGTAAAAATTTTTTAAATGTAAACGTAGGTATTGGTGTTTTTTTTTTTTTTTTTTGAATTTCAATTTGTGTTTAACGAATAAAATTTATATATTAAAGATGCAATAGATGTCTTCTAAATTTAAAATTATAATTTCCGACGTTTTGATATGATTTTCTGAAATTCAATTAATTGTAATTTTTAATTGGAAATTTTTAATTCCAGTTTTTAGAATTGATATTTTCTTGAATTTGAATGGAAAATTTAAAAAGAGCAATTTTGTATTTATGTCGATAGTAATGCTTTAGTAATTATAAACAATTTTTAAAAATTGGATGTAATCGCAATCAGATATTTTGTAGGTAAAGCAGAATAATAGCTCTATATAACTATGTAAAACTGTTTTGAAAGCAAAAAACTCATTGATGAACTCGGTAACTCTATTTTATAAAGACAACAAAAAGTTAACATGCCAAACTTATGTTCATATTTGTAAAAGAATAATGAAAAAACATATGAAATAAAAGACCAGCCCGTGTATACTCTTAACATTGTTCTGTATGATATCTAGTTGAAAATATTGACATTCATGTTAAAATAGAAGTAACTATTGCAAGGCTAATTAGAACAAAAATTGTGGCGTAATCTATTGCGGCATAGTCAAGCTGAGCAAAAGGAAGTGACACTCTGTTAAAGCAAAAGAAATGTATTTTCCCCACAACAAAATATTGCAGAAAATTATGTAAATAAAATAATATACCGATTTATTTCTAACATGCAGTTGTTATGGATATACATATATATAATATATGTATATTATTTGTATTATTTAATACGTTTATGTAGGTATATGTCAATATTACACACAAAAAATACAACATCAAACGTTATTTTTGTGTTTTTCTTTTTAAATAAATTTATACATAAAATTTTTTTTTGCTAAATTTACATTTTTTTTTATTAACAACTAGGTATTTTAGCATTATTTGCTTTAGATGTTGGTGAATTTTTACTCCCTTTATATTAACTCGTAGTGTCTGCTTGTCGAAAAAATTTTGCATCGATTTTAACCCCTTTGCCGTAACCCATTCGATCTGAAATTTTGCAGGCAGGCTCGTGGTAATAACAGAAATGATTTGACATATTTTTTTAGTGATGCCAAAACAATGGAAACTTTTAAATTTTTCTGCCAGAGTTAAAAAAAATTTACAAATTGTTAGTTTTTATTATACTATTACCACAACGACCACAAAAACAACAAGTCCAGCTATGACAACAACACAACATTTAGAATAACAACAAGAACAATATAGAAACATCATATTTTTCATTTTTTTTTTATTTTTCAGAGATTTCCCTGGACCTGTTCCACCGATTTTAATGATTTTTGAAATAGAAATCTTCCTATGAATTTGGTGAATCATTCTCATTAAAATTATCACTGTAGCTGCACTATGGAGGGCGTGATCGTGACAAGAACAACATAGAAAATTATATTTTTTCAAGACTTTTTTTAGTTCTTCATTCAAATCTCGGGCCCTAATCGGCCGATTTGGACGATTTTAAATAGCAAACTTTTCAGGATGTTAGTGAATCATTTTTTATATCAACGAGCACCCTAGCTGCCCGATTGATGCCGTCATCGTGATTTCCACAGACGGACAGACGGACAGACGGACAGACGGACATCGCTATATCAACTCCGGTTGTTATAAGGATCACAAATATATATATTTTATGGAGTCCAATTTTTTTTTTCTAATTATTACAAACGGAATGACAAACTTATATATACCCTCTGCACACTGGAGTGGAGGGTATAAACAAAAAACATTTTATATCAGTAAGTATCAAAATAAAAGAATCTATGTTAATGATCTATACTTAGCATAATAAAGAGGTAATGTGTATGTTTGTTTGTAGGAGGTAATCTCCGTAACGACTTATCTGATCTTCCTGAAATTTTCACTGATTCTTACTGCGGATATCGGAAGTGCTACAGGCTGTATTTTTTAATATTTTTAGTGGGCGTGGCACCTCCCATACAAAGTAAATTTTTAATATCATATATATAAAGTACTATGATAGAGAGAGTTTTGAAAATTTATCTTAGGTCATCTATCATTAACGTGAGTAGTCAGACAAAAAAATTGGCGGGATTGGACAAATGCGCATGGTACCCCTATACAAACTTAATATTAAATGTGATATATCTGAATTACTGTGTTAGTGAGAGCCTTCGGACTTGCGTGAGCCTTTTCGCAACAATTCGGAAGGGGGAGGGTGTAGCGAAGCACACCGGGTTGCATCTAGTATTCAATAATTTGTCTTATTTCTAAATTTTTCTAATTTTTTTTTCTTAAGGTATTAACTTATATAATATATTTATTTGTTCCCACTCGACCTTTCGACTAGTTCTCCAGCTCTCTTTTCAGCTGTTTGTAGTCTGTACTTAACCTCTTTCCCGTACGATTCCAAATTGTATAATGGGTCAATATCATTTTGGTTCAAGAAGCCAAAATGGTTAGGTATTTTCCCAAATACTAGTTCGAATGGACAATATCCATGGATTGCCGAAGGTGAGGTATTATAGCAATAAACGAAATATCTTAGCCATTGGTCCCAATCGGACTTATCAGTGGCTATGTAGGATCTTAGGTACTCGTTGAGAGTACTATGTGATCGCTCTACGGTACCCATTGTCTCATGGTGTTAAGCCGTAGATGTTGCCCTGTCTATTTCCAAGAGTTCACAAAGTTCCTGGAGAACTTGATTAGTGTACTCTGTGCCCATATCCGTGAGAATTTTTCCCATTGGGCCGTACACCAGTACGAAATTTTCCAGAATTGCCTTGGCCACAACATTCGCATTCTTGTTAGGCACTGGTACTGTCACTAAGTTCTTTGTAAGATCGCATATAATTGTAACGGCATATTCGTTATCATTTTCAGTTATCGGCAATGGGCCAATGGTGTCTATCGAGTCTATTGTCATGTTATCCCAATGAAAATATTTCCTGATCTTATTGATTGTTCTTGTTATACCAGCGTGTCCTCCAAATGTGGGGTTTTCATGATATTTATTCATTATCTGTCTTTTCTCAGTTTCGTCTGTTATTTTTAAAAGTTTGGGTGTGAGAGCGATTTTTACTTTATTTAGGGAAGCGCTTCCTTTTTCTTTAAATTCCGTGATACGTATCTCTTCAAATAATTTGTCATCCAGTGACATTTGGAGTAACTTTATCCCTTCATTACTAGCTATCTTTTCAAGCTGTGAGAAGAATTGTTCGAGATCTGTTTTCTCATTAGCAATAAGGTTAGGTATTTCCATGGATCCAATAATAATTTTCCATTTTTTTAAATTTTACCACGTGGTTTTTCGTGTACATTCTAACACTCTTTTTTAATTCGCTATTGTTCAACACCTCATAGACTTGTGGGGCGATTATAATCCCCTCTTTGACCAGTTTTGGACTATCAGTTTTCTGTCTTGATTGAAGTCTAGTTGTTACCTTCAATAAGCTATTTACATTGGCTTTTACAATATCCGAGGATTCTATGCGTGACAGCACGTCCGCCGCATAGTTTTCTTTTCCTTTTATATACTCTATAGTGAAGTCATATTCCTCCAGGTCTAATCTCATCCTCGTCAGTTTCGACGATGGGTTCCTCATAGAGAAAAGATAAGTCAGTGGTCTATGACCACTTTTAATTAAACATTTTTTTTCCATAAATATATGGTCTGAAATATTGGACTGCCCAATGAATGGCTGCTAGCTCTTGCTCTATCGTTGACTTATTACTTTCACCTTTTGTGAAGGATCTCGATGCATAGGCCACTGGTAACTGAAAAATCAGGATACTGTAGTATCCTCGGACTTAATAACTGACTCTTTAGGTATTTGAAGGAATTTTCGCATTCTTTACTCCACTCAAATGGAACCTTTTTTCTAGTTAGCCTAGTAATGTGCTGAGATGATCCTGCAAAATTGGGTATAAACCTTCTATAATAATTGCAAAATGCAATAAAGCATTTAGCTTCTTCACCATTCAGTGGGGTTGGATAATTTTTGATTATCGAAAACTTGCTATCATCTGGCAATATTCCTTTATCCGTGCACTTCTCTACAGAAAAATGAACACTTGTCTGGGTGCAACTTAAGGTTGTGTTTTCGACACATGGTAAATACGTCCTCTAAATTTTTCAGCATATGGCCAGTGGAACAACCGATGACAATTAAATCATCCATATACAAAAATGCTTGGGCAGGAGAAAGCCCAGAAAAAGCCAATGAGATCATTCTTTGGAATGATTTTGGAGCTATTTTGATGCCGTAAGGCAATCTTTTAAACCGAAAGGAAACTTTTTCAGTTGAGAAAGATGTAATATCTATAGATTCCTCATTTTCTAATCATTTTCTATGAATTTCTCAACCTGTTGATATACCTCTTCCTTATGGGAATGTGGTATTCTATAATTCTTCATATAAACAGGTTTACTATCTTTAATTCTTAATTTTTGCTTGTAAAAAATATTTTTAGAAATTTTGTCGGACTCTAGAGTAAATACGTCTGAAAATTCTGTGCACAAATTCATCAAAGCCTGGCTTGCAAGGTCTGGGAAATTTTTTGATAATATATTCATAATCTTCGTATTATGATTAGTGTCACTCTCCCCGACACGAACTTTATCATAGTCGGACAACTTTTGAAATTTTAATTTCACATTTCCAAGTAAAACATTGTCTTGTATCATATTCACTATCTTTATATAAGGATTTTTATTATTAGCCAGAGTATTGGCCACAAATATTCCATTTCCAAAGCTTTGATTTGGTATCAAGATTTCTTTCTCATATGTATCCAGAGTAATTCTTTCTGATTACTTCCGATCTGGCCGGTATCGATAATGAATGTGGTCTCGGCATATCGTATATAGGGATGGTGATATCACTATCAAAATTCTCAGGTCTCATTATCAAAAATCCTTCATTCTTGTAATAATCGATAATACAATTATATTTTCGGATAAAATCTAGTCCCAATATTCCATCGCTAGGTATGGGAAAATCTCCCTCAACTACATGGAATGAGTGTTTGAAGCAAATATTGCCCACTTTGAGTTCTATTTCTATTGTTCCTATGGATTTCAATGACGTTTCTCCAATTCCGCTTATTCTAGTCGTTTTGTTGGTATTTATAAATATATCATGGGTCAACTTAGTCCTTCTCAGTCCGAAATATCAGCTCCCGTATCAATTAAAAACGTTTTATAGACGGGATTGGCGTTACTTTTCAATAAAACATAGCTACTTAGATTGAGGTTTAAGTTATAAACTTTGCATTCAGGGACCTCATCAGCTATGTTCGTAAAATTACTTGTTCCTAATCTATGGTATTGTCCTCCAGTTATGTCGGCTGGGGGTTCTGCTAGTTTTCCTGTGACCGTGCGCATCGGATATTATGCTGGCGACCACGACTACCACTTGTGTTATCATTACCGTACCTAACGCTGTGATCGCGACTCTCGTACCTTTCGAATCCGTGACCTCGACCATAACCGCGATTATTATTTCTAGGGCCACCGCGATAGGTGTTACGGTTATTACCTCGGTAACCACTACGGTAACTTCCATTATGGTTGTTGCCGTTTCTATTACCACTAGAGCGATAATGTAATATAGAATTCTGTATTGCATTTGCTTCTGTGCAGCTGTTTATAAATTTAGCCAGTGCATCATTTAAATTGCCAAATTGGCGTGATTCCATCACCAGACCTACTCTTTCATTGGTACACCTCTTGGTTATTACACGAACAGCGCTATTGGTTGCATAAAGGAAAGTCTATTCGCTCGTGTAGGGTCTGTGGTATTTTGTTTCCTTAACGCAACGGCTACTAGTTGTTCTCTAATATCATGAAAAAAGGCTTCGGCTGCTACCTTATGGGCCGAAGTTAATCTCGAGTAGTTAACGTTCAATATTTCAATATTTCAAGGTGTTTATGGATTGTTTCTGGCTTGGTTGGTCTGTCATTGTTTAAACATTTATGGGACCTATCGAAATTTTCCTTAATATTCCTAACTCTCACAATTATTTCTGACCAGTCCATAGGGTGTCATTCATTTCCTGAACTTACTGAACTTGGTCGAGACCCTTACCTAGTGAAATAGTTCTTACATAATTTTCTGATAGATCTTTTATGTAATTGGTATAATGTAGTAAGCAATGGTGCAGCTAGTATTATAATTATTATAATGTATTAAACCTTTGGTGACTGAATTTCTACCGTCACCTCATTTACCACGTTAGCTTTTGGGTCTACGATTTTTGATTCTTGTCCGCCCATGTTTAAGAGTTTATACAAAAATAGCAATCTCTAAAAATAATTCATAGCTCAAGTCATAAATCGACTTTTCTCTCTTTAAAAAAAAAATTATAAAGAAACTGATACAAAGGAGAATTCTTTTTAAAATTGTGTTGATTTGTATTAATTTGCATTACAAAAAAAAAAAAAAAAAAACAATAATAATAATAACACTGCCGATTATGTTGCGCATACATTGTGAAACATTTTCAAGTTAATTTGGATTTCTAATTTTTTTTTTTTTTAAATATTTTAGGTTTGTAATTTTGGTTTTTAACAACGTTTTTTCTTTTGTTTTAAAGGTTTCATTTGTATTTTATAAAAAAAAATTATTTTTTTAGATTTAACAAACAATGCAAGGCAAAACATAAATATGTATGTATTTAAATTTTCTATGTTTTGTTAATACGAAAAAAAAGAAAACAGTCAACCTGTTTTATACAGCTAAAACTCAAAACTATTTAGTATTTATATATAAACTTAGCTGTGTTGCTGCTGCTGATGATCTTGGAGTAGTCTGTTGATTCACTTATCTTATCCAGTCGAGGTGCCTAGGCCGCACCGATCAATGATATGGTGGCATTGGTATCTTCCCTCAACATTATACACTTTTCGGCTTTGTTATATGCATGGCTTTGTCTATTCGTTTGTTGCACATCTCATTTCGTTCTTTTATTGTTTACACACAAATTTAAACGATAAGTCACTTTTAATACGAAATGAAACAAATGAACTTAGCTAAATTCTTTACGTGTTTTTTTCTCTTTAGGGCATTGTTAAGTTATTATTTGGGATGGATGAAAAGCTTATTGATACTTCCTTCATTGTTGAAAATATATTGTTGGTGGTTTGAATTAATGCACAAAATCCAATAATCTCAATTATTTAAATTGATCCATTCACTTATATGACGAGATGTATGCACTTCATTTCACAGTTTATTTTATTTTGTTTAAAGTCACATTTCACTTTTTTAAGCAATACTTGACATTTATTTTCGTTTCATTTTTACTTTGATAGTTTTTCTTATGACGCGCATTTTTATTTGTTTATAGTTTATAAAGTTCGAAAGGATTCTCATTTTTAAAAGGATTTTTATTTTCAAAATTTTTAATTTTTTATTTAAAACTCCACATTGCAAGATCGCCATATAATATATACTTTGCTTGGTGTTTAACTTTAAATTGTTCCGATTAATAAAATACCAATTTATTTTATTGTGCTCTTGCGAGCGTGTCAATTCAGACTGTCCATTTATTATTTATTATACTTATATCTAATTTTGAAATAATACACACACACACACACTCTTAACCTACCTTAGTTAGCGTGAGAATTAATTATACTTGTAACTGTGGGAACTAGCTGACAATGCAGCTTTCACAGGTATTTTGTGTATTGCATATAAATATGCAAATATTTAAGCGTGTACTATTGCAAACATTAAAACATGCAATATACACAACCTAAACTCACTACAGTTTCCGTGATGTTTAAACGTGCTCCAGTCTGGTTTGTCTTCTGTCACCATATAACTGAGCTATATAAAATACCCGGAAGGATCATTTGTTTATATATCCACAATGACATTTTAGAGTTTAGATCCCACGATCTGCCTAGAAGCTGTTTTCTGGCACATATTGACTTATAGCCTTATTCGTTCCCGACTCTAGATGAGGATTCCAGGAGAGTGTTCTATCAAGTAATATACCCAGGTATTTTACCTGCTCCTTGAGTTGAACCTCCGTGTTCCTTATATGAAGTGATGGAATATAAAGATTCATTCTTCTAGTGAACGGGATAATTGTGGTTTTATTGGGATCTATGGAAAGTCCTTCGTCTTCGCACTATTCCCATGTAAGCCTTAGTGCTTCTTGCATTTGTTCCCCAATTGTCTGGTCATGTGTTCCACCTATAAAGACCATGATGTCATCCGTATAACCCAAAGTGGTAAAACCATTATTGTTTAGTTGTACAATGAGGTCATCCACCAAGATTGACCACAGTAATGGGGAAAGTACGGCTCCCTGAGCGCATCCTTTTATAATGCTAATCCTTCTCTGTTCATCTCCAAGATAAGCCACTATTTGTCTCCTAGAGAACAACTTTTTTATCCACCCTATCACAATTGGGTCCGAGTCCAATCTGATCAGCGTTCCTTCCATAGACTGAAAGCTGGCATTGTCAAAAGAGCCTTCTATGTCCATAAAGGAACATAAGGCTACTCCCTTCAACTACAGCGTTCTTTCAAACATTGATGTTAATTTGTGGACAGCTGTGATCGATGATTTACCTTTTTGGTAGGCAAATTGAAAATTATGTTGCCGTCTACTTTTCAGAAGTTCATTGCGAATATATAGATCAATCACCTTCTCCATAGTCTTCTGCATGAATGATGAGTGACTAATTGGTCTATATGATTTCGGATCATCAACAGATTTATTTACTCCCATTGGATGGAATACAACCTTCACCTTTGTCCACTTAGTTGGAATATAACTAAGTGCAAGACTGGCCCTGAAAATATGAACCAGTTTTCTTTTAAGTGAATCCGGACCATTTATTAGTAGGGCTGGGAAAATCCCATCTGGTCCAGGTGATTTGTACGATCTAAATGAGTTTACACTCCATTTTACACTTTCATATGTTACGATTCGTTTAACTAGAGAATTGATCATGTTGTTCTCATTTCTAGTCTCGATATCTCCCATTGATTCCTTCATTACAAAACTACATCCTGGGAAGTGAGTCCTAAGTAGAAGCTCCAGAGTTTCCCCAAAGGATGTAGTTTGGTGTGAGTCATCTATCTTGAGAGTACCTATATTCTGGTTCTTATTTGAGGATACGGCTCTTTGAATCTTTGCCATTTCCGGCACATCCTTCAACTCCCCGCAAAAGGTTTTCCAAGATAATTTTTCGATTTCCTTATTTCCCTGTTATACTTAGTAAGGGCAGTTCTATAGCATATCCAGTCACCACTACTTTAAGCCTTATTAATTTCCCGCCTAGCTACCTTCCTAAGTTCTTCAAGTGTTTTATTCCACCATCTGACCTTCCTGTGTTCTCTTGCTTTTAAGTGGACAGTTATCCTCATAGGTATCTAGAATGTCAGTTGTCAAATTATTAACAGCTGCGTCGAGATCTATGTTTGTGCTTATTGGTAACCTAGAAGATCCTAACTTTGCCTCAAGTTCAGATTTAAACCTGTCCCAGTGTGTGACCTTCGGGGGTGTATACCAAATTTTTTATACTAACCTAGACTTCATCTCAAAGAGAATATATTTATGGTCCGCAAACGAGGTTTCATTTGAAATTCTCCAGTTCGTGATCATGTCCTGTATATTGAATGTGGTCAGAGTTAGGTCAATTACCTCCTGCCTGATCGCATTTTGGAAAGTGAGATCCTTGCCTCTGTTCGCAATCGCTATATTGTTCGTTAAGATAAAATCTAAAAGTGATTCACCTCTTTTGTTGGTGTCCGAGCTACCCCATACCTTGTTGTGGGCGTGTGCATCGCAACCAAATATCAGGCTCTTGTTGCTACTACTGCAATAATCCACTAGCGCCTTCTTCTTACCGTTGGTGCTTCTGGTTGATCTCCCGGGAAGTAGGCAGAGGATAATACTACCCCGTGCGTACTCCCATTGTTCCCGCCTCTATCATGATGGTCATCATGTCACCATCCGTGAATTCTGAAATTGAAAGAGAGTTAATGTTTTCGTCTTATACTATGGCGGCCCTCGGCACTTCCGAGTTCATATCATGGATTAACTTAAATTTTTTTAATGTTAAGCCCACATATCTTACTCGACCTAATCCAGGGCTCTTGGATCAGGCCAATATTGCAGGTGTTTTTTGGTAAACCCTCTGCTAATTTCTGCCGATGCCGCCTTAGCGTGTTGAAGATTTGCCTGAACACACTTCATTGTGACGTATTTGTTGTTGTTGGTGTTGTTGATACAGAAGTGGCTGGTTATACTGGCAACTTATCACCTTCAACTGGTCCATCTTCTTTAGTCTCGGAGGCTTCCATTTCCTCATCTTTATCTCCGGATTCCTTGAGGTTCAATTGGATCCATCGAAATCTATAGGATATTTGACCTTCATTCACCTCCAATTTTGCAGCTGAGATTTGGTCAATGGATACTACCAACATAGCGTTGTTCGATCTTCGAAGCAACCTCCATGCCTCCACCTTGAGCCCATCGTTCTGCTTTTGAACAAAGGATAGAATCCTTTCTGTTTCCATATTATCAGCGTTGGGGAAATAACCAACAGCAACTTTAGGGTGAGGAACTTTCATTTCCTCCGTTGCCCACAAATCTGCTGTTGCCCATGGTTTGAGGCCTGGAATCAGCTTTTTTATCCACTCAGCTGTGCCGTTGTTTTTACAGTGTAGGGTTAAGAAACCTGCCTTAGAAGTACTATTTAGGAATAGAGGTGTGATCTCATTCTGCTCTAGCACTTTATCCATAATGGCGTTTTGGATTTCGTCCATTTGGTTTGTTGTGAGGACAGTGTTGGGGAAGTCTTTTGCTAGTATAGCATTTTTTGTCCAGTGAGCACATTTTTAAAGAAAGGCTTGTTCTGAACTTTTTGCTTTTGGATGGATTTTGCCATGGGCTTGTCCTTGGTCGGTTCTTCCCTATGGCGCTTTTTAGTGTCGCTTCAGGAGTTGTCCTCTCTGAGGAGCTCTGCCTTTTGCGATCTGCTATTTTTTCTTTTTCTAATGGATCAAGGGCTTTGACTCGGGCTTGATCTCTATCAAGTCCATGCCGAATAATAAAATTCATCCTTTTCCTAGCAGCACCACTTAATCTTTGTTTGTTGTCAGTTTTAATAACGTTTAATTTTTTAATTTTTCTAGTGAATTCTTCATTTGCACTTCGTGCGTTTCTGAAAGTTGAGGCATGTTTATCCTCCTTTCCAGGGTTATTATTAGGATTGATATCCTTCGATTTTGAGTTACTTTCATCCTCCATGTTTTTATTTATGTTTTTTTATATTTTGTTTTGGTGTGTTCATTTTCTTGTTTTTGGTCCCACGAGTAGTCAGGGAAAGTTTCGTCCACCACGCCTAGTCCTTTAGCGCAGTAAGGCTGTATCTGAAATGGGGTTTCGCCCGGTTCCCCAAGTCCGCATATTAAAGGCTGGACCACCCTCCAGCCATGCATCTCTCGGCATACGCTGTTCCACCTTAGATTGGGGGTTTTGTTTTAAGAGAGTGAACTATCTCTCCGCTTCCACTCGCATGTAACCAACAGCATTTCCAGAGACATAACCATGCTATGAAGTTGGGTTCCAGCCGTACTCTAAAAGGGAGCATGCCTGAGTTCGCTACCATTGGGTGTAGAGATACGGCATATTCAATTGAATACGTTATTCCCCCAATACACCTTTTAGCTGACTGGAAATTTCGAGGCCGCTCAAATTCGCTTCCACTTTGCATAAAAGCATATTAAGCAAAGTGGTCCCCAGAGGACACCACAAGGGGGCCTATTGTAGAGCTAAACTAGGGATTAGAAAATGTAATCTACGAGTTGGCTTTGAATGATTTACTATGGGTCAAGGGAACACTTTACCCTATGCTGCCTAAGAGTTACTCAGGGAGGCTTGCTAGGGATCGCTTAGCCATTTTACCATATACATCCTTTTATCCTCCTGTTTGTCGACTTAGCTAAACAGAAGCAGTTTAAAAATTGTTGTCTTGATATTGCGAGAGCCTCTTTTAGAGCTTTTCACTTTTGAAGAATATTTTTATTAGCTAGATGTATTGATGTATTGTTGATGTAAATGATACAATAGTGTCGTCTTTGTCCAGGATGATGTCCTTTATTCTTTCTTTTAATTCCGTATAATTCTTAATTTTGTTAGAGATATCAAAAGCTTTAGTTTCGAACCAACATATTTTGCTAGTTCTTAGCGAGGAACTCTAAAGATGATGAAATTGGTCTAAAGGCAATATTTATCTTGTGAATCTTAGAAAGACTATATAATTACATGCTGAGTACATATTTGCGGACACCTAAACAATTTTAAACATTTAAATGGGCAATTCATCAAATTTTTCGTAACCAGTTGTAATAAATATGAAAGTAATTAATAGAAAATAGTGATTTATATAAAATCGAAACAAGCAGATGTTCGATTATTTTCAAAATCAAAAATTACGAAAGCTATCCAAAAATTTTTTATATCCACTTTCCTATAATTTCTAGGTTCTGTAAGGTTTGTGAAAATGTACATAATGGTAAAATCCGTCAACAATAAGTTAACGAAAAAAGGGAATAATATTTCTGGTTGGCACAAATTTTTGTTTGAAATTCCCACTTTATCAAAGTTCCAATAAGCTAATATTAAAACAAAGAAAACTAAACAACAAAAAATATTACTTTTAACATGTCTTACTTTCAGTTATGATTAATAATACTTATTCCGTTTTCCTCACATACAGTTTGAAGACTAGATTCTTGTATTAATGACGTATTTAAAACCGAATCAATTATTTATTTATTTGAAATTCTACACACAAGACTAAAAGTCTCTTACTGCAGTACAGAATTATGCATTTGTAAATATAGCAATTTTTTAATCTAATATTAACACTTATTCTAAAGTTAAATATAAAAAAAATTATAGTTGTTACAAAAAAAAAAAAAATTAAATTAAAGAAATAAGAACAATTGAGAGTTAAATTTTGCAATATCAAAATATTTATAAAATAGAGAAAAATCTTTTACAACTTAATGAACAGAGCAGACATAAGTAATTTTCTTTTAAAAATTTCCATTCTGAAGTTAAATTTGATCTAGAAAAGGTTACGCGACTGTAAAGGTGTTCCGATTGTTGCGTATATATAACTTTGTGTTATTTTTGCATTGAATAAATCTTCAAACTGAATACTATAGAGCTTGGTTGTGAAGGGTGAAATCCTTCCATTTTTGTTTTCTTCCGTATTCGGAACGGCGGATAGTATATACGATTTAGTTTTTCACTACTTAAAGAATCAGATTTTGCAAATAATTCGCATTCATACATTAGAGTTGGCATTAAATAGGTTTTAGCAAGAAGTATTCTTATCTTGACACAAGTGTAGTGTTGTGTTGAGCAAACAGCTCTGAGTGTTGAAAACGTTCTTACACAAGCGTAGTTAGTGGTTCAATACATGTGACTCTTCTATTCAATATTATTCCAATATTTTTTGCTGAATTTACAGTGGCTCTGAGTTGATTATTTAAATATATGCTAGGTATTGTATCCTCTGCAGTAGGTCGTTTTTGAAAAACCAGGCATTTTGATTTTGAAGATTAATGCTGGGATCATTTGCTGTAACCCAAAAATATACTTGTTGGAATTCCTGATTCAAAGTTTCTACATATTGTTGAATATCAGATGCATTGCAACTTATGTAAAGTTGAATATCATATGCATACATTTGTACTTTACAGTGATGTAGATGATTTGGGAGATCATTTACGTAAAGTGAAAAGAGTAGCGGCCCCACGATCGACCCTTGAGGGACTCCTCTTCTAGCGGATAGTAAATTAGATTTGTAATGGGTTAATGTATTTGAAGGCGTTGGCATTGTATTGTATTTCATAAACTATGAAGTACAAAATTTTAATTGAGAGAAGAAACGAGTAAAATTATAAGCACAGTGCAGATGCAACCAAGAGAGGCAAATCGATGATCAGACAAAAAAGGCTGTTTAATATAAGGTAGTGGCCAAATAGAATCTGCGCTTAATATTTAAGTCTCTTATCCGATGTTATAATTGAGTGACTAAAGGTCGGCGGGACCCGTCTCAGCCGCTAGCTTCAGTGGTGTGGGGAGGTTCTTGACCCATGTCAAACAAATTCAACATTACCATTTTATTAAAGAGTCCCTGAATTAGAGTGAGGCTATAAAATAGGAATATATGGATCAAATTTAATATCTATTGATTCCCCAATGGAAATTTATAAAACCGCTGATTTTGAAATTTAATTGATGCGTATTAGAGAATAAATTAATACAAAAGGGTCATGTTGTTAGGAACCCGTGCTCAAAACCCTCCCAACCAATGTTATTCAAAACACGCAATAAATTTAAGAAGAACCCAAAACGATACATTTTCTCAACCCTTTAGAAAAGTCTCGGAGTATTTACTCGTACATCTTAAAAGCTTTATTCATACTAATTTACTTATAAATCATAATAAAGGTATGCGCACATTTATCGAAAATAGTTTAAAAAAAAAATTTTATATGCAATAAATTAATAATTTATGTTGTTTAAGAAATTCAATAAAGATTCAGCAAATATATTTACATATTAGATTTTAAATAGTTTTCATTTACTCTTGTTAAAATTTGCACAGGATTAAATACGAATTATTGTAATTAATTAATTAAAGTATATTTATATACTTTAAATTATCAAAAATAAAGTGCTATCAAAAATTAAAGTCACTAAACGGAGCTGCAGGGTACACATAATTATTGTACAACATTGGTTGTTTGTATTTTTTTTTTTTTAATTTGTTTTGTCTCTGTTTTTAAAATTTGGTTTCAATCGTGTAAAGCTTTTTTTATTTTTTTGTTTTGCTTTGATTTACCTTTTGTCTCTGAAGGAGATCAAAAAGAATGCATTCTTCAATGGAGAATTTAAAATAAAAATTAATACATGCCTTCTATATAACTAGAAATAAATTCTATATATTCAGAACTGGTTTTATTTTTTGGTTTTTTTTTTTTTTTTATTTACACGATTTTGAAGATATAATTTTTAGATCAATAACTATAATTTGACCAACTGTTAGAACTGGAAAAACATTGTTTTTTTTCATAAAATTTACTATTGCAGCCAAACCTTGGTGGCGTTTATTTTAATAATGAAAGACAAAAATGCAACAATTTAAATATAAAACCAGTTCTAAACATCCATCATGAACAAATTCACATAAAGAAAATAGAAAATATCCAAATATTTAATTTCATGTCATTTAAATTTTAAATAACATTTTTGTAAGATAAAAAAACTACAATTACAAAAATGATTTAAAGGGAAAAACAAAATATAATTTTGCGAGGTTTGTTCACTTGTTTGTTCCTTCTTTTCCTTTTCTTATTATAAATTTGGATATATTCCTTCTCAATGATAAATACAAAAACAATATCGAGCACTTACTTGCAGAGCGATAGAAGGCCTTCCATAGAGCTGCTTGATGGGGAGAGAATTTTGTTGTCGTCTCTTAGTCGAAATGCATGTTGTTGTTGTTGATTTTGTATTTGTTAATATTTAACATGATGTTGTTCAGCTTTTCTTTCAGTTTACACAAAATGCATGCTGTGTTTTAAATTTTTTTTCTTTTATTTCTATCACAGTGGTCTGGGTGATGTTAAAATTTTGTCAATATTTAATTAATTTTTCTACAACACAGGATTGACCTGTTTAATGCAAACTTTATTTTCCAAAAAAATAAAAATTATTTTTTTTTTTTTTTTTTATATTTTTTATTTATTTTTTTATTATTTTTTTCAGACCACTGGGAAATCACTTTACACTTTAAAACCAAATTTCTTTTTTTTATATCTGCCTTTGTTTTTTTTATGCTTTACTTTTGAGTTGAATTCAGATTTTTGTATAGGAAACAATTAAATTTGTACAATTTTTTTATATATGTATGTATTCGGTGTAATGTTTTTATAGACGTAGGGCCTTTTTAATTATCTTTCGCGACACTGTGCAAATAATAAAACGATGCAATCATTAATCGAAAAAAATTTCTAGTTTTGATTATTCTAAACAATTGAATTTTCTGACTTTATGTATATGAAATCAAAATGAATAATTTTTGGAAATAATTTTAGGTTTTTTTTGTTTGCTTTGGCAACATACCGCGAATATACTTGCTATTTTTTTCACTTTTATTTTTAATCTACGTTATTAAATACTTTTTTTTACTAAAATAATTATTTCGAATTTTTTTTATTTTCACTTTGTTGCTAGGTTAGACGCGATCTCCTTTAAGTCTTTCTAATACTTGACGAATTCTGATTCAGCAACAAAATGTAGTTGACATCAAATGTTGTAAAATGGACAGACGGTATTTTTGTTCTGCTTTGTGTGAGCCTTTGTCTCAGAGAGTGTACTCTTTCTTGCTTACTTCAAATCTGACATATAAAAAGATAACTTTTATATGGATTCAAAACGATTATGTTATTTATTATGTTATTTACCTCTTTTCTTTAACCAAAGGTAATATGAATCAGAATTTACATACGACACTTGTAGACTAAATTAACCTTCAAAAGTGGCAACAACCTAGAAGGAATTTTTCGGTGTTATCCAATTTAAAATTTTTCAAAGAATGTTAATGAACATCAATTTACCTATTTAATGTTCTTCGGGGGAATTCTTTGAACGCCTGGGTATCTATTTGACTATAAACTTTCCCTAAGATTTCTTTAATCTTATACAACATTCTTTTTCCTTAATTTAAAAAAAATCTGTAGAATTTGAGGTTTAAGTTGAGTATTATACCAAAAGCATTTTTAAGAAATAAAACTTACTGTGATATAAAACTGCGATATTAGCTTTTAAGTTCAAAAATTTATGTTTAAGAAAGTTTAAATACATCCATTTTAAAAAATTTTATAAACCCGAGAAACCGCAAAGTATACCAAATTTTATTTAATATAACTGTAGCTAAATACATTAAACTTTTCGCAATATAAATTTTAACTTTGATATGAATGGGACCACAGCTTAATCAGGAAAGAACGATCGTTTCCTTTTTTCTTGACTACCTTAACTTTCTGAGAACCTCATGTAACTTGTACTTTGGACTTTATGCCTTTCGGAGTAAAAAGAAATGTAACTACGGCCCATCAAGTAAAGAAAAGAGTTTGGTGTAAACTTTGGCAGCACTTAACTACTCACCGTGATGTTAAGAAATAAAAATGTTTATGTAAAATTACTGACGATAATATTGTTAGCAGAATTCATGCAAGTTGCTTTCTAATATAATTGATATACGAGAATTTGGATTGCATTCAATATAAAAACCAACAAGTTGGAAATTGTTAACCACTTAAAGTTATATTGTAGTTATTTAATTTTCCTTTATTAGAATTAAACACAATTTGTATTCAAAAATTTCTTTGCCAAACAGCAAGATATTTTCTGTAAAACCGAAAAAAAAAGTAAGCTACAACTACCGAGATTGCACATTACAAAACCGGATAATATGGAGAATTTTAGATCAGATTAGCCGGATAATCTGATAAGTTCCCACAGACTTTCCTTCAATATCCTCAAGGAGATAGTAGCAAATACCTTATTTTTCCTTCACCCGGGATTTAATAAAAATTGGACTAAATTTAGCGTTGAACTTTTTCTCTGCATTGCTTTGGGAAAAATTGCGCCTAAATACCTCTTGACCGGCATTATAGCTGATAGGTCGAGCTCTAAGAATGTATTGTTTTACATTATTTTCATAAGCATTCTTTAAATTTTCACAAATTTGATTTCTGATCAAAGTCAATTTATCATCGCGTTCTAGTCTCATAGTTGGTTCTTCTAAAGAATTAATTGATTTTAACATATTAAATGATGTTCCATGTGTTATCATATTAAAACCATATAGAGCGTGGTAAGGGGATAAACCAATAGAATTGTGCACTGAATTGCGTAAAGCACAACTTATCGAGGATATATTTACATCCCACTCGCGGTGATCTTTCTTCAAATAAGCTCTAATGGCAGCAATAATCGACCTATTTACCCGCTCGGAAGCATTACTTTGCGGTGAATAAAGTGCAGTATACATGTGATGGATACCATATTTAGTTAGAAACGCGTTAAAGTCGTTGCTTTTAAACAGACTACCATTGTCGCTTATTACTACTTCGGGTACTCCATAATGATGAAAAACTTGACTTTCCATAAAATCGGTGATAAGAGAGGATGTGAATTTTCTAAGTAGACATAACCAGTGGTATTTTGAGAAATGATCCAGAACAATTAACAAACCAATAAACCCCTTTTTACTTCTCGGATATGGTCCAAGAAGATCCACATAATACCGCTGAAATGGTCTTAAAGAAGTAGCCATTTTACCCATTTCTGGTTTAAGGTTTTGATTTGATGGTTTTGTCGTTTTACATACATCACAATCTTTTATATAGTTTCTTACTTCGGTGACTAGACGAGGCCAGTAAAAGTACCTACGGATAAGTTCAAGAGTTTTTCCAACTCCACCATGAGCAGCAAGAACTGAATCATGGAACCTCTTAAGGATTTCTACTCTGAGTTGTTCAGGAATCCATAATTTCCAACAATTTGAATCCAAATCTTCAATACCTGTTGCAAAAGTAGTTCTAATATAAATGTATTTATCGATAACTTGAATATCTGGATAACAAGATTCGTTTTCAAGAAATGTTTCTTTGAGTGTAGTATAATCCTTATCTAAGAAGTGTACCGAGTCCAGATCAATTTCAGGGCGTATTAATTCCATTGAAGCTAATTCACCCTCATGCATTCGGCTAAGTGCATCCGGAACAATGTTTTCTTTACCCTTTCTATGGCTTACGGAAAACTGATATGACTGAAGTTTTAAAACCCATCGGGCAAGTCGACCTTTCAAATTAGGCTGTCGCATGAGCCAAACCAAACTACTGTGGTCAGTTACGACCTCAAATTCCTGCAACTCAATATAACATCTAAACCGATATATTGCTTCTATTGCCGCCAGACATTCTTTTTCCGTCACTGAATAATTTCTTTGAGCGGTATTCAGCTTTCTGGACATAAAAGCAATTGGAGTTTCTTCACCATTGTCTCCAAGTTGTACTAAAACAGCCCCTATACCAAAATCGCTGGCATCACAATGAATAAAAAACTTTTTAGAAAAATCAGGATTTTTAAGCACGGGTGCAGTGGTCAATAATGTTTTAATTTTTCTAAAACTTTCCTCAGCGGCATTGGTTTATTCAAATTTGCATTTCTTTGATATAACCTCGGTTATAGGGTAAGTAACATCCGCAAAATTTGAAATAAATCGACGGTACCAACCCGTTAACCCAAGGAAACCTCGAACCTGTTTTAAGGTTTTTGGAGTTGGCCAGTTTAAAATTGCTTCAATTTTCTCAGGATCGGTAGAGATTCCACCGTCACCTATTATGTAACCTAAATATTGTACTTTCCTAACACAAAATTTGCTTTTCTTAATATTTAAAGTTAAATGTGCCTTTTTAAATTCTTCTGCTAATCTAACCAGAATAGACAAATGATTTTCAAAACTATCCGATACTACACAAACATCGTCGAGATAACCAAACACTGAATGCTTTAACTCCGGTGGAATTATCGTATCCATTAAACGACACATTGTTTGCGGTGCCGTACATAACCCAAACGGCATCACTGTAAATTGATACAATGGGCGTCCGGGGATCGTAAATGCTGTTAAGGCTTTCGATTTATCATCTAATGCAATTTGCCAATATGCATCCTTTAAATCAATTTTTGAAACAATATTTGCTTTTGGTAAACGGGCGAAAATTCCTCCAATGTTCGGAAGAGGGTAAGCATCTTTAGTGGTAACCTCGTTAATTTTTCGGGCATCTAAGCATAACCTGACCTTCTCTGCCATCCTCATAGGTGAACTCCACGCGCTTGAACTTTCCTCTATAACCCCTAAACTAAGCATTCTATCAATTTCGGTATACATCATTTCCTCTACGGCTGGAGAAACTGGATAAAATCTTTGTTTAATTGGTTTTGCATTACCCACATCTATATTATGGGTAATGAGGGAAGTTTTACCTAGACCTTGTCTTTCAAAACATGGAAAAAAGGTTTTAACCATTTCCAACTGCTGTTGTTGAAAATTTGATAAGGGATATAATTCTGGATCTACGTTATCCGTGGTATTACTTTTATCAAAAGATAAACCTGCAACTATATTACTTATTAAGCCAAACGACTTCCAAAAATCCAATCCTAGAATCAATCTTTGATTAAGAGAGGGTACAATATATAAAACAATTTTTTCCTTTTTATCTTTGTATGATACGTCTTCCTCTATTGATCCTATAACTTTTTGGGCTTGGCCATCGGCAGTACAAACAGAAGCAATTAATTTTTTAAAACCAAGATGGTTCGAAAAATCTTCAGTAGCTAAATCGCTCCCAATACAACTTATGTTCGCGCCAGTGTCTAACAAGCCTAATTCTACTTTATCTAACAATTTAACTTCTGCGTATAGTCTACCATCTTTTTCTGAATTCACTATGGATGATATCATTAACCTATCCGTATTTTTAATTTTCTTATAAAAATTTCTCATACGTACGGTGGATCTATTATATTTTCTTATTATCTTCTTATCTAATTGCTTATCATTAAAAATCCTAAACCTAGCCTTAATATACGCCTTCAATCTTTCGTCTAAAGGACGAATACCAACTACTTTAGTGTTCCTATTATCAAATTCATTTTCACTATCATTACTTTTATTATTTTTCAAAATTTTTATTTCAATTTCTTTTACTTTTCCAAGTTCCTTATCATATTCATTATCAATTTCTACCAAAGCTACTTTGGAGCTATTCGATGGTTGCTTAAATACGAACTCTGGTAGTTTTTTGAATTACGTCCAGTATTTGCGCATTTTACACACTGTGGTTTATACATGTTTTTCAGACCACAACCGTAACAAAAAACTTGGCGAGCTTTAAGGCACATATCCCAAAAGTGACCTTCATCTTCGCAATTCCAGCACTTTATAGGTTTATCTATTCTATTTAAGGCATTCACTTCAAACTCAGATTCATCTACACTATTATGCTCTACAACTGTGTTATCTGCTCCTAAATTTGGCTCAGAATCAACTACATCAATGCGTCGTTGTGGTTGATTAACCCCTTGGTAACGATTAACATTATTGCGACGGAAAAACTCTTCTCCTAACAAATTTTCTCGCTTTTGGCAAAGTTTCTTTAATTGCGAAATAGACGTAACTTGCACATACAGTAATTCGTGACGAATCTCAGGCCGAAGGTTTCTCGTAATGATCTCAATTAGCTCATCATCCTCTAGAGGAATTGCTAACGTATCTAATATTTCACTAATTGCATCATAAAATGTCTGAAATGACTCATTTGGTTTTTGCTTGCGATTATGTAACTCCTCGCGAATGTCGAATGTTATCCTATAATCTCTGTATTGCTTTTTTAATTCGGTACAGAAGGTCTCCCATACAATTTGTCTAACCGATTTCCGATAACGCCAATACCAATCTTTAGCTTTCCCTGTCAATAGCACATGTAAATTTTTACCTACGCTGTCATCAAAATTACTGTTAAAAGTCTCTTCAACTAAACATTTGATTCGGTATAAAAACTCTTCACACCTAAGACCGTTCGAGGACCCATCAAATTTGACGTTCCAGCTCTGAATTATAGTCGTAATCTTATCTGGATTAATTTTAAGGTTAGGTGCGGACGCATGAGCAACAATTTGCCGATTAGGTTCAAAATCTGGTTCTGATAAACGTAGAGAATTTTCCATAGGTTGTTGTGGTTGCTGCATCGGTGATTGAAGTGGAATCTGTAATTGCCATTGTTGTATTGGAGGCTGCATCGTCATCTGTGGTTGAGAAAATAATGGTGGTGGACTCATATTCATCTCAGACAACATCCTTTGCACTGTCATTTCGATCAATTCAGACATTCGATTCATGTTTCGATTATTTCTTCTTCCGCGAGTTGATTGATTTGTGATATTATGGGTAGAATTACCAGCATTCTGTGACAAATTTTGATCATTAGCTGTCATGTTCGAATCTAATAAAGGTTCCTGTGCACTAGCGATTTCGACATTATCACTAAGCGATGCATGGGAGATAGTTGTTTCATTTTGTAGCCTAGCATTTCTAGTATTGTATCGTTTCACTGCGGACCCACGACCTCTACCGCGATAACAAGTTTCTTTTACTTTGGTTGTTGACTTAGAACCAGGTTGAGCTAATTCTTTTATGTGACATAACCTTTTGCAGTTAGGACACTCGTGTGTATCCTTTAACCATTTCGAAATGCAGTCCTTATGGAAGGTATGATTGCATTTAGTGGTTAAACATTCACTAAGAATGGACATCTCCTGTTCACATAAGGAACATGCAAGACCTAATGGGGAATCTGACAAAGCAGATATATTTTCGTTACTACGCATAACAGCCATCTTTAAAACTAGTAAAACGAAATCTCAAAACTATGCAAAGTTAATTCTTGAAGCTTACATCTGAAGCGACTAAACTTTTGGCAAACAGCAGAAATTCGATAAAGATTTACTTGAAGCAAAAAATTTGTAATAAAAAAATTATAAAAATATTCACACAAGGTATCCTAAAATTTTTTCTCTCTTTTGGCTTTTAAAAGCCTCAATCAAGCAACTGTCTGACCAAACAGCTAAAATTTTAAATCTGCTTTATTTATATTTTAATTTCTTTTAACAAAAAAAAATCACTTAAGTCACCAAAATTTTGGCAAATAAAAGCAAAATAATTCTCCTTTTCGTACAGGCAAATTTTCCTGGAAAGAATATATTTTCTGAGAATGAAAAACATATCTAGCGAAAATTTTTGAATTAATTTTCCAATTGAGGAATATAATTCAAATTTAGGGAAAATAACTATAAATTATAAACGACTTTCCTATTAGGTTGAGAAAATAACAAGAATGATATTAAGAAAAATTTTAAAATTTTTCCAATTCACTTTCAACAATTATCGAACATACTCTCTATAACGCTGACATAAATAATGTGCTATTGTATATTGACATGCTAGTTGTAATTTGAATATCATATTATGTACTAGAATCGTAAAACGGATTGGTACTCGCCTTAAAAAGCAACGTCCAATATTCCAGGAAAACTATCCAATAAATCATAACATGATAACCAAAGACCAACCAGGAATCCACAGAATAAAAAAAAATTTTGTAGCAAACAAAATTATTGATCGCAAAGGAATTTTAACCAGCCAACGGGTCGAAAGCTATCCAACGACAGATAGTCGAAATCCACGGAGGTGCCAAAATTTATTGCGAGAAAACAATTTTATTGAACAGTCAATTTTCAAATCCGAAATTATTTGAAACCAATTAACGGAACATTTGTGAACACAGTTAAACTGCTACACAGGAGAAAAATAAGGTATTTTACATAAAATTTCTTACTATAAATCTCCTCAGTTGAGACATGACTTTTCGACGAAATTATCCCTCTTCCGAGACATAACCTATCGAAAAAATCAGGCCCCACGTTGGGCGCCATTTTTGTAATGGGTTAATGTATTTGAAGGCGTTGGCATTGTATTTCATAAGCTATGAAGTACAAAATTTTAATTGAGAGAAGAAACGAATAAAATTATAAGCACAGTGCAGATGCAACCAAGAGAGGCAAATCGATGATCAGACAAAAAAGGCTGTTTAATATAAGGTAGTGGCCAAATAGAATCTGCGCTTAATATTTAAGTCTCTTATCCGATGTTATATTTGAGTGACTAAAGGTCGGCGGGACCCGTCTCAGCCGCTAGCCTCAGTGGTGTGGGGAGGTTCTTGACTCATGTCAAACAAATTCAACATTACCATTTTATTAAAGAGTCCCTGAATTAGAGTGAGGCTATAAAATAGGAATATATGGACCAAATTTAATATCTATTGATTCCCCAATGGAAATTTATAAAACCGCTGATTTTGAAATTTAATTGATGCGTATTAGAGAATAAATTAATACAAAAGGGTCATGTTGTTAGGATCCCGTGCTCAAAACCCTCCCAACCAATGTTCTTCAAAACACGCAATAAATTTAAGAAGAACCCAAAACGATACATTTTCTCAACCCTTTAGGAAAAGTCTCGGAGTATTTACTCGTACATCTTAAAAGCTTTATTCACACTTATTTACTTATAAATCATAATAAAGGTATACGCACATTTATCCAAAATAGTTAAAAAAAAAAATTTCATGTGCAATAAATTAATTATTAATGTTGTTTAAGAAATTCAATAAAGATTCAGCAAATATATTTACATATTATATTTTAAATAGTTTTCATTTACACTTGTTAAAATTTGCACAGGATTAAATACGAATTATTGTAATTAATTAATTAAAGTATATTTATATACTTTAAATTATCAAAAATAAAGTGCTATCAAAAATTAAAGTCACTAAACGGAGCTGTAGGGTACACATAATTATTGTACAACATTGGTTGTTTGTATTTTTTTTTTTTAATTTGTTTTGTCTCTGTTTTTAAAATTTGGTTTCAATCGTGTAAGGTTTTTTTTATTTTTTTGTTTTGCTTTGATTTACCTTTTGGTCTCTGTAGGAGATCAAAAAGAATGCATTCTTCAATGGAGAATTTAAAATAACTAGAAATAAATTCTATGTAACTAGAAATAAATTCTATTTATTCAGAACTGGTTTTATTTTTTTTTTGGGTTTTTTTTTTTTTTTTTTTTTTTATTTACACGATTTTGAAGATATAATTTTTAGATCAATAACTATAATTCGACCAACTGTTAGAACTGGAAAAACATTGCTTTTTTAATAAAATTTACTATTGCAGCCAAACCTTGGTGGCGTTTATTTTAATAATGAAAGACAAAAATGCAACAATTTAAATATAAAACCAGTTCTAAACATCCATCATGAACAAATTCACATAAAGAAAATAGAAAATATCCAAATATTTAATTTCATGTCATTTAAATTTTAAATAACATTTTTGTAAGATAAAAAAACTACAATTACAAAAATGATTTAAAGGGAAAACAAAATATAATTTTGCGAGGTTTGTTCACTTGTTTGTTCCTTCTTTTCTTTTTCTTATTATAAATTTGGATATATTCCTTCTCAATGATAAATACAAAAACAATATCGAGCACTTACTTGCAGAGCGATAGAAGGCCTTCCATACAGCTGCTTGATGGGGAGAGAATTTTGTTGTCGTCTCTTAGTCGAAATGCATGTTGTTGTTGATTTTGTATTTGTTAATATTTAACATGATGTTGTTCAGCTTTTCTTTCAGTTTACACAAAATGCATGCTGTGTTTAAAAATTTTTTTTGATTTCTTTTATTTCTATCACAGTGGTCTGGGTGATGTTAAAATTTTGTCAAAATTTAATTAATTTTTCTACAACACAGGATTGACCTGTTTAATGCAAACTTTATTTTCCAAAAAAATAAAAATTATTTTTTTGTTTTGTTTTTATATTTTTTATTAATTTTTTTTTTTTATTATTTTTTCAGACCACTGGGAAATCACTTTACACTTTGGAACCAAATTTCTTTTTTTTTATTGCTGCCTTTGTTTTTTTTTATGCTTTACGTTTGAGTTGAATTCAGACTTTTGTATAGGAAACAATTAAATTTGTACAATTTTTTTATATATGTATGTATTCGGTGTAATGTTTTTATAGACGTAGGGTCTTTTTAATTATCTTTCGCGACACTGTGCAAATAATAAAACGATGCAATCATTAATCGAAAAAAATTTCTAGTTTTGATTATTCTAAACAATTGAATTTTCTGACTTTATGTATATGAAATCAAAATGAATAATTTTTGGAAATAATTTTAGGTTTTTTTTTGTTTGCTTTGACAACATACCGCGAATATACTTGCTATTTTTTTCACTTTTATCTTTAATCTACGTTATTAAATACTTTTGTTTACTAAAATAATTATTTCGAATTTTTTTTATTTTCACTTTGTTGCTAGGTTAGACGCGATCTCCTTTAATTCTTTCTAATACTTGACGAATTCTGATTCAGCAACAAAATGTAGTTGACATCAAATGTTGTAAAATGGACAGACGGTATTTTTGTTCTGCTTTGTGTGAGCCCTTGTCTCAGAGAGTGTACTCTTTCTTGCTTACTACAAAGCTGACATATAAAAAGATAACTTTTATATGGATTCAAAACGATTATGTTATTTATTATATTATTTACCTCTTTTCTTTAACCAAAAGTAATATGAATCAGAATTTACATACGGCACTTGTAGACTAAATTAACCTTCAAAAGTGGCAACAACCTAGAAGGAATTTTTCGGTTTTATCCAATTTAAAATTTTTCAAAGAATGTTAATGAACATGAATTTACCTATTTAATGTTCTTCGGGGGAATTCTTTGAACGCCTGGGTATCTATTTGACTATAAACTTTCTCTAAGATTTATTTAATCTTATACAACATTCGTTTTCCTTAATTTAAAAAAAATCTGTAGAATTTGAGGTTTAAGTTGAGTATTATACCAAAAGCATTTTTAAGAAATAAAACTTACTGTGATATAAAACTGCGATATTAGCTTTTAAGTTCCAAAATTTATGTTTAAGATAGTTTAAATACATCAATTTTAAATAATTTTATAAACCCGAAAAACCGCAAAGTATACCAAATTTTATTTAATATAACTGTAGCTAAATACATTAAACTTTTCGCAATATAAATTTTAACTTTGATATGAATGGAACCACAGCTTAATCAGGAAAGAACGATCGTTTCCTTTTTTCTTGACTACCTTAACTTTCTGAGAACCTCATGTAACTTGTACTTTGGACTTTATGCCTTTCGGAGTAAAAAGAAATGTAACTACGGCCCATCAAGTAAAGAAAAGAGTTTGGTGTAAACTTTGGCAGCACTTAACTACTCACCGTGATGTTAAGAAATAAAAATGTTTATGTAAAATTACTGACGATAATATTGTTAGCAGAATTCATGCAAGTTGCTTTCTAATATAATTGATATACGAGAATTTGGATTGCATTCAATATAAAAACCAACAAGTTGGAAATTGTTAACCACTTAAAGTTATATTGTAGTAATTTAATTTTCCTTTATTAGAATTAAACACAATTTGTATTCAAAAATTTCTTTGCCAAACAGCAAGATATTTTCTGTAAAACCGAAAAAAAAAGTAAGCTACAACTACCGAGATTGCACATTACAGATTTGGAGTTAATATGGACATACTGATATCTGTTACCTAGGTATGTGCATATAAGACGTTTAGCTGTGTTTGAGAACATGAACATGTTTTAAAGTTTGTAACACAATATGTTATGATCAACAAAATCGAAGCCTTTCGAGTGATTTAAGAGTATTAAAAAGTTCTCTTTTCTTTCATCTAGTTTTTTCCTTATTTCTTCAGCAACATCTACGAGTGCAGTTATGCAACTATATTTTTTTCTAAACCCAGACTGTTTATCAGTTAACAGATTATATTCGCTTAAATATAAAGACATTTGATTAATGAATTATACGTTCAAAAACTTTCGATAAGAAGGGTTAGATGGAAATTGGCCTATAATCCGAATTTGTTTGATATGGGTGTAATATTAGCTCGTTTCCAATTTGTGGGATACAAACTTCTTGTTATAATCTTATTAAAAATGAGGGTGGTTAATGACAGTATTTTTGATACAAGAATTTTAAAAAATTGGGATGCATTCCGTCAAAAAAATAAAAATTAATAAAATTTAACAAAAATAATTGATTTTTATTATATTATATTTAACAATTTGCATAAGTTATTGACCAATTTAAATTTTTATTGTTTTTTGAAATAATTTCTACCAGTAAGTTTTCTATCAAATTTTACATCTGGTCTTCCGTTTTGTTATCTAAAAGTTCTTTTTTTTACAATTTGTCTATCTCTTTTATAATCCTTTTCGTCTGTAAAATTTGTTTTATTTTTTTCTTTAAGATCCTTTATAATATAGTTTGGTTTCTGTTTAATATTATAAAATAAAATTTTTGGCTAACTCTTTTTCTTTAAACTCATGATAATCTTGTCTATTTTCGTTAATTTTCTTAATTCGTTTAATTTTATTTTCATTTATATAATTATGCAATTTTTCCAAATTGATTTATCTACTTTGTTATGGACACGGTTGCTCTAGAATTGGGTTTTGGCAAAAAAAAATTCCCACAAAAAGTGAGTATGGGGTTTGAAAACACTATATTTATGATTAAAAAAAAAGCATTTTTAAAAAAATCCTAGCACGAATTTAAAAGTTATGACCATTTAAAGTTTTTGATTTTATAAAATTTGGCGCCTTTGGCAAACTCTTGGAAAAACAACTGCTCAAAATAAATATTTTTTAAAAAGAACAAAAAATTTTTTCCTTATGGTATTTTACACTTTTTAAGTTAAAACAAGTAAGAAAATTATAGTCGGTCTAGACCGACTATACGATACCCTATACCATGCGTTTAGAGACCCTATCTCTCAGGCCCAACTAACTGGATATAGAAGATAAGCATAAACCAAATTTGAGTGGGATTTTTATTAATTTTTTCGGCTGCAGATATGAAAAAGTTCATATCGGATGCTATATCTATATGGGGACTAGGCCCAAAAATGGACCGATCCTGACCATGTTTGGTAAAGTCTCTTGTATTTTGCAAAAATATATACAGACAAAATTTGAGAAGAATCAGTGCAATATTTTTGTTTTTTGATAGATTTAAGTGAAGATCGGGAAGCAGCTCTGTATGGGGCCTATGACTAAGAGTTGTCCAATAGGGATCATTTTTGGACTACTGATTAATGGATGTAATATATACATACAAACCCAATTTGACTAAGATTTGTATGATAATTTGGATCTTATGGCAATATATGTTGATTTCATAGGGGTCATTTGTATGGGGGCTAGGTCTGAACATCGACCGATTCTCACCAATTTCAATAGGGTTCATCCCATGGCCGACAAAAGATCAAATACCAAATTTCGTCAAAATATATTCATATTTGCGACCTGCAGTTTGATTACAAGCTTTACATGGACATACAGACGGACGGACGGACGGACGGACGGACATCGTTAAATCGAATCAGATAGTGATTCTGATTCGATCGGTATAACTAAAGATGGGTGTAGGTCAAATATTTTTGGTTGTTACAAACAGCAGCACAAAGTCATTATACCCAAACCACATAGTGGTATAGGGTATAAAAATGCCTAGCTAGACACGTTATGATCACACATGACTATTTAAGCACACAAAAAATTAGTAAATACGAAAAAAGAATTTTGATTTTAATTTAGTTTACATTTAAAGCAAGTACGCCTTCTTAAACCAGTTTTCGCGTACTGCTATTTTTTTATACCCTCCACTCCAGTGTGCAGAGGGTATATATAAGTTTGTCATACCGTTTGTAATAATTAGAAAAAAAATTTTGGACCCCATAAAATATATATATTTGTGATCCTTATAACAACCGGAGTTGATATAGCGATGTCCGTCTCTCCGTCTGTGGAAATCACGATGACGGCATCAATCGGGCAGTTAGGGTACTCGTTGACATAAAAAATGATTCACTAACATCCTGAGAAGTTTGCTGTTTAAAATAGTCCAAATCCGTCGATTAGGGCCTGAGATTTGAATGAAGAACTAAAAAAAGTCTTGAAAAAATATAATTTTCTATGTTGTTCTTGTCACGATCACGCCCTCAATAGGACAGCTAGGGTGATCATTTTTAGTGAGAATGATTCACCAAATTCATGGGAAGATTTCTTTTTCAAAAATCATTAAAATCGGTGGAGCAGGTCCAGGGAAATCTCTGAAAAAGTAAAAAAAAAAAATGAAAACATGATATTTCTATGTTATTCTTGTTGTTATTCAAAATGTTGCATTGTTGTCATAGCTGGACTTGTTGTTTTTGTGGTCGTTGTGGTAATAATATAATAAAAACAAACCTGTCATTGCCACGAACCTGCCTGCAAAATTTCAGATCGATTGGATCACGGGAAAGTGGTTAAAATCGATCCAAAATTTTTTCGACAGGCAGGCACTACGAGTTAATATAGAGGGAGTAAAAATTCACCAACATCCAAAGCAAATAATGCTAAAATAACTAGTTGATAATAAAAAAAAAACCAATGGGCAATTCACAATGGGTAATCTATCGTTGTATCTGTTGTATCGTGTATCACTTTACAATAGTGTAAAATTGTTGTTGGTAATTTTCACTGAAAAATCTGATACACGATCCAACTTCATTTGCTATGTTTAGTAAATGTTGTATATTGTATCATAATATATCAGTTCCAAGTGACTGCCAGTTTTTATGAAAAAGAAAAAACAAATACATAGAATTTTATCAGCATAAATAATTATAAAATAAAATAATTATAAAATAAATAAAAATTAATGTTTATATTTTTAGTATGTATTTTCTCTTTCAGTACCAACCAAAACATTTAACATTTTTTTTTTCATTATAAATTAAAAAGCAAGAGGTACGTAACTAAAACTCCAGGGTATATCTCACGACCAAAAAGCAAACACTGACAAGTGTTTTCTCTTATACAAAATAGCAGAAGCGACGAAGCGATCTTTCCTCGTTGGATCGAAAATTACAAAAGAAAGCATTTTACAATATGAAAATACAACTGAGTGTTCACAACAAATGATTGCATTGTGTATTTCAATACAACATACCATATACAACACCTGTTGTGAATTGCCCAAATGTAAATTTAGCAAAAAAAAATTTATGTACTAATTTATTTAAAGAGAAAAACACAAAAATAACGTTTGATGTTGTATTTTTTGTGTGTAATATTTACATATACATACATACACATATTGAATAATACAAATAATATACATATATTTATATTATATATATGTATGTATGTATGTATATTCATAGTAACTGCATGTTAGAAATAAATCGGTATATTATTTTATTTACATAAAATTCTGCAATATTTTGTTGTGGGGAAAATACATTTCTTTTGCATTAACAGAGTGTCACTTCATTTTGCTCAGCATGACTATGCCACAGTAGATGGCGCCACAATTTTTGTTCTAATTGCCTTTGCAATAGTTATTTCTATTTTAACATGAATATCAATATTTGCAAGTAGATATCATACAGAACAATGTTAAGAGTATACACGGGCTGGTCTTTTATTTCATACGTTTTTTCATTATTCCTTTACAAATATGAACATAAGTTTGGCATGTTACTTTTTGTTGTCTTTACAAAATAGAGTTACCGAGTTCATCAATGAGTTTTTTGCTTTCAAAACAGTTCTACATAGTTATATAGAACTATTATTCTGCTTTACCTACAAAATATCTGATTGCGATTACATCTAATTTTTAAAAATTGTTTATAATTAATAAAGCATTATTATTCACATAAATACAAAATTGCACTTTTTAAATTTTCCATTCAAATTTAAGAAGATATCAATTCTTATAAAAACTGAAATTAAAATTTCCAATTATAAATTAGAAAATATTAATTGAATTTCAGAAAATCATATCAAAACGTCGGAAATAATAATTTTAAATTTAGAAGACATCAATTGCATCATTAATATATAAATTTTATTCGTTAAACACAAATTGAAATTCCAAAAAAAAACACCAAATATGTTTACATTGAAAAATTTTAACATTAAAAAAAAAATATTGCCATTCAGAAGATATTAATAACTTTTCAGTACCGCGATTCAGTAACTTCTTTTAACGATAGTCGAATCGTAAAAAAAAGAAAATTGCAAAATTATCAGTAAAATTTTTAAACGATATACGCTATGGTTAAAGTCAGCTGTTGTTGTTATCTAAACGACAAGCATTTTTGTGTTGTTTATTCAATCGATAAAAACTTAAATTTTTAGGTTGAAATGTCGTCATACATAAATAAAAATCATAAAATAGTAAAAATATTTTGCTTTTATTAAAAAACTTTTTTATATAAATAAAAAAATTATATAGCATATTCAATTCATTATTTCAATTTCAAATAAATAAACAGAAATATAAGTAAAAAAAAAAATAAAGATATTAAACATAAACATAAAATCATCCTGTCAAACACGAAGTAATTTGTTTTTTTCTATTCTTTGTGTTTTTCGCTTATTTTGACAGAGGTGCCACTAGTTTACAATTTAAATAAATAGAAAAACAGATTTGTCGACTGTCGTTAAGATGTATGTACTTAGTGAATCTCTTAATCCTTAGTGCAAACAACAATAGCTGTCGATATATTTTGCGATTGTCAGATCGCTGAATTTGATATTTACAGAATCGCACTACAGAAAATATTAATTTAAATTCAATGAATTTAAGAAAACCTCAAATGATATTTAAGAATTGCTAACATAAAAATTGTTACATTTTTGGATGAAAATTTGAAGTTTTTCAGAAAATAAAGATAACATTAAATTATTTTATTTAAAATGTTTGGGACTTTGGTTTTTTGCGTTTGGCATCCCTAATTTGATTATTTATTATTATAAATTTATTCTCTATGTTTTCAAAATATGGCAATATTTTAAAAAAAAGTTGAGAGAGCTTTTTTTTCTTTTTGGTTATTATTTTGTTACTCCATCCGACCTATATGGCCACAATGAAGAAATATTTGGCCAGTTAAAAGAAACTATACAGCCATCTCCAATTAGCACGATTTAATGCATATAGCCACTCTACACAACCATTACCTTTGCAATGGAGGTTAGGGCGAGCTATTTAATTAGCAAAAACTAAATTAAACGAGAAGTTATGTCATTTAACCGGAAACGCATGCATATAGGTATATAACCTAAATGCATGGCGATCAGCAACCACGATGACCAAAAAGCAAACACCGAAATAAATCCGAAATAATAGAAAAGACGAAAACCAACCCAAAGAATTGTCTTAAATAATTTGGTATTAAGTTTAACAAATTGTTTACTTTTTCCAATATTTTGTTTACATTTATTATCAATACTCAAACCGAGGTGGAGGGTATTAAAGATTCGGCACAGCCGAATTTAACACTCTTACTTGTTTTTTTTTTTTTTTTTTTTGGATCAAAAGATTCAAATCCATAATTTTTTTACTACAATATAATCTGAATTCAACTTGATCTGGTATTTTAAATCTCAAATTAGTTTATTTAAGCGTATGTATTTTTATGTCTATGCTTGAGTATATAAAAAAATTAATTCTCACGAAAAATACAGAAAAATGTTATGCACTATTTGTATGGGCAAAACAAAGCAACTCCGTAAGATATCTCTTCACATGTCACAAGATATAGAAGAATTCTTTATTCCTAACTTTAACTTATCAAATTCAATGTTTCCTACATCTATATGTGATTCTTGTCGCAAACAAATCCTTAAAAGAAAAAAAAATCTTCTTCTGCAATGTCATATAAAATTTTTAACTACAATAATGTTGAACGCCCTAAGCCATCTATCAGAGGTAAAGATTGTATGTGTTTCATTTGCTCAAATGCACAGTGTACAGATTTTAAGTTAAATAAAATTAAGTCGTCGTCCGTCAAACAGAAAGTAGGAAGACCTTCGAAAAAACTTACAGCAACTCCAAAAAAGGCGGTGCTTTGCACTAGCTGCTTAAGCCCACTGTGTAGAGGAAAATCCCACAAATGCAATGAACAAATTAAATTTAGAAACGTTCTAAGTATGACTGGAGCAAAAATGATGGAACTAATATCCTCTGAAACGATAAAAGAAAAATCATTAGCTAGCAATAGCTCATTAAAAGTATCTTTAGAGAATAATCGCGGAAAACGTCCTCTAAAAGTCTCTCTTGCTAGCACTTCTGAAAATTCTCAAGTTGGTAAACAATTAACTGCACACGATATTTCAGTTTTAAAATCTACACATAATTTTAGTAATAAAAAACCTTAAAAATTACATCGCTTTTAAGGAAAACTGTAGGTAATAAATATATTGAAACAAATATTAATAATAAGCTACAAAAAAAAGTCATATAATTGACGAATATTTTAAATCCGAAGCTTTTGATTTTGCAAAAAAAGACAAAAAGCTCGGAATTATAAAACTCCCAACTACTGTTGCATATTGTAGTAATGTAGTGCGAGTGAAGCTATGAATTCAAATGTAAATAAGTCTACTGCTCAGTCATTTGATAAGAGTAATATTGAACTGTTAACTGCAGCACCGAAAAGAGGAAGAGAGACTTTACAGAATTCTATTTTACAAAACTCTCTTCTTGAAAATTTATCGAAAACACCGCGGTTGTCGACCAATGATTCACCCTTTAAATTGCTTAATCTGGTTGACAGAAGATTTGAAAAAATAATAGATGAAATGAAAACACTGATTCAGGAAAGTGAAGCTCGTATGTTAAAAGAATTTGATAAACGATTTGATTTACTGAAAATAGACATTTTAAATATAACTCAACGCGTAACTAAGTTAGAAACTGTTGCGGATGATATTGTAAGCTTAAAAGATGAAGTCTCTAAACTGAAAATGCAATTACAGCGGCAAGAAAATTCCTTGATAGCGTCCGATCTTCGAATTAATGGTATACCGTATCGTAGAGATGAAGATTTGTATGGGGTATTTTCAACTATATGCAACACTCTAAATGTTAACACACCAGCCGTTAAATCAATTTACCGCCTGCAAAATAATAACAATAAACATAAAGATAATTCACCGAATGCTGTCATAATGGTCAAATTATTTTCTCCGTATGATAAAAATTTTATTCTTAAATCCACCGCAAATTTTCGAAAACGTAATAAAATGCCTTTGTTGTTGAGACATATAGGAGAAAACTGTGATCTTCCATTTTACATAATTGAAAATTTGACCACATCGAACTTCAAAATTCTTCAGTCTGCAGTGGGCCTTAAAAAAGCCAAACGATTAAAATCTGTTTTTACGATGCGCGGTTTAATTTACATAAAATTTAATACGGATGAAGATCCTGTGCGTATTGATAGTATGGATGACCTGCTCAATTTTTTTCCTGATGCACACCAACCTGATGCGAACCAATCTCGTAACAACTACTAATAGCTTTTTAAATATGTCAACAATAACTTCACTTCACTCACGTCTAAGCTGTTTTTTAATACATATTCTTACTATTTTTCCCAAATATTATTCCTTCTTTGAACATGTCATTATATTGTTATGTAATTTTCTTATTTAAATTTAAATTTGATACATTTTGTTTTGCTTGCGTTGCTTATATTAATATCTCTTTTAATCATATGGATAGTGTAGCTCTCAGTTCCAAAGATGTTACTTCTGATATGATACGAATACTGTGTAAACAAAAATCAGGTATTAAATTGTGTCATATTAATGCTCAGAGTTTAAGGTCCAAGATTGATGAGTTTCGTTACATTTTTGAACGCTCTGGTGTAGACGTTGTATGCGTGTCTGAGACGTGGTTCAATGAGTCTGTTGTTGATGGTATAATTGATTTAAAAAATTACAAAATTTTTCGTTGTGATAGAGAAACTCCTGGTGGTGGTGTGGCTATTTATGTCAGGAAATCTATTATTTGTAAACTGTGCTGTATTTCAAAACCAGTTGATGTTTCTGCTAATAATTCATGTAACAAAATTGAATATATATTCATCGAGATATTAGCTGGTAGTCGGAAATTACTCGTTGGATCTGTATACAGGCCGAATAAAAGAGACGATACAGTTTTTTTTCTGGAAAAGATGAAAACGCTAGCTTTGGAATATGATGATGTAATAATTTGTGGAGATTTTAACTCTAATATGATAGTTGAAAGCAATCTTAACAATGATATGAAATCAATTGGTTTAATCCCAACAAATTGTACAGTGCCAACACATTTCACTTCCACCTCTAGTACATTATTGGATTTATTCTTTGTCAGTGATATGAAAAAAGTTCTTTTATATGACCAGTTATCAGTACCTTGTTTCTCTAAACATGATTTGATATTCCTAACCTTTAATTTTCAGTTGCAGTATGTATGTCATGAAACTACTTTCTATGATTTTAAGAATATGAATTATGTTCTGATGTCCTTTGAGCTATCCAATATTGATTGGAACTCTATATATTATATGCCTTTGGTTGAAGATCAACTGAATTTCGTAGAATACAACTTGTCAAATGTTTTTAATGCATCTGTTCCAGTCAAAACAGTTAAACACAATGCTAGGAAAAAACCATGGTTCAATGCAGAAATCAAATCAGCGATCGCTCGTAGAGATTTGAATTATAAATGTTGGAAAACTTTCAAAACTAAAGAATTCCACACTGAGTACTGCAATACTAGAAAAGAAGTTAATAGGATGATAAAAAGTGCAAAATCTGAATATTATTCTCGTTGTTTTTCATCAGCTATTGGATCAAAAAACACTTGGAAAACTATACGCGAAATTGGTGTTGGCAAATCACCATTTGTGAATGCAGCTGCAATAGACGTAGATGAAATCAATGAGTCGTTTACAGCTCTCCCTAATGTTCCATCGAATATTAGTTATTATGAACAATGGCCTACTATTCCTGGTAATAGTTTCTACTTTAATTGCGTAATTGAATCGGATGTTATATCGAGTTGCCTTGCTATAAAGTCAAATGCTGTTGGGTTTGACAACATCCATCCGAAATTTTTGAAGATTATAATCCCGCTAATTATACCTTATATCACATATATTTTTAATAATATCATCACGAAGAATGTTTATCCCAAGAACTGGAAATATGCTAAAATTATACCCACCCCAAAATCAAACAATGAATATCGCCCAATTGCTATATTGCCTTACTTATCTAAAGTGTTTGAACGATTACTCCATCAACAAATTGTTAAGTACGTTAATGATAAAGGGTTGTTTACAAAAAGACAATCTGGATTTCGACGCAGTCACAGCTGCATAACTGCCCTTATTGATGTTTCTGAAGAAATGCGTAGCAAACTTGATGATGGAAATATCTCATTCCTTGTTCTTCTAGACCACTCCAAGGCATTTGACACTGTGGACCATGAAGTTCTCTGCTTAAAGCTGCTCAAAATGTATAATTTCTCAACTTTATCAACACGTTTAATTTCATCGTACTTATCAGGCCGAAGTCAATCTGTTTGTGTAAATAATAAAATATCTCGCTCGTTACCTGTTTTGAAAGGCGTGCCACAAGGGTCAATACTTGGGCCACTACTTTTTACACTCTATATAAATGATTTGGAACAAAAGCTACAATACTGTAATGTACACATGTACGCTGATGATGTACAACTTTATATAAGTGGTGACTCAACTAATATAAATAACTGTGTTGAGAAACTAAATTCCGATCTAAAACATGTTCATGAATGGGCAAATTCGAATGGATTATGTTTAAATCCCAAGAAGTCTAAGTGTTTGGTAATTGCCAAGAAAAATTTAAAGTTGTCCGTTGAACCATTAATAATGCTTGATAACAATAAAATTGAAATTGTATCTACGGCCAAAAATCTTGGTATCACTTTCAATTGTACACTTACATGGTCTGACCACATAAATGCTGCTGCAGGAAAAACATTTGCAAAGTTACGATCTCTTTGGAATACTCAATTTTTTACACCACCTAATATTAGAATTCTACTTGCAAAATCTTATTTAATACCTACATTACTATATGGTTGCGAAATATATGCTAGTTGTGACTCAAGGAGTCTGACAAAACTTATATCTACTTACAACGCTATACTGAGATATGTTTTTAATTTGAGGAAATATGACCACATCTCTCAGTACTCTAAAAAGCTCTATGGAGTTACAATTACTAATCTTTTGAAAATAAGAACTTTGATCCTCTTACACAAAATCGTATACACTCATGAACCACCATACCTCTTCGAAAGAATCCAATTTACACGTTCTAGTATATCTAATGACATTATACATATAAGACATCGAAGTTTAATATCTGACTGGCAATTCTATGTTAATTCAGTCCGTCTTTGGAACACACTACCTTCGACCATTAAATTTATAAGCAACGCTCTGCATTTTAAAAGAGAACTCTTTCTGTACTACTCATAAAAACTTTTAATTTTGATTTTTGATATTATTATATTATTTTTCTATGCTATTGTAATCTTGTTATTAATTATATTATATAAGAAGGTTTTTAATTGAATTATTTAATGTTCAACGTTCAATGTAAAATTTTATTCTCATTTTTTGATTCTCCTATGTTGATATCCATATCTTCTATTACTCAATGTTTTTCTTTAATAATCTATTGTATTATTCTTTAATTTTACTTTAAGCAATGTAAAATTTCCATAATGCTTTTTTACTTGTTACTAATCCTGTACTTTAATTATAAGATTTATGTCTTGTTGTATAGGATACTATAATAAATAAATAAATAAAATTTATAAAGAAAATAAAGCAAGAAAGATGCTATCATAATGAAGTTCTTCAGTTTAAAGTTGGTGCTGATGGTGGTGGAGGTTTTTTAAAAATATGTTTAAAGATACTAAAAATCAACAATCAAAATCAGAGTTTCTTGATACTGGCGTTAAAAAGTTGTTTATTTTAGCCATTTCTCCCGATGTTCAGGAAAATTATGAAAATATGGCAATTCTATTTGAAAAGTTAAATTTATCAAGCCAAACTTTACCAAATAATATAGTTTTTGCAAACGATTTAAAATTGGGTAATATAGTTTTGGGTCTAATGAGCCATGCATTCAGCTTTCCGTGTTGTTGGTGCGAAGTGCAAAAAAATCGCCTACTAATGTGTGGAAAACTAAGGACGTTTGGAAGCATTCGTAAAAATTAAGAAGGTTGGTGTGAAAGTGGTAAGCATCAAGATGACATTTTAAAAATTGTGTAAACAATCCAATTACATCTGAGCTAGACGAAACATTAGTTTTGGACAAATTTCCACCACCTGAGCTGCACCTATTATTAGGTGTAGTAAATAAAGTCTTCGAGTGTTTGGAAAGAATGTTTCCAGAAATCTCACTTGAATGGGCTAAGTTTTGTGATGTTCAAAAAGAGTTAATGCATGGTGGATCTTTTAATGTTAATTCTTCAAGAAAACTCTTAAAAAATGTGGCATTTCTTGAAGAAAATCTATCATTAAAGTTTTTACTCTTTGCTGAGGTTTTCAAAAGTTTCAATATTGTGGTAAGCTCATGTTTTGGTAAAACATTAGATGAAAATGCAGCGCAACATATTGAAACATTTAAAAATAATTACCTTCAACTTTGTTCACTGACTAACCAAAAATTGTCAGTAACTCCCAAAGTGCATGCAGTATTTCACCATATACTGGATTTTTGTACTAAAGCAGACACCGGATTAGGACCTTGGAGTGAACAGGCTTCCGAATCTGTTCACTCATACTTCAAGATGGTTTGGAACAGGTTTAAACGAACAACTAGTGATCCACATTACGGAAAATGGCTACAAAGAGCAGTTTGTGAGTATAATTCGAATCATATTTAAATTTTATTATATGTACAGTGTATTTTAAATAAAATAAAAAAAAATAAATAAAAAAATTTAAAAATGTGTGTCTCAATTTACTAAGTTTAAATGGGGGGTTTAGTAGTTGGTTTAATTTGAGATTTGGACGACACTTTCAAGCAGATTTCATCTCCGCAGAATATATCTACCTAACAAAAACTTTTGATTTCGTTGTGCGATTATTTTTAAGGCAAAAATTTTTTGGAAGGAAATTTAACGTACTATAAAACCTACTATGTTCTTTTTAAAAAATATTTATTTTGAGCAGTTGTTTTTCCAAGAGTTTGCCAAAGGCGCCAAATTTTTTAAAATTAAAAACTTTAAATGATCATAACTTTTAAATTCGTCCTAGCATTTTTTTAAAACTGCGTTTTTTTTTATCATAAATATAGTGTTTTCAAAAAGTGAGTATTTTTGTGGGAATTTTTTTTTGTCAAAACCCAATTCTAGAGCACCCGTGTGGAGTAATTTATTTATTTTGTATCCTGTTGTGCTATGAATCGTATCATTATATATTTGAACAGATTTAAAAACAAGAGTTTTATCATCAAAATCTATATTTTTTTCTTATAATTTAAAAACTCTAAGATGTTCATTTAGTGTGAGATGAAAACGTTCTATATCTGCATTACCGTTATGTGTATTTGGAGAGGTAAAGTGAAAATCTATTTCTTCTGAGTTTAGAAAATCTTTAATAAATGCTGTATTAAATCCATTGTCAGCTATAATTTTATTAGGCTTTCCTAAAATTGCAAATATTTCTTTCAGCATTTCGACTATAGTCAATGAATTTTTGTCGTTTAAAGTGTGAATTGATAAATGTTTTGTTAGTTTGTCTAAACATGTTAAAAATGTAGTGTTATTATTTAAAAACCATATATCGATGTGAATTACTTCATTAGATTTCATTGGAGTCTCTGTCACACATAACTTTGGTCTGTCAAATTTATGCTTCTTTCTTTTTTAACAAAAATGTCGCATTTTATTTGCACTTTTTTCGAAAAGTATATTATTTTATATATTCTGAATAAAGAGTAACCTTATCTTATACATCAATCGGAAGGTCGCAAAGCGCTGTGTTCATAAAATACAAAAAAAATTTATTATTATCCTCTTTGAAGTCAAGGGTGAAAATATTCAAAAAAGGGCAACAGTGGGGAAATATTCTCACACTATGACCTGAAAGAAATCAATGGCTGCAATATTTTGCGATTTACGAGGGCTTGACTTTAAAACCTTTCGATTGCTGTATAAGATAAGGTTACTCTTAAATTAGAATATATAAAAAAATACACTATTCGAAAAAAGTGCAAATAAAATGCGACATTTTCTGTCAGAAAAGAAAACGGCATTAGACATGTTACATACTATACAATTATTTATAAACTTACGAATTTCTCTTTATAAATTTGGATAATAAATTACACCTTCCAGTTCTAAAAATGTTTCTTATATGCCTCTATGATTTTTGTTGTTATGACATTGTTCAAATATTTCTAAAAGTTTTCTTTATTGAAAATATCCTTAATAAATTTAGAACATTTTAAACATTTAATTTCATTCACATTAGAAAAATATTGAGCTAAAGTATATTGAAAGTATGTAAATAGCTTGATATTGTCACAAAAAATTGCTCAGTTCCTTTTATAGATAATATTTGTTTTAAAAAATCTAATACTTTTTCTTTAAAAGATCCTTTAATAATAATTGTATGTCTAATCTTTTTTTATATAAAATTTTCTTGTCATATTTATAATTTTTTCCTAGTATAATAAAAATTTGATTCTTGAGTATATTAATCGGTGATTCAGAAATACTTATATAATCATTAAGGTTTTCTTTTCCACTATGAATTGTAAATCAGTACGAATTGATTGTTTTTCTTCTGTTAACAGATTTACATCTAAACGTCTATGTCAAAATTATATTCATTTAATTGTATTTTCCATCTTTGTAATTTGGAATTCGGTTCTTTCAATGAATTAAGCCATACAAGTGGACGATGGTCAGTTTGAATTTTAAATTTTCTGCCGAATAAATATAGTCTAAAATATTTTACTGACCAAACAATCGCTAGTAACTCTTTTTCAATAGCACTATAATTTAATTCATGTTTATTTAAAGTTCGTGATGAATAAGCGATTGGAAGGCCATTTTGTGATAACACCGGTCCTAGTGCCTCATTACTAGCATCAGTTGTCAATACAAATAATTTTTCAAAGTTTGGGTATGAGAAAACTGGACTGATACATAAAAGTTTTTTTAATTTGTTAAATGAATCTACATAGTTTTGGTCTTTAACGTTTATTATTGAATTTTTCTTTAAATATGCAATCATATGTAATGGAATTCGGCTATAATCTTTAATAAATTTTCGATAGAAACCTGTTAAACCTAAAAATTATCTTATTTTTTTATATTCTTCGGTAGAGAAATTTTTTGAATTACACTGATCTTTCCAGGATTTGGTTTAGTTCAATCTAGGGTTATTATGTGTCCTAAATATTCTTATTCTCGTTTAAAAAATTACACTTATCTACTTGAACTTTAAGGTTATATTCAGATAATCTTTTAAAAATTTTTGTCAATGATGAAATATGTTCTTGAAGAGATGTTAAAAATATTAAAATGTCATCTAAGTATACTACACATATATTATTTATAAGGTCATGTAGTACTTCGTTCATCATTCTTTGAAAAGAAGCCGGGGAATTTTTTAAACCAAAAGGCATTCGTGTGTATTCATAATGTCTTATTGCTGTTGAAAATGCCGTTTAAAATTTAAATTTGATGAAAACCTTTAGCTAAATCTAACGTACTAAAGTATTGAGAATTTCCCAACTTTGAAAAAATGTCCTCCGTATTAGGTATTGGAAATTTGTCTTCAATTGTGACGTCGTTAAATTTTCTATAACCAATTACTGCTTTCCTTTTCTGTTTTCCAGAATTATCAATTTTTTTGGGAACAACCCAAACAGGATTTCTGGGAATCGATATGTCCTTGATTATACAGGAATGTCATTTTTGGTTGGTATTTTATGTTCATATTTACCAACTGAAGATAATTTTTCGCCCTCAATACAAAAACTGATTTGAAATTTTTGATTACATATGTCAATTCTTTAATTTCTTCCTTGCTTAAATTTTCAATTACTAATATGTTAGTTAAGCAATCGCTTTTCGGTTCGTTAAAATTTATGTCCATTATTATTGAATCAAAATACTTTTTATCTTCTTCTGTATATTCACCAAAAGAATTGTCAAATATTAATGGTATTTTAGAATTTGAAGTGATTAATAAATTTTCTTTTAAATCAATTTTAGATTCCAATGGCTTTAATAAATTACATCCAATAATACCATCGAAATCACCATAAATTTCTGTTTCTAACGTTTCAATTTTAGAGTTAGGTGAATTAAATTCTTTAAAAAGTGGAATTGTTACTTTAGTTGTTGTGACAGTTTTGGAACAAATAGTGTTTAAAATTATAGGTTATTCAAGTTCTGATTTAAAAGAACTATGAAACAAACCTCTTTTTATGAGTGTGTCCCTGATCCTGTATCTATTAAGGTAAGGGTAAGGAACGTCGGCTAATAACTGAAAAATTTGACACTTGAATATTATCAACTCCCAACTGGTTTATTAATACTCGTCTGTTGAGTATTATTTGTATTAAAATTTCTATTATTATTCCCATTAAAATTGCCATTATTATATCCATGAAAATTTCTACTATCACTTCCATTAAAATTTCCTTTATTATAATTATACTGACTAAAATATCCAGATTAATCCTGTCTATTTGAATTGGAATTAGAAATATTATTCGGATCCTGAAAATATCCCGAATTATTTTGCCTATATTGTCCAGAATAATTTTGTCTATTCGGATTAGAATAATTATTATTATTATGGACATTTCTTGAATTATTTTGTCTATTTGGTTCAGAATTAGAATTATGTGTTTGAGAATTAGATCGAAAATGTTTAAAAGAATTTCTATTTTGATTGTTATACCCTAACAAAGTCATTATACCCAAACACTATGTGGTTTGGGTATAACGACTTTGTGCTGCTGTTTGTAACAACCAAAAATATTTGACCTACACCCATCTTTAATTATACCGATCGAATCAGAATCACTATCTGATTCGATTTAACGATGTCCGTCCGTCCGTCCGTCCGTCTGTATGTCCATGTAAAGCTTGTAATCAAACTGCAGGTTGCAAATATGAATATATTTTGACGAAATTTGGTATTTGATCTTTTGTCGGCCATGGGATGAACGCTATTGGTGAGAATCGGTCGATGTTCAGACCTAGCCCCCATACAAATGACCCTTATGAAATCATCATATATTGCCATAAGATCCAAATTATCATACAAATCTTAGTCAAATTGGGTTTGTATGTATATATATTACATCCATTAATCAGTAGTCCAAAAATGATCCCTATTGGATAACTATTAGTCATAGGCCCCATAAAGAGCTGCTTCCCAATATTCACTTAAATCTATCAAAAAACAAAAATATTGCACTGATTCTTCTCAAATTTTGTTTGTATATATTTTTGCAAAATACAAGAGACTTTACCAAACATGGTCAGGATCGGTCCATTTTTGGGCCTTATCCCCATATAGATATAGCATCCGATATGAACTTTTTCATATAGGCAGCCAAAAAAATAATAAAAATCCCACTCAAATTTGGTTTAAGCTTATTTTCTATATCCAGTTAGTTGGGCCTGAGAGATAGGGTCTCTAAACGCATGGTATAGGGTATCGTATAGTCGGTCTAGACCGACTATAATTTTCTTAATTGTTTGTTTCAAATTTCGACGAAAAAGATTGTGAATTGTTTTTTTGTATAAAAATTTTCAGTTTCTATTAATATTTCTTTAGCACTTAACAGTGAATGTGGATTTCTTGAATTTAATGTTAATTCTTGTTCATTTGGTAATTTACTTATACAAATTTTTAATACCATTTTTTCATTGCTTTTATAGCTAAACCATTTTTCATTATCCCTATCAATGGCAGTTTTTAAATTTAATTTTTTCAATAATTTAAGCATATAATCATAAAAATCATTGACATTAGTTCCTAAATCTGCTGTTTTTATTTTATTTATAATACTTTCTATGCTTTCTGATATGTTGAAATTAATTTTTAACATTACTTTAATTTCTTCCCACTTAATTGGATTATTGTTGTTGATTAATGTGATGTTTGCTCTCTGTATTATTTTGTTCCTTACTCTAAAATCGAACAGTGTAAGTTGAGGTTCAGCAACATGTTTGAGAATTTCATCAACATGTGTCGAAAAAATTTATAATTCTTCTGCCTTTCCATCAAATTCGGGAACACTTGATAAAAGCTGTAACGCATTGATGTCATTTACTTTAATTTGATATTGATTGTTAAAGTTCAGTTACAATGCCTTTTATGAACAATTTTGTGGGTCACTGTATGTAGTTATATTTTTACATAAATTTGCAATAACCATCTGGCACCAGTTTGTAGTGTTTTTATTCATATGGATTTTTTATTTTATTTCTCAGTTAAAATGCATTGTCATGTAATATTTTCGATCAGTTTCTCACACCATTTTTTAGGTTTATGGCAAATGTGTCAATGCTTTTATCGACTTCTTCCAATGTTTTATTTAATCCACGTATTGTTTTGAGTTGTATTTTTCTTTAAAAGAAAATATTTTTTTATTGCATATCGCGGAGAAAAAAAGAAATTTTTCTTTTTTTAAGTGTTTTTATATTTGTATTTTTTAGCAATGATTTAAAATTTGCACAAAAAGGTTTTATTTTTTATTTTTTTTTTAATTATTATTTTTAAAAAGATGGTCCGTAACTCGACTGCGCCAAATTGATTTTACAAATTTTTTAAGGTTTTAATTATTTATTGATTCATGATGTTGTTCTCATGAATGTTGTTTTAAAACTCAAGAAAAAATATTTTCATTTTTAATAAAATACTACAATAAAATTCAAAGAAAATATGAACAAGAAGTTACAAATAAAATATAACAAAATATTTTTTTAACAGTCAGAAACAAATATAAATGAAAGTAATTAACAATATAAATTAAGAAAAAGTATAGGAGAAAAAATGACTAATTAAGGATACTTAATATACAACTACAGGCGAAAGAAAATGCGTTATTAGAAAAATGAGCGTAATTGTTAAAATAATTGTTGTAAAAATGGATATCAGCTTCAACCATAGGAATATTCACAAACGTTGCATTTATAGCATCAATATCAGATGTTACAGATTCATTGCACTTAGTTTTCCCAGTGTATGCCAATTTCTCTTATCGTTTGCCATGTTTTTTTAACCATGAGCTGAAGAGAATTTTTCAGCGTATAAATTTGCCTTAGCTTGTCTTATCTTTTCATTAGTTTCTTTCCATATTCAGCATGTATTTGTATTGTTTTAAAGAGCTTTCATCGTGAATAAGTCAGATCTCTCTGATTTATATAATGTTTTATTCTACATGTAAACCAGGGGTTTTTTGTTTGTTTTACAATTTTTGTTCTTTGTGGCACTATTTGATCAAACAAATTAATTATGTTACTTTCGGAGAAAGGAAGTTGATCATCTACGGATACCATATTCATATTCATATTCAATACTTTATAAAATTCTTCCAAAAGGTTGTAATTAATATTTTTAAGATCACGAAAAGTAGTAGCTTGCGCAGGGATGAACAGTTGAAATTTATGATTCAGAAATATTAAATCATGCTAAGAAAAACATGCAACGGATAGTTGATCATATATTAGAACACTTGATTGATACTAACATAGAAAATATCCAGTAAAGTACAGCTTGTGTTAGTAAAGGCCATGTTGGTGGTAAGGTTCGAATCAATTAAAATGTTGGAGTTGAAATCACCAACAATAAGCACATCGTCAGACAGACTGATTTTCCAAAATTGTAAAGAATGATTTCATGCAAATGTTTTTATCAGGTCTATAAACACACCCTACAAGCAGCTTCTTCTTTCAGATATTACTTCAATGAATATGTATTCCACCAATTTAGCTGCTTCTGTATTATTAACCGAGGAGTTAGTAATTTCCCAACTACATTTAAAATTGTATGTTATACCTTTTCTATGTAAATGGCAACTCCACCAGCATAGCCTCTCCTATCAACTCTAAGACCCAGTTTTTGAGATATCAGTTAAACCTAGTTTTGTTAAACTCAGAATTTATCATCAATTCCTTTATGAATTTGGATATGTTGAAAAAATTAATTCTCGCTTTAACTAAACTAGGTTTAACTGACATCCCAAAAACTGGGCCTAAGTAGATTATATCCATTAAGAGTAAAGTTAGAAACACAACTGGGACGAACGCCGAATTTTTCGTTCCGAATATTCGTCGTCAGAAATAAAACACATTTGTGTATATGAAAATGCACACAATCAGTGCGTCGGACGAAATACGTAGTGCGTAACGAACTCTGCGATAGGTTTATTTCTATTTCTTACGCCGACGAACGACGAATAAATTGGTGTAGAGTGGCCACATTTTATTTTGGTTTTTCAAATGTTTTAGTAAATAAAGTTATTTTTGTCTTTAAGAATTGTTGCATATTTTATTTATAACTTATAAGTTAAATAAAATCTATTTTTAATTATACAATTTTCTTTTACATAGTTTTTTTTGTTAATATTTATTCTTTTTCGTTTAGTGCTTCTTTTTTAAATATGGTCACACTACAGCTAGAACATGTAAACAAAAATGACATAAAATTAATTTATTAATAAAAATTTATGTAATTTTTTCAGAATTTAAAATTTAAACGCTGCCGTACAAAAACAAAGGCTTTTACCATCGTGAACATGATGTTTACAATTGTAATAACTCGTACAAAGTTAAAAATTCTTTAATTTATTTTTTTCAATATTTATTTATATATATTACAAACAAATTCAAATGACATTACAGCTGTTATGTGAATTCGTAGTAATTGTATTTCATTCGACGAATTTACGCAACGAATTGCTGCCAACAAATTCGTCGAGCTGTGTGAAATTCGTCGTTTGCCCAGTTGTGTTTCCACCTTAACTGATAAAGTGGTGTCACTAGATTTGAGCCATGTTTCTGAAATGCATATGACATGAATACAAGAATATAAATCTGAATTCACCCATTTTGTTCCTTTGAACTAAATTAATATATTGCTAATATTTGTCGATCTGGCGATGTCCTTCTGTATGTTGAAAATATGATTCTGCTCATAATAAGTTGAGTGGTTCACACTATTTAAAATGTTCGTCATAATCTGCAGCAGTTTGGTATTGAATTCGAAGCCTCCAGATCAAAAAGGTCAGCAAAGACGTACGAAAATGTAAATATACTCCGATAAAATTTCATATAAAAACTTAAAATAGAGAAAAATGGTTATCCGTGACACAACTTATGTATGTATATAGATATGTATGTTACAGCGACGCATATACACACATTTTTGATTGCTTGTTCCCAGCTAGCATTTGGATGATTGTTTGACGAGCGCGATTTTTTCAAGACTCTTTTTTTATCGTCCAGGCGATTGTTGGAGTAGAAATATATTTTGCTCTTGCAAATGATGCTTTTGCGAGTCTCTTTGACGATTGCTTGACGAGTGCATCAAATCAGTGTATTTTATGTTACTCGAAAATCGTCATTTGCTCATTATACGCTATAGTTAGATGAATTTAACTCTTACGTTTACAAAATTTTAGCAAGAAAAATCGTTGTTTCAACACAATCGTATTTTACTCCTGTATATGAGACTTTTGCGAATCTCTTTGAAAATTGTTTGACGAGTGCATCAATTCAGTGTATTTTATGTTACTTGAAAATCGCCGTTTACTCACTCCAGTGACAGACAGATGAAATTAGCCGTTATGTTTACAACAGAATATTAACGTAAATCAACCAAACCAGCTACTAAGTATATACACTAGTGCCAAAACTTTTTAAAATTTTTTGGAAGTATCAAAATTGGCATACTATAGTCGAATAGGCCATTGAAAACTATGAAGGAATACGCTTTTACTTTTTCGCTGGCGTCAAAAAAGTTTGTTTGAATTGGGAAATGCATTCAGATATTTTCAAAAAGCCAAAGGTTTGCCTTTATAAAATTTAAAGCTATTCCGCCGATCAGCAATGCACGATTGAATTCGAGGGACATCCTTGCACTTTTAGCATTTATACTAATACTAATATGTCAGTCTGAGTTGTACCCAATTTGTGAGTTTATTTGCGGTCAATGATACGATATATAGTTCTCAGATCACCGATTTCACGAAGATAACTTTCAACTTTTAAACCAGTCATTAACAAGATTCAAAAACGCCAAGAAATGCGTTCTTAAACATAGGATAGGGGATGATATATTAATCAAAAACTTAAACTCTTTATCTAACAATAATAATTATAACAATAATAATTTAATGATGTGTAAATGGTATATTTAGTAAGCAGAACCGCCGAGTTCGCTGTCTTTTTCATTAATTTTAAATATTCAAGGTAGGTGTGTTGTGAGTTTAACATATTCACAAACTTACAGATTTGTTTTTTTTTATTTCAAGTATATATTTGCTACTGTTTAGCAAAATCACAAATCTTTTTCATTAATTTTAAATATTCAATTGTATATAAGGAAAATTGTACTAGAAAAACTTTGAAGAAGTCAAAAATAAACTTAGGTGTTTTTATACCCTCCACTCCAGTGTGCAGAGGGTATATATAAGTTTGTCATTCCGTTTGTAATAATTAGAAAAAAAATTTTTGGACCCCATAATATATATATATTTGTGATCCTTATAACAACCGGCGTTGATATAGCGATGCCCGTCTGTCCGTCTGTCCGTCTGTGGAAATCACGATGACGGCATCAATCGGGCAGCTAGGGTGCTCGTTGACATCAAAAATGATTCACTAACATCCTGAAAAGTTTGCTATTTACAATCGTCCAAATCGGTCGATTAGGGCCCGAGATTTGAATGAAGAACTAAAAAAAGTCTTGAAAAAATATAATTTTCTATGTTGTTCTTGTCACGATCACGCCCTGAATGGTGCAGCTACAGTGATCGTTTTTAGTGAGAATGATTCACCAAATTCATGGGAAGATTTCTATTTCAAAAATCATTAAAATCGGTGGAACAGGTCCAGGGAAATCTCTGAAAAAGTAAAAAAAAAATAAAAATATGATGTTTCTATATTGTTCTTGTTGTTATTCTAAATGTTGTGTTGTTGTCATAGCTGGACTTGTTGTTTTTGTGGTCGTTGTGGTAATATAATAAAAACTAACCCTTTGTACATTTTTTTATTAACTCTGGTAGAAAAATTTAAAAGTTTCCATTGTTTTGGCATCACTCTAAAAATTTGTTAGATCATTTCTGTTATTACCACGAGCCTGCCCGCAAAATTTCAGATCGAATGGCTCACGGGAAATTGGTTAAAATCGATCCAAAATTTTTTCGACAAGCAGACACTACGAGTTAATATAAAGGGAGTAAAAATTCACCAACATCTAAAGCAAATAATGCTAAAATACCTAGTTGTTAATAAAAAAAAAAAAAACAATGTAAATACAGCAAAAAAAAAATTTTATGTATAAATTTATTTATAAATTTATATAAACATATTAAATAATACAAATAATACAAATAATATACATATATTATATATGTATATCCATAACAACTGCATGTTAGAAATAAGTCGGTATATTATTTTATTTACATAAAATTCTGCAATATTTTGCTGTTTGGAAAATACATTTCTTTTGCATTAACAGAGTGTCACTTCATTTTGCTCAGCGTGACTATGCCACAGTAGATGGCGCCACAATTTTTGTTTGTTCTAATTAGCTTTGCAATGGTTATTTCTATTTTAACACGAATGTTAATATTTTCAACTGGATATCATACAGAACAATGTTAAGAGTATACACGGGCTGGTATTTTATTTCATACGTATTTTCATTATTCTTTTACAAATATGAACATAAGTTTGCATGTTAATTTTTTGTTGTCTTTACAAAATAGAGTTACCGAGTTCGTCAATGAGTTTTTTGCTTTCAAAACAGTTCTACATAGTTATATAGAATTATTATTCTGCTTTACCTACAAAATATCTGATTGCGATTACAACTAATTTTTAAAAATTGTTTATAATTAATAAAGCATTATTATTCACATAAATACAAAATTGCCATTTTTAAATTTTCGATTCAAATTTAAGAAAATATCAATTCTAAAAACTGGAATTAAAAATTTCCAATTATAAATTACAATTAATTCAATTTCAGAAAATCATATCAAAACGTCGGAAATTATAATTTTATATTTAGAAGACATAAATTGCATCTTTAATATATAAATTTTATTCGTTAAACACAAATTGAAATTCCAAAAAAAAAAACACCAAATACCTATGTTTACATTTAAAAAAGTTTTACATTTAAAAAAAATATTGACATTCAGGAGAAATTAATGGCTTTTTAGTACCCTGATTCAGTAACTTCTTTTAACGATAGTCGAATCGTTAAAAAAAGAAAATTGCAAAATTATCAGTAAAATTTTTAAACGATATTCGCTATTGTTAAAGTCAGCTGTTGTTGTTATCTAAACGACAACCATTTTTGTGTTGTTTATTCAGTCGATAAAAACTTAAATTTTTAGGTTGAAATGTCGTCATATATAAATAAAAATCATAAAATAGTGAAAATATTTTGCTTTTATTAAAAAACTTTTTTATATAAATAAAAAATTAAATAGCATTTATTTCATTTTCAAATAAATACACAGAAATATTAGTAAAAAAATAAAGATATTAAACATAAACATAAAATCATCCTGTCAAACACGAAGTAATTTGTTTTTTTTCTATTCTTCTTTGTGTTTTTCGCTTATTTTGACAGAGATGCCACTCGTTTACAATTTAAATAAATAGAAAAATAGATTTGTCGACTGTCGTTAAGATGTATGTACTTAGTGAATCACTCAATCCTTAGTGCAAACAACAATAGCTGTCGATATATTTTGCGATTGTCGGATCGTTGAAATTTACAGAATCATACTACAGAAAACATTAATTTATACTGAATGAATTTTAGAAAACGTCAAATGATATTTAAGAATTGCGAACATAAATATTGTTACATAAATAAACGCAATTTGATGAGAATGTTATTTTTTATATATAAATTTTCACAATTTTTTTGGATGAAAATTTGAAGTTTTTCAGAAATTAAAGAGAACAAATTATTTTATTCAAAATGTTTGGGACATTTGGTTTTTTGCGTTTGACATCCCTAATTTGAATATTTATTATTATAAATTTATTCTCTATGTTTTCCAAATATGGCAATATTTTAATAAAAAAATTGAGAGAGTTTTTTTTGGCTATTATTTTGTTACTCCATCCGACCTATATGGCCGCAATGAAGAAATATTTGGCCAGTTAAAAGAAACTATACAGCCATCTCCAATTAGCACGATTTAATGCATATAGCCACCCTACACAACCATTACCTTTGCAATGGAGGTTAGGGCGAGCTATTTAATTAGCAAAAATTAATTAAACGAGAAGTTATGTCATATAACCGGAAACGCATGCATATAGGTATATAACCTAAATGCATGCCGATCAGCAACTACGATGACCAAAAAGCAAACACCGAAATAAATCCGAAATAATAGAAAAGACGAAAACCAACCCAAAGAATTTGCTGAAATAATTTGGTATTAAGTTTAACAAATTGTTTACTTTTTCCAATATTTTGTTTACATTTATTATCAATACTCAAACCGAGGTGGAGGGTATTGAAGATTCGACACAGCCGAATTTAACACTCTTACTTGTTTGCTTTTAAAACAGTTCTACATAGTTATATGGAACTATTATTCTGCTTTACTTACAAAATATCTGATTGCGATTACATCTAATTTTTAAAAATTGTTTATAATTACTAAAGCATTACTATTCACAAAAATACAAAATTGCACATTTTAAATTTTCCATTCAAATTTAAGAAAATATCAATTCTAAAAATTGGAATTAATATTTCCAATTATAAATTAGAAAATATTAATTGATTTTCAGAAAATCATATCAAAACGTCGGAAATAATAATTTTAAATTTAGAAGACATCAATTTCATCTTTAATATATAAATTTTATTCGTTAAACACAAATTGAAATTCCAAAAAAAAACACCAAATATGTTTACATTTAAAAAAAATATTGCCATTCAGGAGAAATTAATAGCTTTTCAGTACCGCGATTCAGTAACTTCTTTTAACGATAGTCAAATCGTTAGAAAAAAATAAAATAGCAAAATTATCAGTAAAATTTTTAAACGATATTTGCCATTGTTAAAGTCAGCTGTTTTAGTTATCTAAACGACAACAATTTTTGTGTTGTTTATTCAATCGATAAAAACTTAAATTCTTAGGTTGAAATGTCGTCATATATATATAAAAATCATAAAATAGTGAAAATATTTTGCTTTTATTGAAAAAGTTTTTTATATAAATAAAAAAATTAAATAGCATATTCAATTCATTATTTCTTTTTCAAATAAATAAACAGAAATCTTAGTAAACAAAATAAAGATATTAAACATAAACATAAAATCATCCTGTCAAACACGAAGTAATTTGTTTTTTTCTATTCTTTTGTGTTTTTCGCTTATTTTGACAGAGATGCCACTCGTTTAAAATTTAAATAAATAGAAAAATAGATTTGTCGACTGTCGTTAAGATGTATGTACTTAGTGAATTACTTAATCCTTAGTGCAAACAACAATAGCTGTCGATATATTTTGCGATTGTCCGATTGTTGAAATTTACAGAATCGCATGCAGAAAACATTAATTTAAATTCAATGAATTTTAGAAAACCTCAAATGATATTTAAGAATTGCGAACATAAATATTGTTACATAAATAAACGCAATTTGATGAGAATGTTATATATATATAAATTTTCACAATTTTTTTTGGATGAAAAAGTTTTTAAGAAAATAAAGATAACAAATTATATTATTTAAAATATTTGGGACATTTGGTTTTTTGTGTTTGGCATCCCTTATTTGCTTATTTATTATTATATATCTATTCTCTATGTTTTAAAATATGGCAATGTTTTAATAAAAAAGTTGAGAGAGCTTTTTTTTGGTTATTATTTTGTTACTCCATCCGACCTATATGGCCGGAATGAAGAAATATTTGGCCAGTTAAAAGAAACTATACAGCCATCTCCAATTAGAACGATTTAATGTATATAGCCACCCTACACAACCATTACCTTTGCAATGGAGGTTAGGGCGAGCTATTTAATTAGCAAAAACTAAATTAAACGAGAAGTTATGTCATATAACCGGAAACGCATGCATGTAGGTATATAACCTAAATGCATGCCGATCAGCAACCACGATGACCAAAAAGCAAGCACCGAAATAAATCCGAAATAATAGAAAGATGAAAACCAACCCAAAGAATTTTCTGAAATAATTTTTTTGATATTAAGTTTAACAAATTGTTTACTTTTTCTAATATTTTGTTTACATTTATTATCAATACTCAAACCGATGTGGAAGGTATCAAAGATTCGGCACAGCCGAATTTAACACTCTTACTTGTTTTATTTACAACACCTTTTCCAATTGTATTTCAGAAAACATCAAAATAAACGTGTCGTCGGTGGAGTCAGACGTGTTTTTTAAATCTCCTCATATTTATTAAAATATACAGTTTTAAAACATAGTTTTATATAAAATTTGTACTATTTAAATACAATATTTTTATAATTTCTGACATCAGTGTGTCACTAATTAAATTTTAACTAATATAAAAATGAAAGTTTTGATCACAATAACTATTATTTACGAAAATAAAAGTGAACCGAACAGAAATTAATAAAAAAAACAAAAAAACACTCAATATTTACACGAAAACTATCAACAAGAAATATTGTATACAGCTGTTTCTTTTACCCAAAATACTTGTCGGTTGTATGTAGCCAGATCGTAGCTTTTCTGTAATCGTTACCGTTGCCGTTTTTTGTGGTTTTATCTTAACTCTATTGCGATTAAACGTTTTTAGTGACCATAGTTAACAATTCTGTTACCTTATTTAAAGTTGTGCTGTTTTTGACCTGTAGAGCTTAATAATGGCATGTTTGAAAAAAGGCAGCTCTTTGGTTGAAAGAATGCTTACCTGTTGGCTTTGTCATGGTTTATGTTACTTTGAATGTGGTGGCCTGTCTGGTTTGGTTGCTGAGTCAATATCTAAACATAAAAACTTGCACTGGCGCTGTAATGGATGTCAAAAAATTGGTGCTGATTTTTGTCGTTTCTTTCAAAGTACGAAAGATAATTTTTTGCAAATTAAACAAAACCCTAATAATTTATCTGGTCAAATTAATGCTTATGGAAAGCTTTTGGAAGATTTCAAATCCTTAGAGGGATTGCTGTCACCATCCCCAACTCGTCGTAAGTCTCCAAGGTTCTTGAATAAAGAAAATTCTAGTCAAAATCCTGATCCTAATGGCACACATCAGAATGGTACTACTGCTACTGCATCTGCTTTATATTTACCAAATCCTTTTCAAAATATTACTGGTATTGATCCTGCCGTTTCTCATTCAAACAACGTTAAAGTTTTAATTAATAAATGCTAATAACCATAGTATTCAGCATGCTCTGAACATTATTGCTCCAAATATTTCTTCAATGCCTAGAACTGCTACGGTTAATAATTTACTTTATAATCCTGAAAACGCTGGTCGATTGATTAATTTTGATGCTGCATCACCAATCCTATCTGCTTCAACGTCTGGTACTTCAAATATAGTGCCTACAACTGGTATTGAATCAATACCCACTCCTAGAGGGTTGCGAACGATTCCGCCGAAGAAAACTGTATTTGCCACACGTTTCGCACATGATACAAAAGCTGATGAGATGAAATTTTATGTGATCTCTAAAATTAAAAACTGTATTCCTGAGGATATTAGTGTTTACAAATGAATCCCAGAAATAGAGCATCATTTAAAATAATTGTTCCTGAATACCTATTTGAACAAATCGTAGATGCCAGTTTTTGGCCTAAAAACGCATTAATACGTGAATTTTTATATAGAGAAGAAGATAATGCTCGGCTTCCCAAATCCGCTGATCAAAATCCAAAAAACTAATATAGATATTGTATCAAAACGTTAGAGGTATGAATTCAAAACTTTCGTCAATTTATTGTAATAGCTTTGGCTTCAATAATCATATTATTATATTTACGGAGACCTGGCTCAGTAAAGAAGTTAATAACTCTGCGATTTTTTGCCTTAAAAATCAAATTTTCAGAAAACATAGAGAAAGTTGTGAAAGAATTGAATCTGATAATAATAATAATCAGTGTAATAATGTCATAAAAAAGTCTGGTGGCGGCGTATTGGTTGCTATACTAAACGAATTTTCGTGCGATTTTTTACATATTGAGATTATATGTGTTATTTGCTCATACATTCCGCCTAACTCTCCGCTTTCTGTTTATGAGGATCATCTGAAAGCTGTTGATTTAATCCAAAATTATATAAAACCATCTGATTTAATAATGTTAATTGGAGATTTTAACATGTCGTCTACATCCTGGAAAGCTGATCCTGATACCAATTACTTAGTTCCATCTCATTATTCCGATTCTTCAGCTGCATTTATTCGTTAATGAACCTAATGACTTTTAAATGTTGGGGCTTAGCTCTATTTCTAATCCGGAAGATATATACCATCCAACACTTGAGATATCTTGCCTTTGTTCCTATCCTCTTCATAAAAAAAAGTTAACTCACAGCGATAAAATCTTTTGCTTTAATAAAACTAATTACCAAGATTTACAACTCCATCTAATCCAAATTGACTGGATAAATGTGTTATCTCGTTGCAATGATAACTTGGACTTGTGTTTGCATACATTTTATCATAACCTCTTTGAATGTTTCTTGGCATCTGTACCTAAAATGTTACCTCCTAAATCGAATGGTACTCCTTGGAATACAAAAGATCTATCTCGACTTAAAATTAAGAAAAACAAAATGTACAAAAATTATAGAAAATATGGAACATTGATAGATTATATGAAATACTCGTTATCAAGATCGGAATTTATTATTGCTAATCAATTGGCCTATAGTAACTATTTAATTAAAGTAAGGAATAATCTAAAAAATAATCCAAAATCATTTTATAAATTTATTAATTCTAAAAGACGTACTGCGGACTTTCCTTCGGTTAAGAAGTACGGTGATTTAGAATCTTCAGATGATAACTCCATAAGTAGTATGTTTGCACACTTTTTTGCATCAACTTATTCTTCGACAGTATTTAATAGCAATAATCTGTATCCATACATAATATCGGAATCTTCAATTATTAATATACCATCCATTAATCAACATACAGCTCTGAATGCCCTGACAAAATTGAAATTGTCGTATGCTGCTGGTCCTGACGGTGTTCCTAGTTGCATTTTAAAGCGCTGCGCACATTTATTGTATATTCCTTTGACTTATATGTTTAACATATCCCTTAAATTGGGTTACTTTCCTCCCATTTGGAAAGAATCATTTATTATTCCCTTCTTTAGGTCTGGATCTAAAGCTGGTATTTCGAATTATAGAGGTATTGCTAAATTAAGTGCTATTCCAAAACTATTTGAAAAACTTATATCTGACACGTTGTCACATCATGTGTCCTCTATCATATCTCCAACGCAACATGGACTCTGCAAATCACGCTCTACAACAACAAATCTTTTGGAGCTTACAACTTTGGTAAATGATGGTTTTATTAATATGAAACAAAAAGATGTTATTTATAATGATTTTAGCAAGGCATTCGATAAAGTAAATCATGATCTATTGTTGTTTAAGCTTGACCGTATGGGCTTTAGTATATTGCTGATAAAATGGATTGGATCATATTTAAAAGACAAAACACAATGTATTAAGTTTCGTAACTCGTATTCCAACAACATAAAAGTATTATCTGATGTACCTCAAGGTAGTCACTTGGGACCTCTTTTATTTACGCTATTTAAAAATGATCTTCCTTCTGTAATTAAACACTCAACTACAACATTAATGTATGCAGACGATGTAAAGTTAATTTTTACCCTCAACAATCTTAATCAACAATCACTTTTACAGAATGATATTGATCTTTTAACTACTTGGTGTAATATTAATCTAATGGACCTAAATGTCAAAAAATGCAAATATATGATTTTTACAAGATCAATTCCAATTAATGGTCGGTATATCATGAATAATGCTGTTCTTGATTTAGTGGATTCATTCAATGACCTTGGCGTACTTCTGGATAAAAAATTAGACTTTAGAAGTCATATTTCGCTAACAATAAATAAAGCTACTGGTGAACTTGGATTCATTAAACGGTGGGCTAAAGAGTTTTCGGATCCGTATACGACAAAACAATTGTTTGCTACATTGGTAAGACCAATACCCGAATATGGGTCTGTAGTCTGGGATTCGCAATATCATATACATTCGAACAAAATTGAATCAGTTCAAAAACAATTTTTGTTATTTTGTCTTCGTGGTTTGGGCTGGGATCCTAATATGAGGTTGCCATCTTATGAAAATCGTCTGGCTCTAATTAAGCTTCATACATTGAAAAATCGCAGACATATGCTACATGTTACTTTCCTGTTAAAACTGTTAAATGGTAGTCTTAAATCTGAATTTCTTATCAACAAAATAAATATAAATATTCCTTTTCGATCATCAAGAAATTATAACTTTCTAACTATCAAATATTATTGTACAAACTATGCTAATTTTAATCCACTTCGTAGAATTTCTGATGAGTTTAATATGCTGTATCAGTTTATTGATTTTAATAAAAGTTGGGATATTGTGAGAAGAGATATTATATTACACTTAAATGCATTTAATTAACTGAATTAAATAAATGTTTTATATCAATTTTGTTAAATGTTTAATTATAAATATAAATCTTAATATATAAAAACGTTGGTGCGTATGTTGGTACTCTAATAACTGTTGAACCACTAATGCTAGCGACTTCGTATTCATACCATATGTTCCTTTGTTTCTCCGATTTGCATAACTTTTTTTTGTACCTGATAGGTGGCGCTGGGGTCGAGATTTTCCCAAAAAATTTATTTACGGTCCAATTTAGCTCAAATTCGCAAATATATTATGTACATAAAACTAAAGTTGCTGACAAAGTTTTTCACCTGTAGGTGGCGCTGGTGTTAAAATATTCAAGAAAACGTATATTTTTTTTCAGTCATCGTGCTTTACGTTTGCCCGACACTCGGTATTAAAATTTAGATGCAATATAAAATCCAGATGTTTTCTTCGGACCAGCAACGCGGACCGGACTCAGCTAGTTATAATATAAATGTATACTTTAAGTAGTCTGTAAGGATGATTCAATAGACTGAATAAATAAATAAATAAATAAATAAAAAAATTGAATTTCAGAAGGTATCAATTTGTTTCAGAAAACATTAACTGATTTTCAGAAAATATCAATTGTATTTCAGAAAGTATCAATTGTATTTCAGAAAACATCAATTGAATTTCAGAAAGTATCAATTGTGTTTCAGAAAACATCAATTGATTTTCAAAAAATATCAATTGTGTTTCAGAAAGTATCAATTGTATTTCAGAAAACATCAATTGACTTACCGAAAGTATCCATTGAATTTCAGAAAACATCAATTGACTTTCAGTAATAATCAATTGTATTTCAGAAAGCATCAATTGATTTTCAGAAAGTATAATTTGTATTTCAGAAAATATCAATTGAATTTCAGAAAATATCAATTGAGTTTCAGAAATTATCAAATGTATTTCAGAAAATAGCAAAGGTATTTCCGAAATTATGAAATGTATTTCAGCAATTATCAAATGTATTTCAGAAAAATTCAACTGTATTTCAGAAAACATCAAATGTATTTCAGTAATTATCAAATGTATCTCAGAAACCATCAAATGTATTTCAGAAAATATCAAATGTATTTCAGCAATTATCTAATGTATTTCAGAAAGAATGAAATGTATTTCAGAAAACATAAAATGTATTTCTGAAATTACCAAATGTATTTCAGAAAAATCAAATGTATTTCAGAAAATATCAAATGTATTTCAGAAATTATTAAATTTACTTCTGAAAATATGAATTGAATTTCAGAAAATATCATTTGAGTCTCAGAAAAATATTCAGAAAGTTATATAAAAACATTTTTTTTTCAGTATTACACTGGGTTTGTAATATCTCTTGAAAACTACATATCGTCATTTTTTTACAGGCGAAGCAAAAACATCATAAAACAAAAACTACTTTAAACTTTATACCCAAATTTTAGAATCATGCTGAAAAATAAAGATGGATCTGTTTTATGAAAATAAATTTATGGTAAAATAGTAGTTTTTAAGTAAAAGTCCGTAACTACAATACAAAAAGTCAATTTTAGTTAGTTACGGCCTTTTGTATTTTAGGTGACGATATAGATGTTTTTTTTTTCAAAATGATGACTTCAAAATCGGTCAAAATTCTATCCTCGAGTTTATATTGTAGCTGATTAACAAATGAAGTCCTCATCTTCTTTCTATTAAAAGGCAGCCCTTGATAGTTTATTTTCCAGTTCATAACATATAAGTCCAAATATTGCTAAACATTTTCTGCGACTCCAAATCACTAATAGAAACAATAATAACTTTTCGGTATTGTAGGGTAAACTACTTTTTAATTCTGAATTTCAATAGATATTTTCTGAAATTCAATTGATATTTTCTGAAATACATTTGATAATAATCTGAAATACATTTGATGTTTTCTGAAATATATTTGATACTTTCTGAAATACATTTGATGTCTTCTGAAATACATTTGATACTCTCTGAAATACAATTGGAAAAGGTGTAGATGTTTACACATCTCCCCTGTGATCGGACTCACATTGATTTGTTTTCTTCTTAATAATGTAGCCATGTATATGAACTTAAATAACTTGTTATGATATGAAATAAAATAACTTGTTAAAATTTTTTTCTTGTGTTGATTTACAAAATGAATTTGGTGCGTTTTTTTTGTAAAATAACCCAAGGTAATGTTTTTCGTTAATAAAATATAATCGCCCACCTCGTGGTACTATGCGAAAAATTCGGTTATAGCTAACGTTTTGAACGGGACCGTCCCGTTTTCAGCTACTTTGTCCCGTTGTTCCCGACAACAACTCGGGGACGCAAAAATGTCCCGTTTTCAGAAATTCGAAAAAAGAGATAGTTGATTTGTTCAAAAATGTAAGAACAAATCTTCAAATTCATCAAAGATAGTTTTTTTAATATATGTGTGTTAAAATACATCACAAGTCAGCTGAAAAATAATTTCATTTAAAAAATATTTAAAACGATTAAACTGAATTTCTTATGAATTTGGTTGAATCAATTCATGGTACATAAACTTAAATTACTGTTCTTAAAAAGCAAAAAATAAAAAATTTAATCCCCTCTCAAAATAAGAATATGTTGCGTTTTACTTGTACGTCGCCCGTCAAACTAATAATCAAAATAAAACAAAAAACAAAAAAAAAAAAACATTGCAAAAAATCGAAATTGCAGTTCTATAAATTTGCTTGGTTAACTTGAAATGCAGCAATACAAAAATCATGTTCTCTTTTTTCTATGTTGCATAATATGAATAAATCTATAATATTAATAGGCTAGGCGATTTTTTGGGACCGATGATTTGTTCTAACGTTTTATCCCGATTTTGACCAAACGTATATTATTTGAAAGGAATTTCTTTTTAGTCATTTTGCAGATTTACAGATTTTTGAATTTTTTCCTCTATTTTGAGTAAATTGTATTTAAAGTTGCTACTAACTCATACATAAAATTAAAAATGTGCTATGTGTGTCTTTTATTAAATTTGTTAATGTGTTTGTTAATGAGTTTCATTAATGAGTTTCTTCATTCAAAATAATAATGTTGGTTTGTGAATTGGCTAAGTTGAAAAACAAAGCTGCATAGAAATTGCACTCGAACTTCAAGCGCTGGAATCTGCTAGTATGAATAAATATATTACGAAACACAAGAGACAAAAATAGAGTAATTGTTTTTTTTTTTTTTAATGATGTTTTTGTACAAAGAGTTTTAATATAAATAGAAGAGGCCAAAGTGCAGTACAGAACAAAAACTAACCTACCCAGGGATGGAAAATATGTGTTCTGTTATTGTACCAACCAGACAAACAAATTGTACTTTTTTAATCCTCACGGTACCAAAATTTTTTCCGCTTTTTTTACGATTTTATCATATTGAGTCAGATTTGCTTAGGCACTAAAAAGACTTCAAAAAATTTAAAATGACGGGGTGAAACAAAATTTATCGTTAATTTTATGTAGTCGTATAATTACCACAAAAGTTTGTAAAATTTTACCATAATTTTGATAAATGTCACCCCTTCTTTTATGTGTGTCCGCCTCCCTTGGATTCTTCAGCTGCTGTAGAAACTTGTAATGTATAAATTACCAAAAAAATTGGAGCAGCAAGTGAAATTAACAAATTAAAAGAGAGTTTGTTTCAGAAAGAGACAACTCACTGTCTTCCATATTCAGTCCGTGGTTTACTTGAAAAATTAAAAGAAGATGGTTACACCGATATTGACGAGAATTTCGTGAAAATTAAGGCTAAAAAATTTTATAAAACTAATCAAGAGTATTTAGAGTAATGGACTGTTTATAACAAAGATTTAGAAAAACTTAATTGTGAAAATTTAACAGAAGTACCACAGTGGGAAGATGTTCAAAAAGTTCTAGATATATTGATCGAAAAAGAACATATCGATTGCAATAAAGATACGGAAGTATTCGATGAATATTCACCCGTATCTAAATACGTAACTTCGCAGAAAATTGATGAATGGAATCAACAAAACATTTCTACGAAAATTCGTTGGGTGTATTTAAACATTTTAAAAGCAATTACCTAAACCATGCAAATTTTCAAATTATAGTTGAATATATTCTATGTTTGCCTGGTACAAATGCGCCCGTTGAACATGTATTTTCTTTGACGAACAGGTTGTGGACCGAAGGGCGTCAGTGCTTAAGGCTATGTTAATTATTATCAAATTTAATATCGTCACCTAAAAGTTTGAAACAAATTTGTGCCTCTGAAAAATATAACATTGTATAAACAATTTTTTTGTAGTGAACGTAAAATAAATAATGCCATTCACTGTGGACATATAACATATTATTATATTATCTATGCGCCACACAATGAGCGGCATGTGAGCGGCATTTCTGAGCGTCTAAGCGGCGCCGCTCAAGAATAGAACTTGTTCTAATTTTTAGTTGTTTTCTGGGCGGCAAAGAATAAAAATGGAAAAAATGGATTTTCTTTGTTTTGTCAACCTGGAGCGCGATTCAGTAACGTCTTTTTAACGATAATCGAATCATTTCAAAAAGAAAACAACAAAATTTTCGATTTTGGTATTCAGTAAAATTTTTAAACGATATTCGCTATTGTTAAAGTCAGCTGTTGTTGTTATCTTAGCGACAACCATTTTTGTGTTGTTTTTCAATCAATAAAAAGTTAAAAAGGTTGAAATGTAGTCATACATAAATAAAAATCATAAAATAGTGAAAATATTTTGCTTTTTTTATAAAAATTTTTTATATAAATAAATAATAACATTGACACTGGCGTTTTGACAACTAACCGCTCAGAAATGACGCTGAGTAATAAGCCACTTGCCGCTCAAACTCGCCGCTCTGCCGCTTGCCGCTTTGCCGCCCATTGCGTGGCCTCGGCCATACCAGCTACTAAGTACATACATACATCAACAAAACAGTCACACTATACAGAGTACCTACCATTAATTTATATTTAGACATGATGATGCAATTCTCAATCAGTTGGTATATCAAGTAGGATAAATATACCAAGTTAGCATGAATTAGGCAGTGAGTCGAGTTATCAATAAGACTCTGTTTACTGCAAAATAAATTATCCGTACACATTTTTGAACGATAATCGGTACCGATTGTCACTGGCTTCTGACTGACTGCTCCTGATAATCCAGCGGCCTTCTGGCTGACTGCTCCCGATTAATCCGGTCTATTATCTTTACAGCAACTATATCACGAGGTGAATATCAAGCCGTCTCATCACCAATATCATGGCAAAAAAAATTTTATTTATTAAGAATTTTATTTTAATTTATTTTGAAGTACTTTAAAATGAATGCGAAATTAACCCTAAACTCTCTTTTGTTGTGTCTTATTTCTAACTTTCTCGTTAAATGGATTATAGTAAAATTTTGATGGATTATAGTAAAATTTCACCGCGAAAATTTTTGCGGAACATTTTAATGGTGTTTTTTGTTCTTTCAAGAATGGGAAACTTAACCCCTCTCAAATGAAATTCAGATGTAAGCTTTCAAACCGCCGATACATGTGTCTTTTTTGTTGTCTCCTCTATCAAAATTTATAGGCCGGACCTTGTAATTTTTTTTGTGCTGTATAGTGTAATTTTGTTACATCACCACGAATTAGGTAAAGCATGTGTTGAAAGTGCAAATTAGAATTTGAACAAGAAATAAAATTTTTTATGTGTGGAGGAGAAATTGTATACATCTTTTTTATTATGCATTAAAATATATATAAAGTGTTAAAATTAAATTTAAAATACATATATGTTAAATTTAAGATATTTAAATTACACCACTGCTCACACAATTCGTTTTGCTGACACGGCATAATACGAGAAATTAATAAACAAGCTGATGCAGTGCACGCGCAGACAAATGAAGTAGACAAAAAATAAAAAATTCCTTAAGCTGTGCGAAAACGAAAACTCAGCACCTCTATATTTGTGACCAACCTAAACAACTAAAATAAAAATCATTGTAAAACAGTTTTAGGTTTAGTATTAAAAAAAAAGAATAAAGAAGAGCTCAGCTCTAAAAAAAATATAATAAAATCATTTATGAACTCCTAAAAACTAAACGGGCGGCCGAGCTGGCACTAACGTGCCGAAATATTTAAAAACAGTCTGAAAATAAAAAGAAAGTGCAAACAAAAATAATATAGAAGGTCTGAAAGTGGAAAAACTAAGGCCAATTAAACAAAACGGATACTTGGCAACGGAGGACTGGTGACAATTGATGAGGGACCATCCGGAATCTTCTAAAAACCCAGTGCCCCAGCGTTGAAGATGAACTACCATAGTTTAAGTTTTTTGTAAGTAAAAAACAAAATTATTCAGAAAAAAAGTGAAAGAACAAATTTGCATAAATTTATTTAAGAAGTCTTATGCCGGTTTTCTCAATGTATCGTCAAACTGCCTGTTATTTAACCAGGACATAAATTTATTGGAACGATAAACTGCCGGTTAACAATTTTGGTTTTCTCAATGTACCGACAAAAACATTATTTTCAGTTGGCAATGCCTCTCAAAATGCGTATGAAAATTGGCTGAATTATTTTTAGTTGGCAATGCCTCTCAAAATTGATATGAAAGTTGGGAGAATAATTTATCTGTACGATAAATAAATAATTGGCAGATGAGTGCCGGTTAGCTTTGCGACAAAATAGAAGCAAACCAGACATTGAGAAAACCAAATTTCTTTAATCGGCAGTTTCTCGTTGGGATAAAAGATAATCGCCTATTGAGAAAACGGGCATTAAAGAAGCATATTTTTTTTTAATTCAAAGATAAAAGTTGCTACATTAATAAATTAAAACGAAAGAGAGAATTAACAAAACGGAACATAATAGAAGTTATAAATAATTAATAATTTAAATTGTGAGAAAAATAGATTTTCATAAATTAAAAGTGTTAAGAGAAGAAAATTTTTTAAAAAGAAAGATAAAAATTTCTACATTAATGAATAACAACGAAAAAGAGAATTAAAAAACGAAATATAACAGAAGTTACAAATAATTAACGATTTGAATTGTGAGAAAAAAGGATTTGCATAAATTTAAAGTGTTAAGAGAAGAAAACTTAAAAAAAAAGATAAAAATTTCTATATTAATAAATTAAAATGACAAAGAGAATTATCCATATGAAACATAATAGAAGTTACAAATAATAAAGAATTTAAATTGTGCAAAGCGAAGATTTGCATAAGTTTAAATTGTTAAATGAAGTAAAATATTATTTTAATTTAAAGATAAAAGTTGTTATATTAACATATTATAACGGAAAAGATAATTAACAAAACATAATAGAGGTTACAAATAATAAATATTAAACGGAAAAAAATTTGTTGATTGAAACGCTTAAAAGGAAGAGAGAAGTTTATAGAAACTGTTTAAAAAAAAATTAAAAAAGGGAAAAGGAAATAATTTTTTAAAAAATTATGAAAAACACTGAGAAAAATTATTTAATACTATTCTTGTTAGAGCCAAAAATTTGAACAATTAATATATAGCACAACGTTAATGAATTTTTTTTTTCCCTCAAATATTATGTAGTAATAGCAAAAAAAAAAACAAGTAAGAGTGCTAAATTCGGCTGTGCCGAATTTTGATACCCTCCACCTCGGTTTTAGTATTTATAATAAATTTAAACAAAATATTTGAAAAAGTAAACAATTTGTTAAATTTAATACCAAATTATTTCAGCAAATACACATTTTTTTTTACATTTTTAGAGGTGTCTCCATATTTGATACCATATCTTGACACAGTGATGCCCAATTTAACCCATTTCAAATACCAACCTGCTCGTAGTAACGACAAACAATATTATTTGCCCTTTACCCAAGTAAATAGTTTATTTTGTTGACTGACCGTAATTCCAAAAGACAGACAGACAGACGCATGTACGGACATTATATGGACTCGAGTTGTTATAGGGATTAAGAATACAAATACTTGATGGGGTCGCAATTCATTGTTCAATGCATTACAACAGAATACGAAGAGTCACAATAAGGAATCATATTTTGCAATGTTTTGAGAAATAAAAATTATGCGGTATATCAAAATAAAAGTTTCTAAAAATCTTGGCAATTTTTGGTTTGCCATATACCAGGAAAATATGTTTTTTTTAAAAAAAGTACATTAAAAGAATTTACTTTTTTAAATGTATTTTTAAAAAAAAGTTATTTTATATAAAAGATCATTTTTTGAGAAGAGGTAATTTTGTAAGAAAATGTACTTTAAATAGAATGTTATCCTTTTAAAAAGATACTTTTTTAAAAAAAGTGTACTTTAAAAAATACTTTTTAAGAAAAATTTTAAGAAACTGCTCTTTTTAAAAAGGTTAGATTTTTAAGAAGATGCACTTGTTTAAGAAAAGATGTTTTTTAAAGGTTATTTTTTAAGAAAAAAAAATTTTTTTCATAAGCATAGGTAGGTACTTTTTAAAACGGGGTACTTTTTTTAACATGTGATACTTTTTAAGGAGAAGTGCTTAAAAAAACGTGTACTTTTTTAAAAGGTATTTTAAAATAGGACACTAAGAGAGATACTTTTTGAAGAATGATACTTAAAAAAATGTATTTTTTCAAAAACAACTTCCCTTGTTATAAGGATCAAGAAAATATATGGGTTGTGGGCCCAGGAATTTATTTCGATGCGTTATAAACGGAATGACAAACTGATATATACCCTCTGCATATATACACTTTGATATATACCCCTGTGTAGGGTTTTAAATCGATTAGCATTGAAAATTTTTGATTTAATTAAAAAAAAAATTATAATTGAATTTTAGATTAGTCTTGGAACGTCTGAAAATTTGTAAACAATTGTTAATAAATGAATAATCATCTAAACTATTTGGAGAAATCATCTTCTTTATTTTTTAATATTAGCGCGTTATCCCCGAAAATACGTATTCATGTCAAAATGGAATTCATTTTACAAATGAAACCGTGCTCACAATCACTACATACCAACCTTTGCATTCGCAATGGAAGACTGGAAATTTTTTTCAACTTTATTGAAAAAAATTTATATTTATTCAATTAGAAATAAAATGTTACATATGACAAAGGTAAATTCATTCAATATACACACTTTAATTACACTAGTCAACAGTCAAAATGTACTCGGGATGCGATAATTTTTTCTGTGTAGATAACCTTGACATGAGCTCGAAAAACGCAATAAAAAATTTTTTTTTCGTTTGGTTTTTTTTTTTTTTTTTTTTTTTAAATTTTAAAAATTTTTTTTTGGTTAATTTGTTTCGTCCGGCATAACTCGGGAACCACTAGCCCGATTTAATTGAATTAAATTGTAAAAAATTTAGAATTACAATTCCCTTAATCTGTTTATATATTGTTTTCCTATACAAGCAACAGTTTCCAAGTTAAAAATGAATATATAAAGGAAAAAACTTATTTTTGCCTAAAAATTTAAATTTTTTTTTTTTTAAAAATCCATAAAAAATCCCAAATGAAAAAAAATTTCAAATCTTATTACTTTTACGTAAAGATACATAACCTATGAGCAAAATAAGAGAAAGATCATGAAAATCGATGCACGCGTTTCGCTTTTATTCGCAATTGAGTAAAGGTATGAATTTAAAAAATTTGCTCGACATATGCACAACTTTGTCTATGGTAAGGTTTTTTCTTTTTTTTATGATTCTCAGAATTAACAAAACGGAATAAACAAAGGGTTATTTAATTTTTATGATTGCGTAAGCAAAGTAATAAACGGTAATAAATGTGCGTGAACAATTAAAAGGAAAAAAGGAAAGGGGACTTTTTTACTTATTTGGGTTTTCCGGTGACTACCTGTATGATTTTTTTACATAAATGCAACCCACATTTATTCGGAAAATTTAAGACTCACACATGGTGAAACAGGTATGTAGCCACCGTAAAAAAATATACACCCATTTATAAGTACCTGTCAGTAAAATACTAAACAATACACAGTACAAATAGGTCTTCATTGATCGATTTTACTCATTCAACAAGTGTCGACGAACGCGATAGTTAAAATGAGCAAACGTTCGCGAGTATTTGAATGCAATACCAATCCAAGTAATTTTTGTTACATGTGCGGAGAATACGTTTGTGGAAAAAACAAGCGTTATTTTTCACCTAAATTGAGAGATTCATTTGAAGAGAGCTTCAATTTAAAGGTCTCAAACATAGATGAGCGGTGGACACCAAGTGCTCTATGTCCAAGGTGCTACGTACAGCTAAGTGACTCAAGGTAAGTGTAGATTACGAAATTCAAGAACATATATAACTTATTATTGCAATTCTTTCAGACGACAGCCGAGAATCATCATGCCAATGCTTTGGAGAGCTCCGCTTTGCCATGCAACAGATTGCTACTTCTGTCTTAGCAAAAAAACAGGCGTGGGAAAAAATATACGATGGACTTACGCTGCTGTTTCAACAGTGAATTTTCCAGTGCCATTTTCCAAAGAACCAGTGGACCCGCAACCGCCCGTTTCAAGATGGGCATCTAATAATGAGGCGATACATCCATCATCAGATCCGGAGACAGTAGGAACCACATCAGAATGCGAGTCAACATATACATTGCATGGAGGTCAACGCTTATGTTCCCAAGCAGAACTGAACGATTGGGTTAGAGAATTGAAACTCTCCAAGGAAGATGCAGAGTTGCATGCATCGCGCATGAAACAGTTCGGTTTCTTGGCTCCTGGTGTGGTGACAACAATCTACAGGAAGCGTCATGAACCATACGCAAGGTACTACACAAAAAAAGACAACATCTGTTTTTGTAAGGACATTCCCGGATTATTTGGTGAACTCGGGTACTCTTACGATCCAGGAGAGTGGCGTCTTTTCATCGACAGCAACAAGCAGAGCCTTAAAGCAATTTTACTGCACAACGGCAACAAGAAACCTTCGATTCCAATTGCTCATGCCGTTGACACCAAGGAAACATACGAAGTCATGGACAATCTACTAAAGTGCCTTAACTATGAGAAACACGATTGGAAAGTTTGTGCCGACCTTAAGGTTATCGGTATCCTTTGTGGATTACAAGGTGGATTCACAAAGTACTGTTGTTTTCTCTGCCTTTGGGACAGCCGCGATCGTCAACATCATTACACCAGGAGGAGTTGGACAGAAAGAGTTAACTTCATCCCCGGCAGCGACAACGTGAAATATACACCACTCATAAAAAAGGAAAATGTTTTTCTCCCACCTCTTCACATAAAGCTCGGACTCATAAAAAACTTCGTGAAAGCTATCAACAAAGATGGCGAAGCGTTCGCCTATTTAAAAACCATTTTTCCTCACCTTTCATCGGCAAAGATTAAGGAAGGCGTTTTCGACGGTCCGCAAATTAAAAAGTTGTTGCAAGACCAACAGTTTGAACACATTTTATCACCAAATGAAGCTGCAGCTTGGAACTCATTTCGGCAAATTGTTTCCGGATTTCTTGGAAACAACAAAAGCTCAAATTACAGAGAGATCGTCGAACAACTACTCCAAAATTATAAAAAAATTGGAGCAAATATGTCGCTTAAGATACATTTTCTACACTCGCACTTGGACTTCTTTCCGGACAACCTGGGCGATGTGAGTGACGAGCATGGTGAGCGTTTTCATCAGCAAATGAAAGAAATTGAGCACCGATACCAAGGATTTTGGAACGAAGCTATGATGGGGGACTATATCTGGTTCCTAATAAGAGAAACAGACCCACAACAATATAAAAGAAAGACAAAAGCACATAATTATTTTTAATTTGAAGGTTTTTATTTTTGTGTTTAGATATTTTTTTTAAAATCTTTTTTATAATTAATTAATGTTGATATCCTTAGGATAATTTCTTGTACATATATCGAATTGTTTTTTAATTTAAAGTCATTTATTTTTGTCACCCAACAAATTTTAATTTTTTTTGTAATAAAAAAGAAAAAACCTTACCATAGACAAAGTTGTGCATATGTCGAGCAAATTTTTTAAATTCATACCTTTACTCAATTGCGAATAAAAGCGAAACGCGTGCATCGATTTTCATGATCTTTCTCTTATTTTGCTCATAGGTTATGTATCTTTACGCAAAAGTAATAAGATTTGACATTTTTTTTCATTTGGGATTTTTTATGGATTTTTAAAAAAAAAAAAAATTTAAATCTTTAGGCAAAAATAAGTTTTTTCCTTTATATATTCATTTTTAACTTGGAAACTGTTGCTTGTATAGGAAAACAATATATAAACAGATTAAGGGAATTGTAATTTTAAATTTTTTACAATTTAATTCAATTAAATCGGGCTAGTGGTTCCCGAGTTATGCTGGACGAAACAAATTAACCAAAAAAAAATTTTTAAAATTTAAAAAAAAAAAAAAAAAAAAAAAACCAAACGAAAAAAAAATTTTTTATTGCGTTTTTCGAGCTCATGTCAAGGTTATCTACACAGAAAAAATTATCGCATCCGGAGTACATGAAATTTTTTTCATTTTGTTGAGTAGTGTTATTAAGGATTCACTTTCATTTTTTAAATACTTTAATAATTCCTCATCTCTTGGCCGCTTTCTGTGGCCAATTTGTATTGTTTAGAGACCTCGGACTAGGATGGGCTAAACGCAAAATTATTTTTGCAAAATTAAGATTTTTGTAAGCATTTAAATACATAATCACACACAGCTACTACAATTTGTGGTTCGACCAGCTGTAAAAGATTGTCTGTTGTTCGTAAATATACATCGCGTAGTTGAATTTTGTAGGGACCCTTCAATTCAGTGGGTGTTATATTTTAACTCATTCAATCGTAAAATTCCAAGGGGCAAAAATTGTGTACAAAACATTGTTGAGATAATGTATCTATCTATCCCATGTGGTAGTTTCTTAATAAGTCAATCAGTATATTCTCTTTGAAGACAATGTTTTGTGTATTTTTTTCTGAATAATTACGTTTTCTTCCAACTTAGTGATTCAGATAAACTATGTCTCATATATACATATATTTTATGTTAGGTTCTTGCCAACGATGTACATTTAAGATCTGCTTAAACTACGTTCTTTTGCTTCCATATTTGTCTGAAATTTATTAAGATTGTCTTTGGTTTGATCCTCTTAACAGATGATTTTTGTTTATTTCAAGAGTTGGTCTATAAAGCTCTCTCAGTTTTTTTGTTAAAATATTGCCATATTTGGAAAACATAGAGAATTAATTTTTTTTACCTATTAAAAGGGAGTTTTCACTATTAGATTTTGTGCTAACACAAAATAACACAATACAGTACAAAATCTAACCCAGTGATGCCAACTTTTGATTTTAAATTTTATTATGCTAATAAAATATATTTTCATTTATTGACTCCAAATACTGCTTACTACCTGGGAATTATTATCGAACTTAAATTTTTTTGGGTTTTACTTTGCATACCATGAAGTCAGATTCTGAAGTCATCAAAACCAAATGTCCCAAAAATTTCAAATAAAATAAGTTGTTATCTTTATTTTATGAAAAACTTCAAATTTTCATTCCAAAAAATTGTTAAAAATAATATAAAAATAACATTCTCATCAAATAGTTGTACTTCTTTTTATTAAAATTTGTTCTTTTGTTTAAGAATTATTGCGCTTTATCTATGTAACAATTTTTATGTTCGCAATTGTTAAATATTATTTGAGGATTTCGAAACTTCATTGAATTTAAATTAATATTTCTTATCCTGAAATGCTATTATTTTTTAATTTCAATATTTTTATTTTTTTTTTTTTTTGATTTGAGTTGATTTTTTAAATGTAAACATATTTGGTGTTTTGTGAATTTCAATTTGTGTTTAAAGAATAAAATATATTTTAAAAATTAAATTGATGTCTTCTAAATTTCAAGTAATTATTTCCGACGTTTTAGTATGATTTTCTGAAATTCAATTAATATTTTCTAATTTATAATTGGAAATCTGATTCCAATTTTTAGAATTGATATTTTCTATAATTTGAATGGAAAATTTAAAAGTTGCAATTTTGTATTTATGTGAATAGTAATGCTTTAGTAATTATAAACAATTTTTAAAAATTTTATGTAATCGCAATCAGATATTTTGTAAAGCAGAATAATAATTTTATATAACTATGTAGAACTGTTTTGAAAGCAAACAAGTAAGAAATTATAGTCGGAATAGACCGACTATACGATACCCTATGCCATGGTTTAGAGACCCTATCTCTTCGGTCCAACTAATTCGATATAGAAAATAAGAATAAACCAAATTTGAGTGGCATTGTAATTAATTTTTGGCTGAGGATATGAAAAAGTTCATATCGGATGTTATTTTTAAATGGGGACTAGGTCGAAATATGGACCGATCCTGACCATATTTGGTAAAGTCACTTATGTTTTGATAAAAATAAATACAACCAAATTTGAGAAAAGTCTGTGCAATATTTGTACCCTATACCACTATGTGGCTTGGGTATAATGACTTTGTGCTGCTGTTTGTAACTACCAAAAATATTTGACCTAGACCCGTCTTTTATTATACCGATCGAATCAGAATCACTATCTGATTCGATTTAACGATGTCCGTCCGTCCGTCCGTCCGTCTGTGTGTCCATGTAAAGCTTGTAATCAAACTGCAGTCGCAAATATGAATATATTTTGATGAAGTTTGGTATATAAGCTTTTATCGGCCATAGGATGAACGCTATTCAAATTGGTGAGTATCGGTCCATGTTCAGACCTAGCCCCATTACAAATGACCCCTATGAAATCAACATAAATTGCCCTAAGATCCAAATTATCATATAAATCTTAGTCAAATTGGGTTTGTATGTGTTTATTACATTCATTAATCAGTAGTCCAAAAATGATTCCTATGCGACAACTCTTAGTCATAGGCCCCATATAGAGCTACCAAAAAACAAAACTATTGCACTGATTCTTTTCAAATTTTGTTTGTAAATATTTTCGCAAAATACAAGAGACTTTACCAAACATGGTCAGGATCGGTCCATTTTTGGGCCAAGTCTCCATATAGATATAGCATCCGATATGAACTTTATCATATCTGCAGCCAAAAAAATTAATAAAAATCCCACTCAAATTTGGTTTATGATTATTTTCTATATCCAGTTAGTTGGGCCCGAGAGATTGGGTCTCTAAACGTATGGTACAGGATATCGTACAGTCGGTCTAGACCGACTATAATTTTCTTACTTGTTTTTTTTTTTTTGATAGATTTAAGTGAAGATCGGAAAGCAGCTCTAAGAATTGTCTTATAGGATTTATTTTTGGACTACTGATTAATGGATATAATAAACACACACAAACTCAATTTGACTGAAATCTATATGATAATTTGGATCTTATGGCAATTTATGTCGATTTCATAGGGGCCATTTGTGTGGGGACTAGGTCTGAACATGGACCGAATTTCACCAATTTCAATAGCATTCATCCTATGGCAGATAGAAGCTTATATACAAAATTTCATCAAAATATGTCCATATTTGCGACCTGTAGTTTGATTACAAAGTTTACATAGACACACAGACGGACGGACGGACGGACATCGCTAAATCGACTCAAAAAGTGATTCGGAGTCGATCGTTATAATAAAAGATGCGTATAAGTCAAATATTTTTGGTAGGTAACCAAACCACATGGTGGTATAGGGTATAAAAACTGATTAATTCTTCTTTACTCAGTCATGTGTATATTTTTAACATTGTTGTGTTTGAAAATGTTGACATTCATGTTAAAATAGCAATAACTATTGCAAAGCGCCATCTACTGTGGCATAGTCACACTGAGCAAAATGAAGTGACACTCTGTTTGTTAATACAAAAGAAATGTATTTTCCCTAAAACAAAATATTGAAAATTTTGTATAAATAAAATAATATACCGATTTATTTCTAACATGCGGTTATTATGGATATACATATATATATAGTATATATTCTATTATTTATTATGTAAATATTACACACAAAAAATACAACACCAAAATACAACAAAATTAACATCAACGTATTTTATATTACTTTTTTTTAGCTAATAAATAAATAAATATTACTTTTTTGGCAGGTCTTTTATTTATTAATTCAGTATTTGTATTTTATATATTAAATAGAATGCTATGAAAACATTGATAAATAATAGTCAAATAAAATAATATACCAATTTATTTCTAAAATGCGGTTATTATGGATATACAACTACAGGATATACGTATGTATATTATTTAGAGTATTTTGATATTTGCAACAGTATTGTGTATTTGTAACATTTTGCGATGTTATAAAAATGGCGGAATATTGATATTGATTATATATATTTTTTATTTAATATATGTATGTATATGCAAATATTGCACGCAAAAATTCAACATCAAAAGTTAATGATGTGTTTTTCTTTAAATAAATTAATACATAATACATTTTTTGTTAAATTTCATTATTTTTTTTATTAATAACTATTTAGTTTAGCATAATTTGTTTGCTTTTCTGTTTGTCGACAAAACTTTGGATCGATTTTTAACCCTTTCCACGTGACCCAATCGACCTGAAGCTTTGCAGGCAGACTAGTGGCGATGACAAAAATGATCTGACAAATTTTTTTTAGTGATGCCAAAACAATGGAAACTTTTAAATTTTTCTACCTTGGTATTTTTGAGTTAGTTTTTATTATAGTATCACCACAATGACCACAAAATCCACAAGTAAAGCTATGACAAAATACAACATTTAGAATAACAACAAGAACAATATAGAAATATATATTTTACAATTTTTCAGTGATTTCTCGGGACCTATTAGACCGATTTTCATGATTTTTCAAAAAGAAAGCTTCTCATGGTATTAGTGAATCATCCTCACTAAAACATAATATCCTAGCTATCCTATTTAGGGTGTGATCGTGACAAGAACAACATAGACAAATCTTAATTTTCCAAGACTTTTTTTACTTCTTCGTTCAACACTCGGGACCTATTCAACCAACTTGGACGATTTTAAATAGCAAACTTTCAGGATGTTGTTGTGATCGTGATTTCCACAGCGGACAGACGGACATCGCTATATCAACTCCGCTTGTTATAAATATCATAAATATATGTATATATTTTATGGGGTCCAGAATTTTTTTTTCTATTTATTACAAATGGAATGACAAACTTATATATACCCTCTGCACAGTGGGGTGGAGGGTATAATAAATAATAAATTATAGGAGTTCATAATTAGAGTTTGAATTAAAAATTGGAAATTTTATATAAATAATGGAGCCACAGATTATCGATCAGTTAAATCAGATGAGGTTAGATGAAAATCGAACTACACAACCATCCACTTCCCAATCCATACAAATCCCGACCACCCGATCATACAATCCCCAATCGATACCAATGAATGAGGAATTTATTAATGAGATGGTACAGTAGGTGATAAATTAAATGACTAATAGAACTATGCAGGATATTTGCAAACACAGGTGAACTTGATAAAATATCGGACATGGTAAAAGGTCTCAGGGAATTTTCTGGACGAATTGGAGAATTCAACGCTTGGCGAAAAACAGTGGACAGAATATTGATGCATATAGGAACTTTGAAAATTCTCCGAAGTATTTTGCAATCCTCCACGCCATAAAACATATTGTCGGTGATGCCGACACAGCTTTGGATTTATACCGAACTCCATTAAATTGGCCGCAAAGAAAAAAATGTTTGATGCTGCATTATTCAGATAAAATCGATATTGGTACTCTGAAGTACCAAATGACAACAATGACTCAACGTCACCATAATGTAGCGACCTTCTATCAAATGGTATATCAGCATCTTTCGCTGATACTTGATAAGGTAGCATGTTTGGATATTAGTGAAGAATCAATCCGAGCTATGACGAATTCCTATCGCGAGAAGGCATTAGATACCTTCATACGTGGTCTTAACGGTGATTTACTCAGGTTACTTAGCATCCGTGAACCGGCGACCTTACCGCAGGCTCTACATTTATGCCAGAAACTAGAAAATATAACTTTTATATTGAACTGTTCCCACGGTGCAAATAAACACAATACCAGTATGATGTAGCATAGGCCTCCACGACAATTAGTGCCTTTCAAAGGACAACGCTTCTACCCTGAATTGGCTTACAAGCCACATCGTTACTATGCAACACAACAACCACTCAATAAATTTACTCGACCTGACACATACCAAATTAGCTTCAGGTTCCAACCAAATTATAATGTATTCGGAAAAAGCCAAATGTTTAGACCGAATAATGCCGTATTTGATAACCATTCAAATCGTAATTTGAACCGACCTGTTCCGGTAGACATAGACAGCTCCATACAAACAAGGCAGGCCTAACAATAGTAACGGACCTCCACAAAATCATAGTTTCAAACGCCCATATTCTAGCCAAATGACACATCCTCCCAATAAAATTCAGCGTAATTTTTACTTAAATACAGGTTACCCTTATGAAGCTAACACAAATTATAATTATTCACATTTTGAAGGCATGGCACAACAACAGGATGCCGAGCCAAGTAAACTTAAATTCACGGTTGAATAAAAACTGGTTTCCACCAAATACCCTTTCGTAAATCGGACGTAGAAAAGACAGCATTTACCATAAACAATGGCAAATATGAATTTTTTTCGTCTTCAAATCGGACTTAAAAATGCACCTTCTACGCTTCAGAGAGCATTAGATGATATTTTGCGACGTCATATAGGCAAAATATGTTATCCCATACAAAAGTCAAGCAAACGGCCAAATTGAAAGATTTCATTCTACACTTATAGAAATAATGCGATGCATTAAAGAAAATGGACCGCAAAGGAATTTTGAAGAATTATTGGGAAGAACAGTTTCAGAATATAGCCATAGTATTCATTCAGTTACACAGAAAAAAACCGTTGATTTGTTCTTTGGGAGAAATGTTACCTTTTCGCCCGATGACATTGAAAAAACTAGGGGCGAAAATCTTGAAAAATTAACTCTAAAACAAAAGAAAGATATTCAATACCACAATAAAAAAATTCAATACCACAATAAAAAAATTAAAAATAAAAATTAAAAATTAAAAATTAAAAATTAAAAATTAAAAATTAAAAATTAAAAATTAAAAATTAAAAATTAAAAATTAAAAATTAAAAATTGAAAATTAAAAATTTTAAATTAAAAATTAAAAATTAACAAGTAAGAAAATTATAGTCGGTCTAATAATTAATAATTAAAAATTAAAAATTAAAAATTACAAATTAAAAATTAAAAATTAAAAATTAAAAATTAAAAATTAAAAATTAAAAATTAAAAATTAAAAATTAACAATTAAAAATTAAAAATTAAAAATTAAATATTAAAAATTAAAAATTAAAACTTAAAAATTAAAAATTAAAAATTAAAAATAAAAAATTCAAAATTAAAAATTAAAAACTAAAAATTAAAAATTAAAAATTAAAAATTAAAAACTAATAATTAAAAATTAAAAATGGAAAATTAAAAATTAAAAATTAAAAATTAAAAATTAAAAATTAAATATTAAAAATTAAAAATTAAAAATTAAAAATTAAAAATTAAAAATTAAAAATTAAAAATTAAAAATTAAAAATTGTTTATGCCAATAATCTGAAATCATTCTAATTTAATTATTGTAAATGAAATATAGATGGCGCAAACGTATCTTTTGTCGCTTTAAAAAGTAGTTTTAAGTTACGTTATTTAAACTTGTTCTTATATTTGCTTTACTAAATAAAATCACTTTTTCAACAACCATTGAACACGAACGTTGGTAAGGTCTTTTCATATCAAGGAGAAGTCAGATTCCTTAACATATTTTCCTTTTCATGTCCTGCAAACATTGACTGAAAAATTAACGAGGTGATAATTCTGGAGTATAATATTTCATTCGTCCACTCAATTCAATTCGAACCGGATTTCTACATTGAGTATTCGATTACGCAATCAAAACTGCACCAAGTAATACTCCAACACTATTTACGGATCATCTCGCTACATTGTTCATAATTATTCCAGGTTTGCATTAACGTCATTGTTCTATTCGTTATGGTATGTACATGTTAAGTTAGTTTAACAACATCATCTAAACGGTATTAGTTTTCATTTAAAAATGAAAAAATTTAAAATAAACCCGATAAAATGTTGTTCGGAAATATAACTACGTAAAAATTCTATCAATAAAATACAATAAATATATTGTAAAAGGGGATACCTTTTGTTAGAAAATTAAAAATAACATATTCCATACACCCAAGGAAAAGTGTTAAATCAAATACAAAAATTTCTTGTAAATTTCTTATAAAAACTACAAAATTTACATCATCGTAAAATCACGATTTTTGTGTTGCATTAAAAGATCATAACCTTCAAATTTCAAAGAAGACGAAAAAATCCTCCATTTTCGTGAAACATAACCTATAAAAAGTAATACCATATGCAAATCATCAAGAAAAAAAATTATCAGTGTTAATTATTCAAAGACGAATTGTTTATATTCTATTGGTACGTACTTATTTTCATTTTTTGCATTTCCAATTACAAAATTACATATATAAAATCAAGAGTGAAAAAATAGAGAGAAAACCAATAACTTCCAATAATTTCCAGTGAGATCACAATTACTCGTAGTTATTATTATTACGCTCTACTCCATTACTCGTTACAATATTCTTAGTTTACCTTAATTTTATTCCTTGTGGAATGTCAAACTAGTTGGGTTTCATAATCCAACAATAGTGCGGATAGACGAGATTATGTATTTAAATTTCCTTGAAATTAATAAAGTAATAAATAGAAAGTGATATTCTCTTGTTCAAAATAAAAGTGCCAAAAACGGAATAATAAAAAATTCCATACTTACACCCAAATTAAAGTGTTAGTTAAAATTTAACAAAAATTAAAGCGTTAGTTAAAATTTAAAACCAATATTTCAAAATCATTATTAAAAAAGAAAAAAAAACTAAACAACAGTTTAAAACCATGATTTACTATGCAATTTGACAACATCATAATTTGTCATTTTTAAATAAGATCATCAACATTTTTACATGCAAATTATTGGTATGAAATTTTTTAAAATCTTTCCTCGTAAACTACATATTTACATACATAAAACTACTCGTCATCATAACCACACTCTCCTTATAACTCGCTACTTTTTTCACTCTTAAATCGTTTTGTTTCAAATTCAAGTTCAAGTTCAAGTTCAAGGTTGATAGCCTTGAAAACCTTCTCTCAAACAAAAAAAAAAAAAAAATTGTCAATAGAGAAGATAACTGAAAATTTCATTTGTACTAAATATAGTACAATTGTACCAACCTTTCATCTCTGATTTAATGAAAAGGAAATATAAACGGTCAATTAAACAACAATTTTCGCTATAAAATATTATTTTGCCAAAAGGAATAAAATTTTAAAAATATATTTTATAAGTTTATACAAACACTGCACTATAATTCAATTATAGAAATTAAAAACCAAATATATATTTACTTATACATTTGTATATCTATATATTATATGAATGTCTCTGTTTTCAAAGAGACTAATTAACGTTTTCGAATTTTAATCCCATATTGGAACACCCTACCGTCGGTAAAGTACACTGTGAAAACTAAACCCACTGCTCCTAACAATTTCTTTGGTTTTATTTTAAACCAAAAATTATAACAAATTGATTTACTTTTGTTCCAAAGTTTTCTTCTAATTGATAATGACCTCATTAGAAAACTTTATTAAAGCTTATGACAAGCTTGTTCACTTTGAACAAGATCTTGATGATAACACTATATCACAGTCCTCTGTGTTCGCTTTAGAAGTTCATGGAGAAGAAGTTAAATCTATATGGTCTAATATTAAAATTGTTTATGAGAAATGTTTTGAAGAAATAGTACCCAAAGGTAAGGATGGCGCTGATCTCGAAACTATCCATTCAAGGTATCATTCCTTATACGAATCTTATCGTATCTTAAATAAGAATCGTATATAAAATAAGTGCTTGCATACAAGAACGCTCTCCTTCATCCAGTTCCAATGCTGTACGTGCTAGGTCCAATTTTCATTTACCTGCATGTGATACCGAAATATTTAGCGGCGACTATTTATCGTGGCCATCCTTCCGAGATATGTTCTCTGCCATTTACATTCAAGTATCTCATATTTCTAATATTGAAAAACTATGCTATTTAAGAAAAAAGATAGAGGGAGAGGCCTATTCTATAGTTGAAAAAGCCCCATTAACGAACAGCGGTTTCGATATTGCATGGGACAATCTTAAATACCGTTTTGAAAATAAACGTATGTTAATTCGTAGCCAATTACGTATACTATTTAATCTTCCAACAATTACTTCAGATCTAGTGAGGAAATTGAACATATTCAACGTGAAATAAATGCATATGTTGCATGTTTTAAAATTTATGATCTTGACCTCGAAAGTTGGGACGGCATATTCGACTATATTTGTTTTACAAAACTTCCACGTACAACTCTTGCTTTATGGGAACAATCCGTTGAAAAAAAAGAAGGATATTTAAAATGGTCTGATCTCAATTCATTTCTGTCTTGCAGAATTCAAACTCTTGAAACTCTATCTGAAGCTAAAGGCTTTTCAACCTCACATAAAAACTCCTCATTAAGTTCAACTTCAAAAAAATCGAGCTCTCTTAAGAAACTTAGTAGCAATCACACCAAAGTATCTTCCTTTAATAATACACCTTGTAAATAATGCCCTAATAATAATCATATAATCAGAAAATGTCCAAAATTTATTCAAATGAATAAAGAAGAGAGATCATTATGTATAAAAAATTTAAATCTCTGCCTTAACTGCTTTTCAAGTGCTCATGTTGTGAAAGATTGCAAAAGTAATTTCAATTGTTTCACTTGCAATAAGCGACATAATACTCTTTCACATCGTGATTCTTTAAACGTTGCTTCAACTTCTAATTTCAGTGCAAAAAATAAAAAGAAAACTCTGAGTACAAATACTCCTCAACTACAGCCCACTATTAACATCCCAATAACAAATTCATCAAATGAACCTTATTTTGAGCCATCCACACCAAAAGGTCATATACAGTCATGTTTCGCATCTCATTCTCAGAACATTCTTTTGGGAACTGCCATAGTTGAAATCAATCATTTAGGTCTTAAATACTCAGCTCGTGCTTTGATTGATTCCGGCTCGCAGGGAACATTTATTTCAGAGAGACTCTTTAATATTCTAAAGCTACCATTCAAACACACTGAAGTGGAAATTTCGGCCTAAACGGTGTAACCTCAGCCAATTCAAAAAAAATGTCTTCATTTTCTATAAGTTCACGTTTTGATTCAAATTTAGAATTAAATATAAATGCGATCGTTGTCCCTCATCTTTCTGGTAATCTTCCCTCCTGTTCTATCAATCCATCAGCATTCACAGAGTTTCCACATATCCAACTTGCAGATTCAAAATTTTATGAAAGTTCTCGTATTGATCTTTTAATAGGTGCTGATATATTCAATAAAGTTCTTCTTGACAAAGTACAACGAAATGTTTGTGGTTCTCTAGTTGCTCAAGAGACAATATTTTTGTGGATAATCACAGGATCGGTTCAATCCAATCATAAAATATCAGTTTTGTCCACTTTTGTTTCATTTGTCGAAGAAACCTCTTTAGAAAAACAGCTAAAGCGTTTTTGGGAGGTGGAGGATATTCCTCAAAATCCAATTCATTCTCCATCCGATAAAATTTGTGAAAATTTACATTCGGAAACAACCACCAGAGATAATGACGGGAGATACATAGTATCCTTGCCATTCAAAAAGTCCTTTTATGATAACTCTATCAAATTACGTCAATCCAGACCAAGTGCATACTCTCAATTCCTGAGAAACGAAACACGTTTATTAAAAATATCGAACAAAAAGTAAAATATGATTCAGTAATTCAAGAATATGTAGATATGGGTCATATGGAACCAATATTATCACCACCCCCCGAAAATTTTCCAAATCATTTTTATCTTCCACATCACGCAATCATTAAGCCAGAACGACCTACAACCAAGATACGTGTGATTTTTAATGCATCATCTCCGACAACTTCAGGAAATTCCTTAAATGATGTTTTATATTCAGGTCCTATTCTACAAAACGACCTAACGATTATATTGTTAAAATGGCGTTTTTACCACTTTGTTTTTAACGCGGACATAGAAAAAATGTACCGCCAGTTAAAGATCAATTCAAGTGATTCCTCATTTCAAAGGATTTTATTCAGATCATCTCCATCTGAAAATATACAAGATTTCGAATTAAAAACAGTAACATTCGGTGTAAACTCTGCTCCATATCTCGCAATTAGGACACTTCTCCAATTGGCAAAGGATGTAAAAGATTCATTTCCCTTAGCGAGTCCAATTATCCAAGATTCAATGTATGTTGATGATGTAATAGCAGGAGCTCATGATTTGAGTTTAGCTATCCAAATGAGAGATCAACTTATTTCTGCCTTCAATTCAGCCTGTTTTCCTCTTCGCAAATGGACTTCTAATTCTCTCGAAATCCTTAAAGATCTTGACAAAAGTCATCTTTTAAAAGAAAATTTCCTATGCTTCGAAGATAGTAGTCATACAAAGACCTTAGGCGTAAAATGGAATGCCAAATCAGATGAATTTCGTTTTGAGCCTAAATCGCTTTCAAATAAACTAAATGTTACAAAGAGAGAAATACTCTCTGAAATTTCAAAATTATTCGACCCAGCTGGTTGGTTGGCCCCTGTTGTGGTTTCAGCCAAAATGCTTATGCGTCAAGTATGGTTATCTAAAATTGATTGGGATGACAATTTATCTTCTAATTGTCTTAAAGATTGGAGAAAATTCATTGAAAATTATCCAATGATAGATTCCATACAAGTCCCACGGTGGATATCCTATTCTCCCAAGTGCAATTTACAATTCCACGCGTTTTGTGATGCATCACAGAACGCTTATGCCGCAGCCATTTATACAAGGGTTCAATTAGAAGACCATTCTGTGTTTGTAAATTTATTAGTATCAAATCCAGGGTTTCTCCCGTAAAAAATATTTCAATTCCTAAATTGGAGCTGTGTGGAGCCACACTTCTGGCTGATATGGTGGCATCTGTCATTCCTTTATTGAAAATTACAAAATATGAACTCTACAAATGGACCGATTCAACAATCGTTTTAGCCTGGCTAAGAAAAGATCCTTGCCATTGGAAAGTATTCGTAGCTAATCGAATTTCTAAAATCGTTCAAAAAACAGGTGCAGAAAACTGGTTTCATGTAGATTCAAATTCTAACCCTGCAGATTTAACAAGTCGTGGAGTATATCGACAAGAATTAATTAATAATAGTTTATGGTGGCATGGCCCAGAATGGCTGGAAAAATCTTCCGAATTTTGGCCTATCAAACAAGAATTTTCCGACACCGATCTAGAAAAAAAGCCTATGCGTGTACACTTCAGATTCTTTTCTCAGTACCAAGATGTTCTTGATCGTTTTTCATCATTTAATAGAGCTGTGCGTGTAATTTGCTATGTATTTCGATTTATTCATCATACTCGATCAAAATACAATCCTTCATATGTTCACCACACTAAAGATTTAACTTCAACAGAAGTTGTTCAAGTAAAAACTAAACTCATTATTATTGCTCAAAAGTTTGCATATCCTGAAACTTATAATGCCTTGCTCAAAAAGGAACAAATTGCCAAATCGTCAGATATTCTCAACCTGAATCCATTTCTCGATAAAAATGCTCTAATTTGGGCTTATGGCAGACTATCAAATTCAAATTGTTTAGGTTATGATGAAAAATATCCAATTATTCTTCCATATAACTGTCAGTTATCTAGACTTTTGGTCCAATTCACACATGTCCTTAGTTTGCATGGTGGAAATCAATTGGTTTTGCGCCTAATTCGAATGCAGTTTTGGATTCCAAAATTGAAAAATCTTATCAAAACTACCATTCATAATTGCAAAGTATGTGTTCTCCATAAGAAAAAGATTCAGACTCAACTGTTGAAGCGCTCTACCTCAAGAAAGAACCAGTTTAAACCGTCCATTTCATTGTACTGGTTTAGATTTCGCAGGACCGTTTGATATAAAAAATCATACTTTTAGAGGAAATAAAGTAACCAAAGGTTATGTATGTATATTTGTTTGTTTTTCCACAAAGGCAATCCACTTGGAAGCAACTTCGTCATTAAGTACATCTACATTTCTCGTGTTTATCCGGGTAAAGATAACAAGGTCCGAGTAGTCGATGTCTATACTCAAAAAGGCATTGTTAAACGACCAGTGGTGAAGCTAGTTCTTCTACCTTCTCAATAACACCAATAACTATTTTCTTCCATTAAACCACTCCATTTGTGTTTCCATTTTTTGATAATTTCAGAATGCCTCGAATCATTACCAATCGTAATTTCAAACATGAAGGAGCCGTTCAGGAGAAAAAAGGATCGTTTCAGTGTCGTCTATGCCAACAATTTCATCCACTTCGTTTATGCAAGCGTTTTTTAGCCATGGATGCCGTCAGGAGAATGAAGACCGTTAAAACGATTAAAATATTGTCCAAATTGCTTAGCATACAAACATTCAACACACTCAGTCAGGATGTCACACGTGCAAACGCAACCATCATACCTTACTTCATATAAAAGAAACGGATCAAACAAGCCGAGGAATACTTACAACAACCTTTAATACCAACAGTAGTGTCATATATTCACAACAAGCTATAACTATTTTGCCTACCGCAGTCGCAAGGATTTCCATTAATGGTCGTCTACATCCCATTCGAATTGTAATTGACAGTGGGTCTAGCATCAGCCGAATTTCAAGATCGATTGTAACTAAATATGGCATTGACACCCAACATGTTGATGACACCTTAATCAGCAATGTCACAATTCGTTCGCAGTCTGACAAAGTTATCGTTCGTGTAGATAATCGTATTATGATGAAGACTCCAAGTAAATCTTTACCTACAACATTTCGAGAAAAATTCAAAAATTTAATCCTAGCGGATCCCACTTTTTATGACTGTGGTCCTATATCTATGGTATTAGGATCAGACTTTTATCCCAAAATAATTCTCAATGGTATACTCCCAAATCACGATGGTCTTCCAATAGCACAAAATTCAGTATTTGGATGGTTCTTATCTGCAACATGCTCTACATAAATGAATTATGAATATTTACAACTATTTTACCTTCCTTTGTTATATAAAGAATTTTTATTTAATATGAATTATTAAATTTTTAATCAACAAATTAGTTTTGAACGTTGAATTTGTTTCTAATTAAAATAAATTTATTTAGTTAATTGATGGTACCCATCAAGGGGCCCGGAATGTTTAGCCAATAATCTGAAATCATACTAATTGAATTATTGTAAATGAAATATAGATGGCGCAAACGTATCTTTTGTCGCTTTAAAAAGTAGTTTTAAGTTACGATATTTAAACTTGTTCTTATATTTGCTTTACTAAATAAAATCACTTTTTCAACAACCATTGAACACGAACGTTGCTAAGGTCTTTTCATATCAAGGAGAAGTCAGATTCCTTAACATATTTTCCTTTTCATATCCTGCAAATTTTGACTGAAAAATTAACGAGGTGATAATTCTGGAGTGTAATATTTCATTCGTCCACTTAATTCAAGAAACACCAAGTTCATCACATAAACAAAAATTAAAAATTAAAAATTAAAAATTAAAAATTAAAAATTAAAAATAAAAAATTAAAACTTAAAAATTAAAAATTAAAAATTAAAAATTAAAAATTAAAAATTAAAAATTCAAAATTAAAAATTAAAAATTCAGAATTCAAAATTAAAAATTAAAAATTAAAAATTAAAAATTAAAAATTAAAAATTAAATAATAAAAATTAAAAATTAAAAATTAAAAACTAAAAATTAAAAATTAAAAATTAAAAATTCAAAATTAAAAATTTAAAATCAAAAATTAAAAATTAAAAATTAAAAATTAAAAATTAAAAATTAAAAATTAAAAATTAAAAATTAAAAATTAAAAATTAAAAATTAAAAATTAAGAATTAAAAATTCAAAATTAATAATTAAAAATTAAAAATTAAAAATTAAAAATTAAAACTTAAAAATTAAAAATTAAAAATTAAAAATAAAAAATTAAAAATTAAAAATTAAAAATTAAAAATTAAAAATTAAAAATTAAAAATTAAAAATTAAAAATTAAAAATTAAAAATTAAAAATTAAAAATTAAAAATTAAAAATTAAAAATTAAAAATTAAAAATTAAAAATTAAAAATTAAAAATTAAAAATTAAAAATTAAAAATTAAAAATTAAATAATAAAAATTAAAAATTAAAAATTAAAAATTAAAAATTAAAAATTAAAAATTAAAAATTAAAAATTAAAAATTAAAAATAAAAATTAAAAATTAAAAATTAAAAATTAAAAATTAAAAATTAAAAATTAAAAATTAAAAATTAAAAATTAAAAATTAAAAATTAAAAATTAAAAATTAAAAATTAAAAATTAAAAATTAAAAATTAAAAATTAAAAATTAAAAATTAAAAATTAAAAATTAAAAATTTAAAATTTAAAATTTAAAATTAAAAATTAAAAATTAATAATTGAAAATTAAAAATTAAAAATTTAAAATTAAAATTTAAAAATTAAAAATTAAATACTAAAAATTAAAAATTTAAAAATAAAAATTAAAAATTAAATATGAAAAATTAAAAATTAAAAATTATAAATTAAAAATTTAAAATTAAAAATTAAAAATTAATAATTAAAAATTAAAAATTAAAAATTAAAAATTAAAAATTAAAAATTATAAATTATAAATTAAAAATTAAAAATTAAAAATTAAAAATTAAAAATTAAAAATTAAAAATTAAAAATTAAAAATTAAAAATTAAAAATTAAAAATTAAAAATTAAAAATTAAAAATTAAAAATTAAAAATTAAAAATTAAAAATTAAAAATTAAAAATTAAAAATTAAAAATTAAAAATTAAAAATTAAAAATTAAAAATTAAAAATTAAAAATTAAAAATTAAAAATTAAAAATTAAAAATTAAAAACTAAAAATTAAAAATTAAAAATTAAAAATCAAAAATTAAAAACTAAAAATTAAAAATTAAAAATTAAAAATTAAAAATTAAAAATTAAAAATTAAAAATTAAAAATTAAAAATTAAAAATTAAAAATTAAAAATTAAAAATTAAAAATTAAAAATTAAAAATTAAAAATTAAAAACTAAAAATTAAAAATTAAAAATTAAAAATTAAAAATTAAAAATTAACAATTAAAAATTAAAAATTTAAAATTAAAAATTAAAAATTAAAAATTAAAAATTAAAAACTAAAAATTAAAAATTTAAAATTTAAAATTAAAAATTAAAAATTAAAAATTAAAAATTAAAAATTAAAAATTAAAAATTAAAAATTAAAAATTAAAAATTAAAAATTAAAAATTAAAAATTAAAAATTAAAAATTAAAAATTAAAAATTAAAAATTAAAAATTAAAAATTAAAAATTAAAAATTAAAAATTAAAAATTAAAAATTAAAAATTAAAAATTAAAAATTAAAAATTAAAAATTAAAAATTAAAAATTAAAAATTAAAAAATAAAAATTAAAAATTAAAAATTAAAAATTAAAAATTAAAAATTAAAAATTAAAAATTAAAAATTAAAAATTAAAAATTAAAAATTAAAAATTAAAAATTAAAAATTAAAAATTAAAAATTAAAAATTAAAAATTAAAAATTAAAAATTAAAAATTAAAAATTAAAAATTAAAGATTAAAAATTAAAAATTAAAAATTAAAAATTAAAAATTAAAAATTAAAAATTAAAAACTAAAATCTAAAAATTAAAAATTAAAAATTAAAAATTAAAAATTAAAAATTAAAAACTAAAAATTAAAAATTAAAAATTAAAAATTAAAAATTAAAAACTAAAAATTAAAAATAAAAATTAAAGATTAAAAATTAAAAATTAAAATTAAAAATTGAAAATTAAAAATTAAAAACTAAAAATTAAAAATTAAAAATTAAAAATTAAAAATTAAAAATTAAAAATTAAAAATTAAAAATTAAAAATTAAAAATTAAAAATTAAAAATTAAAAATTAAAAATTAAAAATTAAAAATTAAAAACTAAAATCTAAAAATTAAAAATTAAAAATTAAAAATTAAAAATTAAAAATTAAAAATTAAAAATTAAAAATTAAAAACTAAAAATTAAAAATTAAAAATTAAAAATTGAAAATTAAAAATTAAAAATTAAAAATTAAAAATTAAAAATTAAAAATTAAAAATTAAAAATTAAAAATTAAAAATTAAAAATTAAAAATTAAAAATTAAAAATTAAAAATTAAAAATTAAAAATAAAAAATTAAAAATTAAAAACTAAAAATTAAAAATTAAAAATTAAAAATTAAAAATTAAAAATTAAAAATTAAAAATTAAAAATTAAAAATTAAAAATTAAAAATTAAAAACTAAAATCTAAAAATTAAAAATTAAAAATTAAAAATTAAAAATTAAAAATTAAAAATTAAAAATTAAAAATTAAAAATTAAAAATTATAAATTAAAAATTAAAAATTAAAAATTAAAAATTAAAAATTAAAAATTAAAAATTAAAAATTAAAAATTAAAAATTAAAAATTAAAAATTAAAAATTAAAAATTAAAAATTAAAAATTAAAAATTAAAAATTAAAAATTAAAAATTAAAAATTAAAAATTAAAAATTAAAAATTAAAAATTAAAAATTAAAAATTAAAAATGAAAAATTAAAAATCTAACATTAAAAATTAAAAATTTAAAATTAAAAGTTAAAAATTAAAAATTAAAAAATAAAAATTAATAATTAAAAATTAAAAATTAAAAATTAAGAATTAAAAATTAAAAATTAAAAATTAAAAATTAAAAATTAAAAATTAAAAATTAAAAAATAAAAATTAAAAATTAAAAATTAAAAATTAAAAATTAAAAATTAAAAATTAAAAATTAAAAATTAAAAATTAAAAATTAAAAATTAAAAATTAAAAATTAAAAAATTAAAAATTAAAAATAAAAAATTAAAAATTAAAAATTAAAAATTAAAAATTAAAAATTAAAAATTATAAATTAAAAATTAAAAATTAAATATTAAAAATTAAAAATTAAAAATTAAAATTAAAAATTAAAAATTAAAAATTAAAAATAAAAAATTAAAAATTAAAAATTAAAAATTAAAAATTAAAAATTAAAAATTAAAAATTAAAAATTAAAAATTAAAAATTAAAAATTAAAAATTAAAAATTAAACATTAAAAATTAAAAATTTAAAATTAAAAATTAAAAACTAAAAATTAAAAATTAAAAATTAAAAATTAAAAATTAAAAATTAAAAATTAGAAATTAAAAATTAAAAATTAAAAATTAAAAATTAAAAATTAAAAATTAAAAATTAAAAATTAAAAATTAAAAATTAAAAATTAAAAATTAAAAATTAAAAATTAAAAATTAAAAATTAAAAATTAAAAATTAAAAATTAAAAATTAAAAATTAAAAATTAAAAATTAAAAATTAAAAATTAAAAATTAAAAATTAAAAATTAAAAATTAAAAATTAAAAATTAAAAATTAAAAATTAAAAATTAAAAATTAAAAATTAAAAATTAAAAATTAAAAATTAAAAATTAAAAATTAAAAATTAAAAATTAAAAATTAAAAATTAAAAATTAAAAATTAAAAATTAAAAATTAAAAATTAAAATTAAAAATTAAAAATTAAAAATTAAAAATTAAAAATTAAAAATTAAAAATTAAAGATTAAAAATTAAAAATTAAAAATTAAAAGTTAAAAATTAAAAATTATAAATTATAAATTAAAAATTAAAAATTAAAAATAAAAAATTAAAAATTAAAAATTAAAAATTAAAAATTAAAAATTAAAAAGTTAAAAACTAAAAATTAAAAATTAAAAATTAAAAATTAAAAATTAAAAATTAAAAATTAAAAATTAAAAATTAAAAATTAAAAATTAAAAATTAACAATTAAAAATTAAAAATTAAAAATTAAAAATTTAAAATTAAAAATTAAAAATTAAAAATTAAAAATTAAAAATTAAAAATTAAAAATTAAAAATTAAAAATTAAAAATTAAAAATTAAAAATTAAATATTAAAAATTAAAAATTAAAAATTAAAAATTAAAAATTAAAAATTAAAAATTAAAAATTAAAAATTAAAAATTAAAAATTAAAAATTAAAAATTAAAAATTAAAAATTAAAAATTAAAAATTAAAAATTAAAAATTAAAAATTAAAAATTAAAAATTAAAAATTAAAAATTAAAAATTAAAAATTAAAAATTAAAAATTAAAAATTAAAAATTAAAAATTAAAAATTAAAAATTAAAAATTAAAAATTAAAAATTAAAAATTAAAAATTAAAAATTAAAAATTAAAAATTAAAAATTAAAAATTAAAAATTAAAAATTAAAAATTAAAAATTAAAAATTAAAAATTAAAAATTAAAAATTAAAAATTAAAAATTAAAAATTAAAAATTAAAAATTAAAGATTAAAAATTAAAAATTAAAAATTAAAAGTTAAAAATTAAAAATTATAAATTATAAATTAAAAATTAAAAATTAAAAATAAAAAATTAAAAATTAAAAATTAAAAATTAAAAATTAAAAATTAAAAAGTTAAAAACTAAAAATTAAAAATTAAAAATTAAAAATTAAAAATTAAAAATTAAAAATTAAAAATTAAAAATTAAAAATTAAAAATTAAAAATTAACAATTAAAAATTAAAAATTAAAAATTAAAAATTTAAAATTAAAAATTAAAAATTAAAAATTAAAAATTAAAAATTAAAAATTAAAAATTAAAAATTAAAAATTAAAAATTAAAAATTAAAATTAAATATTAAAAATTAAAAATTAAAAATTAAAAATTAAAAATTAAAAATTAAAAATTAAAAATTAAAAATTAAAAATTAAAAATTAAAAATTAAAAATTAAAAATTAAAAATTAAAAATTAAAAATTAAAAATTAAAAATTAAAAATTAAAAATTAAAATTTAAAAATTAAAAATTAAAAATTAAAAATTAAAAATTAAAAATTAAAAATTAAAAATTAAAAATTAATAATTAAAAATTAAAAATTAAAAATTAAAAATTAAAAATTAAAAATTAAAAATTAAAAATTAAAAATTAAAAATTAAAATTAAAAATTAAATATTAAAAATTAAAAATTAAAAATTAAAAATTAAAAATTAAAAATTAAAAATTAAAAATTAAAAATTAAAATTTAAAAATTAAAAATTAAAAATTAAAAATTAAAATTAAAATTAAAAATTAAAAATTAAAAATTAAAAATTAAAAATTAAAAATTAAAAATTAAAAATGAAAAATGAAATTTTAAAAATTAAAAATTAAAAATTAAAAATTAAAAATTACAAATTAAAAATTAAAAATTAAAAATTAAAAATTAAAAATTAAAAATTAAAAATGAAAAATTAAAAACTAAAAATTAAAAATTAAAAATTAAAAATTAAAAATTAAAAATTAAAAATTAAAAATTAAAAATTAAAAATTAAAAATTAAAAATTAAAAATTAAAAATTAAAAATTAAAAATTAAAAATTAAAAATTAAAAATTAAAAATTAAAAATTAAAAATTAAAAATTAAAAATTAAAAATTAAAAATTAAAAATTAAAAATTAAAAATTAAAAATTAAAAATTAAAAATTAAAAATTAAAAATTAAAAATTAAAAATTAAAAATTAAAAATTAAAAATTAAAAATTAAATATTAAAAATTAAAAATTAAAAATTAAAAATTAAAAATTAAAAATTATAAATTATAAATTAAAAATTAAAAATTAAAAATTAAAAATTAAAAATTAAAAATTAAAAATTAAAAATTAAAAATTAAAAATTAAAAATTAAAAATTAAAAATTAAAAATTAAAAATTAAAAATTAAAAATTAAAAATTAAAAATCAAAAATTAAAAACTAAAAATTAAAAATTAAAAATTAAAAATTAAAAATTAAAAATTAAAAATTAAAAATTAAAAATTAAAAATTAAAAATTAAAAATTAAAAATTAAAAATTAAAAATTAAAAATTAAAAATTAAAATTAAAAATTAAAAATTAAAAATTAAAAATTAAAAATTAAAAATTAAAAATTAAAAATTAAAAATTAAAAATTAAAAATTAAAAATTAAAAATTAAAAATTAAAAATTAAAAATTAAAAATTAAAAACTAAAAATTAAAAATTAAAAATTAAAAATTAAAAATTAACAATTAAAAATTAAAAATTAAAAATTAAAAATTAAAATTAAAAATTAAAAACTAAAAATTAAAAATTTAAAATTTAAAATTAAAAATTAAAAATTAAAAATTAAAAATTAAAAATTAAAAAATTAAAAATTAAAAATTAAAAATTAAAAATTAAAAATTAAAAATTAAAAATTAAAAATTAAAAATTAAAAATTAAAAATTAAAAATTAAAAATTAAAAATTAAAAATTAAAAATTAAAAATTAAAAATTAAAAATTAAAAATTAAAAATTAAAAATTAAAAATTAAAAATTAAAAATTAAAAATTAAAAATTAAAAATTAAAAATTAAAAATTAAAAATTAAAAATTAAAAATTAAAAATTAAAAATTAAAAATTAAAAATTAAAAATTAAAAATTAAAAATTAAAAATTAAAAATTAAAAATTAAAAATTAAAAATTAAAAATTAAAAATTAAAAATTAAAAATTAAAAATTAAAAATTAAAAATTAAAAATTAAAAATTAAAAATTAAAAATTAAAAATTAAAAATTAAAAATTAAAAATTAAAAATTAAAAATTAAAAATTAAAAATTAAAAATTAAAAATTAAAAATTAAAAATTAAAAATTAAAAATTAAAAATTAAAAATTAAAAATTAAAAATTAAAAATTAAAAATTAAAAATTAAAAATTAAAAATTAAAAATTAAAAATTAAAAATTAAAAATTAAAAATTAAAAATTAAAAATTAAAAATTAAAAATTAAAAATTAAAAATTAAAAATTAAAAATTAAAGATTAAAAATTAAAAATTAAAAATTAAAAATTAAAAATTAAAAATTAAAAATTAAAAATTAAAAATTAAAAATTAAAAATTAAAAACTAAAATCTAAAAATTAAAAATTAAAAATTAAAAATTAAAAATTAAAAATTAAAAACTAAAAATTAAAAATTAAAAATTAAAAATTAAAAATTAAAAATTAAAAATTAAAAACTAAAAATTAAAAATTAAAAATTAAAAATTAAAAATTAAAAATTAAAATTAAAAATTAAAAATTAAAAATTAAAAATTAAAAATTAAAAATTAAAAATTAAAAATTAAAAATAAAAAATTAAAAATTAAAAATTAAAAATTAAAAATTAAAAATTAAAAATTAAAAATTAAAAATTAAAAATTAAAAATTAAAAATTAAAAATTAAAAATTAAAAATTAAAAATTAAAAATTAAAAATTAAAAATTAAAAATTAAAAATTAAAAATTAAAAATTAAAAATTAAAAATTAAAAATTAAAAATTAAAAATTAAAAATTAAAAATTAAAAATTAAAAATTAAAAATTAAAAATTAAAAACTAAAAATTAAAAATTAAAAATTAAAAATTAAAAATTAAAAACTAAAATCTAAAAATTAGAAATTAAAAATTAAAAATTAAAAATTATAAATTAAAAATTAAAAATTAAAAATTAAAAATTAAAAATTAAAAATTAAAAATTAAAAATAAAAAATTAAAAATTAAAAATTAAAAATTAAAAATTAAAAATTAAAAATTAAAAATTAAAAATGAAAAATTAAAAATCTAACATTAAAAATTAAAAATTTAAAATTAAAAGTTAAAAATTAAAAATTAAAAAATAAAAATTAATAATTAAAAATTAAAAATTAAAAATTAAAAATTAAGAATTAAAAATTAAAAATTAAAAATTAAAAATTAAAAAATAAAAATTAAAAATTAAAAATTAAAAATTAAAAATTAAAAATTAAAAATTAAAAATTAAAAATTAAAAATTAAAAATTAAAAATTAAAAATTAAAAATTAAAAAATAAAAAATAAAAAATTAAAAATTAAAAATTAAAAATAAAAAATTAAAAATTAAAAATTAAAAATTATAAATTAAAAATTAAAAATTAAAAATTAAAAATTAAAAATTAAAATCAAAAATTAAAAATTAAAAATTGAAAATTAAAAATTAAAAATTAAAAATTAAAAATTAAAAATAAAAAATTAAAAATTAAAAATTAAAAATTAAAAATTAAAAATTAAAAATTAAAAATTAAAAATTTAAAATTAAAAACTAAAAATTAAAAATTAAAAATTAAAAATTAAAAATTAGAAATTAAAAATTAAAAATTAAAAATTAAAAATT